>CM061049.1:57459091-57509091 GCA_030762985.1 Adelphocoris suturalis
TCTATCTATCTCTATCTATACTATTAATAAGAATGAAACTCCGTCCGTTTGTCTGTCCGTTTGTCGTGTCTATGCACGGCCAAACGGCTGAGTGGGCCGGATCTACGAGTGGGGGGATCTTCTTGGGATTTTCCGATAGGGTGTATAAGCGAATTTAAAATTTTCTAATCCCACCCGAACCATGGGCCGTAGGGCGGGAGGGGGGTCGAAGTAATAATTAATGTGCGCTTTTTGGACTTCCCCGCTTCCCCTACCCCTCTAAACGGCCGTTGACAATTCCGAAAAAATACGGGTTTCGTAGGTTTTCCTACGAGGAAGACGACGGCGCGATCGGATCGCGAAAAAAGTATCGGGAAATGCGTTTAAAAAAATGCGAGAGTACGGACCCGTTTTCTCGAAAAGTCCGCCGAAAAACTTGGTTTTTTCCGATTAAAATATACCCCATAAAGGTACGTTTTTCGGAACGGTTTTCGCGGGCGAAATACAGCTTTGGGTCCGCCGAATCTGAATCCGAAATCGGATATCGAAAAAAGTGACGAGAACTCGGTCAAATCACGAGCAGAAGCGAGCAAAGCGATTAAAATGATTCTGCCGTGGACGAGAGAAGGCTCAAGAATTGACGTGAAGGGTTCGATGTCACAACGTTGCGAGGCGAGCAGGTATGCCTACATAGGTACCTACCTTGCGAGCGAAAGCGAGAGCCATTTCAAATAATAAATACGGACTTTGTCCTACACATATACAGGTATACCTTGCGAGCGAAGCGAGCAACATCCCCGAATAAACTTTTCGTGGTTCCACGTAGTTTTATCAGATTTAATTTGTTTGTAATAATTCCCAACTGAAAAAAAACGTCTGCCAAGTTGGGTGGGCAGTACAACATTCCCTAATAAACTTTTCGTGGTTCCACGTAGTTTTATAAGAATTAATTTGTTTGTAAGAATTTCCAACAGAAAAAAACGTCTGCCAAGTTGGGTGGGCAGTATAACTTCTTCAAGCGAGCGAAGCGAGCAGCATCCCCTACAGAATAAATACGGACTTGCGAGCGAAGCGAGCAACATCCCCTAATAAACTTTTCGTGGTTCCACGTAGTTTTATAAGATTTAATTTGTAAGTAAGAATTCCCCAACAGAAAAAAACGTCTGCCAAGTTGGGTGGGCAGTATAACTTCCTCAAGCGAGCGTAGCGAGCAGCATCCCCTACAGAAGTTAAACCTACCCTTAGGGATCTACCGTTTGCGAGCAAAGCGAGTAAAATTCCCTAAATGCCATACTTTGCGAGCGAAGCGAGCAACATTTTCTACATGCCAGACTTTGCGAGCGAAGCGAGCAACATATCCTACATGCCAGACTTTGCGAGCGAAGCGAGCAATATTCCCTACACGCCACACGTTGCGAGCGAAGCGAGCAACTTAATGGGGGGTCCGGGGGGGCTTGCCCCCCGGCTGGACGTGGAGGCGAGCGTAGCGAGCCGGAGCGGCTAGTTATTAATAAGAATGAAACTCCGTTTGTTTGTCTGTCTGTTTGTCGTGTCTATGCACGGCCAAACAGCTGAGTGGGGGGAGTGTACGAGTGGGGGGATCTTCTTGAGATTTTCCGATAGGGGGAGCGAGCGAATTTAAAATTTTCTAATCCCACCCGAACCATGGGCCGTAGGGCGGGAGGGGGGTCGAAGTAAGAATTAATGTGCGCTTTTTGGACTTCCCCGCTTCCCCTACCCTCTCTAAACGGGCTTTGAAAATTCCGGAAAAATACCGGTTTCGTAGGTTTTCCTACGAGGAAGACGACGGCGAGATCGGATCACGAAAAAAGTATCGGGAAATGCGTCAAAAAAATGCGAGAGTATGGACCCGTTTTCTCGAAAAGTCCGCCGAAAAACTTGGTTTTTCCGATTAAAATATACCCCATAAAGGTACGTTTTTCGGAACGGTTTTCGCGGGCGAAATACAGCTTTGGGTCCGCCGAATCTGAATCCGAAATCGGATATCGAAAAAAGTGACGAGAACTCGGTCAAATTGCGAGCAGAAGCGAGCAAAGCGATTAAAATGATTCTGCCGTGGACGAGAGAAGGCTCAAGAATTGACGTGAAGGGTTCGATGTCACAACATTGCGAGGCGAGCAGGTATGCCTACATAGGTACCTACCTTGCGGGCGAAGCGAGAGCCATTTCAAATAATAAATACGGACTTTGTCCTACACATACACAGGTATACCTTGCGAGCGAAGCGAGCAACATCCCCGAATAAACTTTTCGTGGTTCCACGTAGTTTTATAAGATTTAATCTGTTTGTAACAATTCCCAACTGAAAAAAACGTCTGCCAAGTTGGGTGGGCAGTATAACTTCCTCAAGCGAGCGAAGCGAGCAGCATCCCCTACAGAAGTTAAGCCTACCCTTAGAGATCTACCGTTTGCGAGCGAAGCGAGCAGCATCCCCTACAGAAGTTAAACCTACCCTTAGAGATCTACCGTTTGCGAGCGAACCGAGCAACATCCCCTAAATGCCATACTTTGCGAGCGAAGCGAGCAACATTTTCTACATGCCAGACTTTGCGAGCGAAGCGAGCAACATATCCTACATGCCAGACTTTGCGAGCGAAGCGAGCAATATTCCCTACATGCCACACGTTGCGAGCGAAGCGAGCAACTTAATGGGGGGTCCGAGGGGCTTGCCCCCCGGCTGGACGTGGAGGCGAGCGTAGCGAGCCGGAGCGGCTAGTACTATTAATAAGAATGAAACTCCGTCTGTCTGTCTGTTTGTCGTGTCTATGCACGGCCAAACGGCTGAGTGGGCCGGATCTACGAGTGGGGGGATCTTCTTGGGATTTTCCGATAGGGTGTATAAGCGAATTTAAAATTTTCTAATCCCACCCGAACCATGGGCCGTAGGGCTGGAGGGGGGTCGAAGTAAGAAATAATGTGCGCTTTTTGGACTTCCCCGCTTCCCCTACCCCTCTAAACGGCCGTTGACAATTCCGGAAAAATACGGGTTTCGTAGGTTTTCCTACGAGGAAGACGACGGCGCGATCGGATCGCGAAAAAAAGTATCGGGAAATGCGTCAAAAAAAATGCGAGAGTACGGACCCGTTTTCTCGAAAAGTCCGCCGAAAAACTTGGTTTTTTCCGATTAAAATATACCCCATAAAGGTACGTTTTTCGGAACGGTTTTCGCGGGCGAAATACAGCTTTGGGTCCGCCGAATCTGAATCCGAAATCGGATATCGAAAAAAGTGACGTTAAGTTGGTCAAATCGCGAGCGGAAGCGAGGCGAACCGTTTAAAATTACATTTTTAATCGACCCCGCCGCCCATTTCACAACGGAAGGGACTCGACTTCTACGCAATACCTTGCGAGCAGGCCAACGCACGCGCGCGTATAAGGATGGAACTTTCCCTTTCGAGCGCCATTTCAACAGAATAAATACGGGTTTGTCCTACACATATACAGCAATGCCTTGCGAGCGAAGCGAGCAACATCCCCAAATAAACTTTTTTGTGGTTCCACGTAGTTTTATAAGATTTAATTTGTTTGTAAGAATTTCCAACAGAAAAAAACGTCTGCCAAGTTGGGTGGGCAGTATAACTTCCTCCTACAAATCGAGACCGCCGCCGTTTCACAATGTTGCTTACCAGAAGGGACTCGACTCATTTCACAGAATAAATACGGGTTTTTCCTACACATATACAGCAATACCTTGCGAGCGAAGCGAGCAACATCCCCTAATAAACTTTTCGTGGTTCCATGTAGTTTTATAAGATTTAATTTGTTTGTAAGAATTTCCAACAGAAAAAAACGTTTGCCAAGTTGGGTGGGCAGTATAACTTCCTCAAGCGAGCGAAGCGAGCTGCATACCCTACAGAAGTTAAACCTACCCTTAGAGATCTACCGTTGGCGAGCGAAGCGAGCAACATCCCCTACATGCCATACTTTGCGAGCGAAGCGAGCAACATTTTCTACATGCCAGACTTTGCGAGCGAAGCGAGCAACATTCCCTACATGCCAGACTTTGCGAGCGAAGCGAGCAATATTCCCTACATGCCACACTTTGCGAGCGAAGCGAGCAACTTAATGGGGGGTCCGGGGGGCTTGCCCCCCGGCTGGACGTGGAGGCGAGCGTAGCGAGCCGGAGCGGCTAGTAATACAATAAGGGCAGGTACAAATTCTCTGCCCTCGGGCCTGCTACCCGGTCAGGCATCTGGAGACAGCTGGGAGCCCAGTAACATGGTAATCTCCCATCTCAAAACCAGTACCACAGGTTGGGGAGAGCCCCAGGCTACTGGCACACTGGTACTATGACAAAGTGCCACCAGCCTGCCTCCCTGATAAGGTAGGATTCGTGGTGGCAGTGGTTGAGCACACCCCAGCCTTCGGACGTTGGGCCCAGGGTGCTTAGGGGTAGAAATTGCATCACTAGGGATTTGTACCCTGGTAATGTGGCTCGGCATGTAAGTTTTGCTATAAACTTGGATATTAGCTCCCTTAGCTGGGAGAACCAGCTAGAAGGTTCATCTCCACCTGCAGTGCCTTGGCATGTAGGTATCTTGCAAAGAAAGCTCCGAGAGAAAGAGCTCCTGAACGGTGAGTCATACCGTTCCTCCCGGCTCTTCAGACAGCAAAAGTTGTGACCAACCGGCTTGCCGGCGGGGGGAGAAGCGCAATCCACGAGGGATAGGCTCTCTTAAGCAAATGTCAACCTTCTGTAAGAAGACTGATCTCGCTGTTATCCATTAATAATAATAATTTTCTGAATGAGATTAAGAACAATCATAGTTGTTACTTTCCCTTCCCTATCCCCTTACGGATAAACTCAGGTGTCCTTCCCAAAGACGCTAGAAAACTTGCATCATTGGACAGAGCTTCGAAAAGAAGAAGAAAAAGTGCCAAATGGGTGAAGCATATAGTAGTATATGCTTAGTAGTAATACTATAGTAGCATATAGTAGTAGAAAAAGGAGAGTGTGGACGCGATGTGGAAGTTTCGTGGTTATTTTTTATTTGCTCAATAGAAAGATCCAATCGAGAGCTTTCCAAAAAGGTGCTATATGATGGGTATCTGACCCTCAACTCGCTTGCACTACTACGTCACACGGGATCTTCCTATTGGTTAATAGACCAAACTAAACAGTCTTTTGAGCTAAAAATTGGTACATGGGATTTTCGGAGTGCGCTAAATCCGAATCAGAGGTCAAAATTGTGAAATTCCAACACATGAAAGTTCCCCATTCGCCCGTCGAGCCCTTCAAAAGAGCTGACATTCGAGATTTGCCTTCTTTATCTGTGTAGAAATAATAAAGTTCCAGTCATGCAGGATGATCGTCTGCACGAATTGTCTCAAATCACCACCTTTCGTATTAAGTGTATAGTATTTATATTAAATTGTATCGAAATTCGAGCAACTTCTGTAAGAGTACAGTTGTACGATGGTAAACGTACAGACCATAGGGCCTCTTAACGCGTCCCTCTCTGCGCGCGCAGTAACAACCTAGCATATATGACATATTGTTGATGTTACCATGACAGTACAGTGACAATGAACAAGTGAATAAATGGAATAAAGTGAAGCTCTAGAAATCAACGTAGGTAGGTATTGTACAAAGCTGTATTCAATCGAATTACCTATACTTCAATTATATTATTTTATTAAATTATTGATTAGTAAATACTTAGGAATTAATCTTGTCGGAACGTTTTAGCCAATTTTCTAAGAAAATGAAGTTAAGTATTGCAATCAATCCAAAAATACCTTCGTGGAAAATCGTTGTGGAATTCCTTGAATTTAACGATTTTTGATATGTGTATGTAAAGTTTGATCAAAAAGTTCTGGTTCTTTTTAATTTGCGCGCAGAGGGTTGTTGAAACTTCTCGGTGGTCTCAGCGTTACTCTTTCTGAGTCAAATGGTTATCGCTCCCGAGTCTACCTAAAGGTAGCGGAAGCATTGTTTTTCACTATCGGGAGAAAATAAATTTTTGGTTCCTATGTCTTGAAAACATATTGGTTCTCATAGTTCAAATCCCGATTGAAAAAAAAGTCCAGTCATGCAGCATGACCCCATGAGCGAATTTTTGAAGAAATCTTCGACATTTCAGTCGCTATTGATCGTGTAGAGAAATTTTACTCGTAGTTTAAGATTTTGATAGACAAACATGGAATCAAATTATTAGAAATAATTAGGAGGTACTCATACTTTATTATTATTAAACTAATCTTGTAGATTTAAAGACAAATGTAGGTAAATCGGAGGACGGAGAATCGGAGGACGGAATATTTCAGAGTAAACTCATCAGTTGTGATTACTTTTTTTTTTTTTTTAATGGGAAACCTACTACCTACGTTTTAAACAGCATGGTTCTAGGATTGGTTATACAGGTATACTTCCATAAGAGTAGTTCAATCTGAATTTGGACAATGTTTCATGCAAATATTACCGATTTTTACAACTAGCGAACGGCAAAATTTCGATTTTGAATGATTTTTCAACTTTGAAATTTGTGAAAACTTGACACATATTCTTATAGGAAATGTTACGCTGATTCCGAATATACCACATGTTAGTATGCTGAAAAAACTATTTCGCACAACAAATCGCAAAAAACAGGCTATTTTGAAATTTTTGACTACATTTTTGAAATTTTCAACCCGAAGATGTAATCCGATCATGGCCAACGAACTTGAACATTCGTTTTGTGTCCTTAACATTTTAAAATTTGTTTGAAGTTTCTAGCACAATTCTACGGACAGTTTTCGTCTGGAATGACACATACATACATACATAAATACATACATATATACATACATACATACATACATAAAAAAATGCGTTAAACTTCAGAATATGATTCAGAATAGCCTGAAACGGATTTCTGCATAAAATCTTTTCAAAAATTCACATTCTACAAATTTTGAGGCGAGAGCAATAGCTTAATTTTCTTCAAAAATTCGCTAAAAACTCAAGGTTTCCCAAATTTGATAAAATTTACTTTTCAGAGGGCTTTTTCATGTATCAAACCTTAATTCTTATGAAAGCTCAGGCATCTATCCAATAGAAAGTTTAATGCTCCTCTCAACGGTATCCTCAGATTTGAATTTTCACAGCGAACTGAGGGAGTTATAATTTTTTTTAGAGAAAAGGTCGAAAACACGAAAAAAAAAGCCTAAACACTAAATTATTTGAAAATTGAGCGTTTTAAAAAAATCTCTGAGAAGAACTTTCGATCCCTGAAGTACTGACCACCATATGCGGGACACCCTGTATAGAGACTAACTCTTGACAATCAAGTTCTGAAATAAACTCGTAATGGTCATTTCATCGATCAATGGGTATTTATAACCCTAATATCAATCAATAGCAATGCCAACTCTCATCAACAAGCCTTTGACGTTTGCGTTAGACATAGAACGGACGTATCTAATGTAGGTCAATGGATAAGTATCATGGAGTAGAAAAGAATGTGTTTCAAAGGACATTCTTGTTGGAACTAATCGTGTCAGAAGAATATTTTGTGATGAGTTCGGCACTGGTGGTTTGAACTGCGGCCTGTCAAAGTCGCGTTATCTGTCCAACGAAGGCGAACCCCTCAAAAACCCTCGGTCGGGAGGGAAGTTTGTGCTATCGACTGGACAGCCCGATTTCTCCATAGGAGCCGCCTCGCTGATGGGGAAATGTGGGTTGCGGAAAACTCCGATTTTCCAATGTCTCGTTCCTTTTGAACTGAATGAGAAAGACTTCTGCTCCAGTTCACAAGATTCCCTTTTCGTAACAAAGCGGAGGGAAAGAAACTAGGAAAAAAGAAAGGGACAAAAACGAGTATACTTTTCATGGACAGTTGGAGATGTACATACGATTGACTGATTTAGTCCTGTACAAGGTGTCGGAATAGTAGATATGTAGATTTTTATTGAATATGAATAAAAATGGGAAACTGAAGTTAATGAAAAAAGTCCAGTCATGCAGCATGACCCCATGAGCGAATTTTCGAAGAAATCTTCGACATTTCAGTCGCTATTGATCGTGTTGAGAAATTTAAGTTTATGATTTTGATAGACAAACATGGAATCAAATTATTAACACATGCACAGAGTAAACTCATCAGTTGTGATTAAATTTTTTTTTGAGCACCTACTACCTACGTTTTAAACAGCATGGTTCTAGGATTGGTTATACAGGGATACTTCCATAAGAGTAGTTCAATCTGAATTTGGACAATGTTTCATGCAAATATTACCGATTTTTACAACTCGCGAACGGCATTATTTCGATTTTTGACTGATTTTTCAACTTTGAAATTTTTGAAAACTTGATACATATTCTTATAGGAAATTTTACGCTGATTCTGAATATACCACATGTTAGTATGCTGAAAAAATTATTTCGCACAACAAATCGCAAAAAACAGGCTATTTTGAAATTTTTGACTACATTTTTGAAAATTTCAACCCGAAGATGTAATCCGATCATGCTGGCCAACGAACTTGAACTTTCGTTTTGTGTCCTTCACATTTTAAAATTTGTTTGAAGTTTCTAGCACAATTCTACGGACAGTTATCGTCTGGAATGACACATACATACATATATACATACATATATACATACATACATACATACATACATAAAAAAATGCGTTAAACTTCAGAATATGATTCAGAATAGCCTGAAACGGATTTCTGCATAAATTTTTTTCAAAAATTCACATTCTACAAATTTTGAGGCGAGAGCAATAGCTTAATTTTCTTCAAAAATTCGCTAAAACGTTGTCTATTTCCACGAAAAATAAAGAGTTACAATAATAAATCGATTTCGACGGTTAGGCCATCATCAGTAACAAACAATAACTGAAGACACATTAGAAAGGACACAGTTTTTATGTTAACAGGTGAAGGGAGATTGAATCCCATTGGTCAAGAGAAAGGAAAGGGGGCTGGAGATACAACCAATTAAGTGCAAGCAAGGTGAAGGGGGATTATAGCTTATAAGCTATAAGGAGGAGCTTATAAGATGAAGGAGGGGAGGAATTACTGGTTTCAACAGTTTGATGGGATAACTCCAAGATTTACAGAAATGGACTTATCAGTGGTGAAATATATTGAGGGGTATCCTCATTTAAACATTTACCCGCTCTGTCACTTTTGATAATTTTGAATTTTTCAAGTATATTCAACATACCTCCGTTTGGACAAAAATGAAGAAATTCTACAAACTATCTATCTGTCAAATCAAAATTTTAAGAATGATTGGATTTCTTAAGATGTTTTGCAAATTTAGACCTAGGAACCCTTATTTTCCCTGAAATTCTCCTGATGTTCTTCTATTCTTTCCCTGAATTTCCTACCAGTTTGACCGCAATATTCGGGATGGGGGGCAATATGTCGACACATAAACTGGTCGACAAACGGGCAAGAAGCCGTGTCGACATCTTTAAACACCAAGGGTTGACCAATGTCGATTTCACAGGCATTGGAAATATGGCGACACAAAAATACAGCGACTAGTCGACAACTTTCAACACCCCTTGTTGAAAAAGGTCGTCCAAGTCAACCATGGGGATACGTCGACATATTTACATCGACATCCTTCGTATACCTGACATGTAGGTTAGAATGAAGTGTATAGTTTGGTGGTCTGGATGCTCGCAAGCTCGCATCTCAAAAATACATAACATCAAGTAGTCAATCCCTTAGTAAAAATGCAGATTAGTTGGATGTGTAGATCAGAATGAAGTGTATAGTTTCGTGGTCTCATAACACGATCACATAACAGTTTAGAAACGTAAATGTGACTTTTCATTTAATCCTCGGATTGAAAGACCCCATGGGACCAAGGCTGAGGACAGGTAGTGGCCAAACAACCCTTTTGTCGTCGTTTAGCAGTCGACCAGTTTCAAGAGGGGTGTTTTTAGCTCATGTTCAACTCCTGTTGTTGAAATACAGCGAAAAACGGATCTCAACTTTTTCGACATAAATCCGTCGACCAGTTTCAAAGATGTGCGTTATCGACGTTCTTCAACACCTGGTGTGGAAATATGGCGACAGGAGGTGTCGACCAGTTTATGTGTCGACATATTGCCAAGTTCCCAATATTCGTACCCGCAAGAACATTTTAGTTTATAAACTCCACTTTTATCCTGAGCATTGATTTTTTTCTTTAACGTAATGGCTACGGAGGAGATCTCGTAGATACCATATGGGCTAAGTTTCCTAGGAAAATGAGTAAAGATAAAGTTTCCAATCTGGTTAGGGAAGATGTAACTTTAGAAGAAAAACAATCGATAAGTACTTATTAAAGGAAATTTCTGACAAAATCGTCAAAATTCTATCATCGAGGGGTTACGAAGTGGGTTTTAAAACTAGAAAATAGTCTTAGAGCATTACTAGGTTCCGTTTAAGACAAAATCACTGTTCAGGATAAAAGTGGGGTTTATAAACTAAAATGTTCTTGCGGCTACGAATATTGCGGTCAAACTGGTAGGAAATTCAGAGAAAGAATAGAAGAGCATAAGGAGGATTTCGGGGAACATAAGGGTAGGTCTAAATTTTGCAAAACATCTTGAGGAATCCAATTGTTTGGAATCAGTGGGGTGTGTGAGCACCAATTACCGAATTCCAGAAGTAAAAGGATGGATGTTGGATTTTTCTCTACTCGAAGGACCACTCCCCTTTTAAACGGGAGAAAAAGATATTTGGATGCTGGTAGAATGATAAAAAGATAGATTTAAGTTAGTGCAGATAATATGCAAAATATATACTTGTAACGAAAAGACAGGTGTATACACTTTCTATGGTTTGCCTATGTACCTAAGTGGCCACTGAAACGGAAGATATGTTGCAAGCAAAATGTATGTAATATTAGCTACAACTAGTAACAGGTCGTATCGCTTTCTATTTTAAACAGTTCGTAGGATTCGATGATAGAACGATGAGATCCTGACAGGAAGATAACTAGATTTTGATAGGTCGGAGAAACACGTATTCGCAATGGGCACCAAAGTGACGTGGCAGGTAAGTATGCACAAAGTTGTAGGTAGGCGAAAAGATCAGATAATGGTAGGTATTTACCTGGTCGTCTGCTGGTTTTACCTCTGACAAATATCCTTCCTTCGTTCAACTGTCGTCTGTCCAAATGCTGATTCGAACTCGCAGTAAATCCTCTACGGTCGGTTGGCCGTGGTTGAGGTAGGTCAGGCAATGCGGTACAGTTCCCAACGTAGAGTATATGAAAACCCCAGGAAACGGATGATCGTGATACTGACACCCAATTCCGGTTCACTCTTACGTCAAATGAACGACAGACGATAAAATAAAAGGAAAAACTAAGGATTATTGTCAAAATACTTGATGGAAAGCGATATAAGTTGAAAAAAGGCAATAGTTGGTTGTAGCTTGATGGAGAATTCATTTGATAATGGTAATGGCCGGACGATGCGCGAAGGGCCTGCGCAGAAGGCTGGTAGAATGTTCCAGAACAATTTGAGATCACTTATCACAAATCACACTTTAATGTCCGTTTCCGTTGAAGATAAATAAGGTATTATTTTAGTATAAATGTTAATAATAGTAACAATAAAAATTAATGATAATAAATTAGAATGTGGTAACAAAGAAGGGGACAAGCGGATCTAATGGGAATTTCGGATCGTATCCTATCTCCAGATCGAGCTGTGCCGAACCACAGCAAATATGAAAACAGTGATTAGAACAAACAAACATATGAAAATAAATAATTTAAATAGGTGATAACAACAAGTGGTAGCAAAATTGAATAAATTGAAAAACAATAAGATATTTTGTGGTTTGGTGCATATTTGGATCTATTATTGGTGAGTACTGTTTCAAAACATGAAAGCGGCGTGACCACCAATCATACTTACAATTTTGATTTGACTGATAGACAGTTTGTAGAATTTCCTCATTTTTGTCCAAAGGGAGGTATGCTGAATGTACCTACTTGAAAAATTCGAAATTATCAAAAGTGACAGATCTGGTAAATGTTTAAATGAGGATAACCCTCAATATGCTACGATTACAATCGTATTCGTATTCGAAGATAAGATTATGCCCAACACTGCCGACGCCAGATTACTCAAGTAGCAGTAGAAGCTGAATGTAAGCTGGCTCTCGCCGGCAACCCTGACAGGAAAGATGGATGGCGATTAGAGATGCCTTGACACATTACTTTCAACGCTTAATGTAGACGCCGCTTACTTCAGTAGTTAACCGGGAAATGGCGATCACACACGTGCTTTGCGAAGCTTCAAACGGAATTAGCAAATACAACGCCAATAGCACGTGCACAATGCACACAGAGGGTACCTCAAGTATCGCTACAAATTATTACACAAAGATTCTTTATTCAGATATTCGATAGCTCTCTGTATTTAAACAAAAGTCAAGCAAAACGAGTACAAGCAAAAGTTCAACCTAATTGCGCATCCCAAAGTCGCTTTGTGGTTCACTTTCATGTTGACGATTTTTGCCCCCTAATTTACGCATCTTGAAACGTAAACTAACATATTTCTGGGAGTTTTTTTTAGCATGAATATGCTTTAGCCGTGACCTAACTACCGAAAAATGTCCCACGAGAGTGCAACGAAAGTAGCGCCAATAATTGTGATGATTTCCGCTTACAACCGAGTCATTGCTAGGGATATGATACTTCGTCGTTTTTCATCCCACAAAATTCGTTGACCATTCGTTCGAAAGCTCTCGATTTATCCAACCATACTATATTAACTACTGCGAAGTGCGTGGCCAACAAGCTGAGTTATGAGCATGGTTATATGAATAATTGTTTACACACAGGTGATCATTCTCAATTATTGATATTGTGAACATGACTGCAACCGCTTGTTAATTTCTGATGATTTCATTGAGCTGGTGTTTCGATTATGTGATTCATAGCAGGTGATCCGAATATTGCGAGAACGGTTAGATTTGTGAAGCGGTGGTTAAATTATTTTAATAGGTAATTTCTATACTTTACACTATAGGAAGCTGTAATTTCGTATGTAGCCTCTTTAGGACATTTACTTGACGATGCCCAGGGTCCGGATCAGATGTGTGGCTCTTAAAGCTAATTTCTATGCTTTACACTCTAGGAAGCTGTAATTTCGTATGTAGCCTCTTTAGGACATTTACTTGACGATGCTCAGGGTCCGGATCAGATGTGCGGCTCTTAAAGCTAATTTCTATGCTTTACACTCTAGGAAGCTGTAATTTCGTATGTAGCCTCTTTAGGACATTTACTTGACGATGTCCAGGGTCCGGATCAGATGAGTGGCTTTTAAAGCTAATTTCTATACTTTACACTCTAGGAAGCTGTAATTTCGTATGTAGCCTCTTTAGGACATTTACTTGATAAATCGCTCTTGATTTATCACGAATTTATTTCGTATTTTTTTTCGTAGTTTCATACTATAACTATATAAATTGATGTTATAAATGAATAGTAAACAATGACGCTTGTTTGGTTGTCACTTGGTTGCGCGACAACGCAAACACATTCTGTGTTTCAATAATTTCGTCCGAAGTATGTAAATAGAGGTAACCGGGGGTCCAGGGGGCTTGCCCCCTGGCAAGGCGCGGAGCGCCAATTTTTTTTTTGGAGATCAATTACAAATGTTCATCATTGAAACAAATAAACTAAAAGTGCAAGTTGTGACTGTACCCTTGATTTTCGCAAGAGTAATGTGCTAATGAATGAAATGAGTGGGTCATTCAGATGAATAATAATTAAACACAACGGAAAAATAAATAATGGTGAATTTGTGGTTTTGTGCCTAGTTGATGAAATAAGGATAAATTATTCTTCGTGTAAGTTGAAAACATCTTCGGGCGTAAAGACTCGAAGCCACCTGTTCTTTGATTGACAAGGTGGCTTTGATTGACAAGGTGGCTCTTCGAATGAAGCAGAAAGTTTCTAATCTATTTTATTGATCACACCAATCATTTTTCTTATAGGCACACTCAGTTTAGCTGTATTGTGTTATACTGTTTTACTCTGTCATTATATTATAGTCTTAAGCTTAATGCTACATTGCCTTACTGATATTATTCTTACGAATTCAACAGTTGGAGGTTCGTTGATTGTCACACTGAAGAGTCTTGACTCACCTGAAAAGAAATAAAGAAATTAGTCATTATATTATGTAACATCTTCATATGCACAAGCGTAAAATCCTCGAAATAATCAAAAGAGCTACGGTTTTCTAATTAATATTTCTCAGGTATTGTGGGGGTCGGTGTCCAGATAGTTTCCTACGAATCATAATTTTAACAGATCAAAAATTGGCTCTGCGCTTGTTTACTTAAAATCCACTAAACTAGCCTGTTTTATGATGCTTCCACTTCCAAAGTATAATTGGTACTCAGTATTCTTTGCTTCGGGTTATGGTTTTGAACAACAATTTTTAGGCACATTAATACTTTCTAAACACTCAAATACCGAAAAAACCAACATGGCAGACTTTTTTTTTTTTTTGGACTTCACCCCAAACTGCAAAACTTGTGAACATGTAACACACCCTCTTGGGTCTTTTTGACCCAACTAACATTTATTGGGTCAAATCCAAGAGAATAACTTAATCCCCTGCCTAAGGTCTTTCTGCACCTTCTGCGACCTTTGCAACCTCTCTTTAATCTCGTAAATGCGTTGTTCATTTTCTGTTGAATAAATTAACACCTCTCTAGAAAAAATATTGGTATTCAAACAGCCAATTTCAAAAGTCTAGGACTAAAAACTCCAATTTTTTAAAGATATTTCTTTCTGATGAAATAAAATTCAAAAATTGACAAAAACATTTATCCCCGACGCAGTTCCATGATGCAATCTGTATGAGGTATTACAAGCCCTTGCAAGGCCTCTCAAGAAAATGACCCAAAACCACGCACTCTACGCTAAAAATCCCTTATTAACTAGGACATGAAAAAAATTTGCGCAAAATTATGATGAAAATAGTAAGTACTTAAATTTCGTAAATATTGTTTAACTGAGTTTTGTTGCCATAAAATTGTTTTTTTTTTTTTCACCATTTTTTGTACTCAGATTGCTCAATTTTGTTAAATTTAACATACCTATAAATAATACCCTAGGTTATTTGAGAAAATCCGCTCACACGATCATGTTGCAAGACTGGAACTTCTAATAGTTAGAATGATATGACTTTATTTTAGTTCACTCATTTAATCTATGTATAAATTTTATCTTGACGCTTGTAATGCATCTATGATGTTGCTATAATGAACTCATTCATTCATTCATATCATTTCCTCCACATAAATACGAGATAATACCGTATCTTCCTGGTCTACGGCTGGGTCTGGCGTGCTACAGGAGGAATCCGTTCTTTATTTATAAGTTTCGGGAAGACCAAGAACAGTTCTCATTTCAGGTCCTGGTTGGATTTCAAATAGGAATCCCATTTGCTTAGACTAAAGTATATTGAAAGTAAATACGTAGACAGTAGGGTCATATTTGATAGCTATTGCTAGCTTGAAATGTGAACATTTACCACATAAATCAAGCGCTTTCCAACGAGTGACGAACGATTTTTGTGCGATGAAAACTGTGGAAGTTCCATTCCCCTAGCAACGGCTAGGTTGTACGTAAAAAACACTGAAATTGAATGTGACACAAATTTTGCGTCACGGATATTTTTGGTTGACCCCCCAGAGCAGAGACATATCCATGTCAAAAAAAAGCGTTACGGTTGGTTTTCTGATGATTTCCGCTTACAACCGAGTCGTTGCTAGGGAAATGGTACTTCGTCGTTTTTCATCCCACAAAATTCGTTGACCATTTGTTCGAAAGCTCTCAATTTATCCAACCTTATTATGTTAACTACTGCGAAGTGCGTGGCCAACAAGCTGAGTTATGAGCATGGTTATTTGAATAATTGTTTATACACAGGTGATCATTCTCAATAATTGATATTGTGAACATGATTGCAACCGCTTGTTAATTTCTGATGATTTTATTGAACTGGTGTTTCGATGATTTGATTCATAGCAGGTGATCCGAATATTGCGAGAACGGTTTTATTTGTGAAGCGGTGGTTAAATAATTTTAATAGGTAATTTCTATAATTTACACTCTAGGAAGCTGTAGTTTCGTATGTAGCCTCTTTAGGACATTCACTTGACGATGCCCAGGATCCGGATCAGCTGAGTGGCTCTAAAAGCTAATTTCTACGCTTTACCTCTAGGAAGCTGTAATTTAGTATGTAGCGTCTTTATACTTGACGATGCCCAGGGTCCGGATCTGCTGAGTGGCTCTTAGAGCTAGCATACGAGTCTGCAACTAACGACATAAAATGTCCCAATGCGTTGCAAGACTCGTATGCAACCGTTTCTTTATGTTTGTATCTCATCCCAAAAAATCGTTCGTTGGAAAGTTGCTCTGTGAATTTATAACACATGACTCCACATTCCAATGGGCCAATAACCTCTCTAAAGAAGTCCTAGCTTATGTATACCAACTAGTTTTGGGACTCTTACTGGATCAATCCACTACTCTGCTGGGTTTTTTCTCCCTAGTTCAATATTCATTCGATTTTTCTCACAAATAGTTTACTCTTGGTGATGTATTTACCAGGGAAGCCAATGGCATATCCATTCACATTTATGTGCATGCAGCGTTGTTACTTTTGAACAGTTTAACCACAACTCTTGATAATTATTTTTGCATTCTTATAGCTCACCTATAAAACTATATTACCTAGTATGGTAAAGTACGCTATTGAAGATTGATTGTTTAGGAGTTGTAATATACCCAAAAACGTTTTAAAGTATTACACCAAGTTTTCATTTAAAAAAAGCCCTGACATTTGGTAGTTTTTGCAAAATTTCCTGACATTCCCCTGACTTTTCCCTACGCAAAGAATTCCCTGACGATTCCAGGTTTTTCCTGACTTTTCCAATTGGGTGCCACCCTGGCCACGTTTGGTGTGCATTAGAGCGCTCTTCGGGTCATTAAGACCCGTACAGCGCGGAGGAAACGTTAATATTGTTTCCAAGGTTAGATACCTCACAAAAGCGAAAACGTTGCTCCCGGTAAAGTCGGAAATAATAAATAACGGGCAATTGGATCGGACGGTCCGGACCTCATTCGAAACAGAATCGACGAGTACGAGTATTTCCCCTTTACGAACCCAAACCAATCTCTTACTGTGGGGTCGGATCTCATCCACTCTCCCCGCAAAATCAATTAATTACCGGACGTTTAATTAAATCCCCCCCCCCCCCCCACCATTCTCTTCCGCAGCCACGATACCCCGTCACCATGTTATACGTGGAACATCTCTACAACGGCGCAGAGAGCAGTCGATCTTTACCGCTGATTTCCAAGGTATTGATTTTGGCTCGCGTGAAGTACTTGACCTCACAGGAAACTCGAAGTTAGGAAGTCCTACATTTTTAAGCTTCAGACAAGAGTCGACACTGTACTTCTTGTCAAAATTATCAGGATAAGGAATAGACCCCTAGGATGTGTTGTTGTCGTTGTTCCCCATGAGACGGTTTTTGCTACTATCTGTTATCGTAGTCTTCTTCTCTTTGCCTGTTTTCTGTTGATTTTAGTTTTAGTTTAGCTCTGTGTACTTGCCAGCATTGTTTTCAATTTTAGCCTTTAGTTATTTTTGAGTCTCATTTCTGAGCCAACCATTATTATTACATACTTCAGCCTCAACTGCAACCAGGATGCATGTAAGCAGCCCTACAAGGCTGCCGAAGTAAAGTAACACTTTGGTTTGTATAGAAATGTTTCCATGATAGGTGTTCTCAAGGTTTGATTTGAGCAGACTGAATGTTGTTAAATTGTGGTATCTAATATTTTTTAGTTATGACTTTTCATTCAAGCTCTATGACCGTGTCCTGTATTAACATGTATCATGTTTTAGCCCTGGGGTCCTAGCGAATTTTGCGAGTCAATTTTTTTCCGCGCACGAAATTAATTACAGTGATTTCCGCCTACAACCGAGTCGTTGCTAGGGAAATGGTACTTCGTCGTTTTTCATCCCACAAAATTCGTTGACCATTCGTTCGAAAGCTCTCGATTTATCCAACAATATTATATTAACTACGGCGAAGTGCGTGTCCAACAAACTGAGTTATGAGCATGGTTATATAAATAATTGTTTACACACAGGTGATCATTCTCAATAATTGATATTGTGAACATGATTGCAACCGCTTGTTAATTTCTGATGTTTTCATAGAATTTCGAATCAATATCGAGGAGAAAACATGATACATGGTTGAAATTTTTGGTTCTAGAACAGAAATAAGTTTAACTTAGAGTTTTGTCACCATAGAACATCCATGACTAAGTTGCCTGCCTGTGGACTTAATAAAGTAATAGTGGTTGTAGAATTTATTTTATTTTGACCTGATATTTTAACACAGAATGTGTTTTAGCCATGGACTAACTAGCCGAAAATGGAACGCGGGATGGGAACGAAATGTGTGACGGATGATTTTCACGTACAACCGAGCCGTTGGTAGGGAAATGGAATTTCCGCCATTTTAATCGCACAGAAATCGTTCACCATGTGGAAAGCTCTTGATTTATCACGAATTTATTTCGTATTTTTTTTCGTAGTTTCATACTATAACTATATAAATTGATGTTATAAATGAATAGTAAACAATAACGCTTGTTTGGTTGTCACTTCGTTGCGCGACAACGCAATTTTCGTAGTTTCATACTATAACTATATAAATTGATGTTATAAATGAATAGTAAACAATGACGCTTGTTTGGTTGTCACTTGGTTGCGCGACAACGCAAACACATTCTGTGTTTCAATAATTTCGTCCGAAGTATGTAAATAGAGGTAACCGGGGGTCCAGGGGGCTTGCCCCCTGGCGAGGCGCGGAGCGCCGAGTTCTTTGAGTTCATCTTGTGCTATTGTTATTGTTTTAGTATTGTAGCTGTGCTTAGCCTGAAATTATCTATTCTGATTGTTATATGCCCTGATGATGGTTTTATATAAACCGAAAGCTCGGCAATAAGAACTGTCATTCGTTCGACCCTTATCCTGATAATTTTGACAAAATACATATTGTGGGTCGATCATATTTTGCTGTACTATGCACTAAATGGACATGCCACTAATTTCAGCTGGACCTCCTTTCTAAGACTATGAGACCAGCGATGGTCGTAAACTCAAATGTGCGTTCTAATTAGTGCACTCCAATTTACACGATTGATGCACGATATCCCCACTAGTTCCTGCACATTGTACGATCAGTGCAAAGTATCATAATCACAAACAACCTGAAATTCAATAGTTTGAAGCTTTTGCTACCCCCGATGGTTTACTACCACACTCACCAATTGGCGATCCATATGTTCATGTCTGTGCATCCGGCGTCACTAATTTTTCTGATATTGGAGAATCTTTCATGGACATATTGAAGAATCTTTCACTATTTTTTCTGATATTGGAAGAATCTTTCAATTATTTTAATAGTAACTACAATGAGCAAATTTGAAATCCTTAACACAATCTTAATCGCGACAAATATCTTCTGATGTTATTGAGATTTTCTGGGATTAGCTTTAGGGTATTTTTGAAATAAGAACACGAGAACCAATTTGGATAACAGATTGGCTTCCAAGCGGGCTTAATGAAAATACATAAATAAATATAATACAAAAAGTACGTTCGGCGCAAAGAGTCATCCAACTTTGATTAATTTTGACATTTTACGGTTGTTTAAATCAGGTAGGTTCGTGGTTTGTATCACCTACAGTTCATTACATCACCTATAGCAAAATTATTGCGAAAAAAAGGGGGAACAATTATATTATATAAGTCAAAATTATATAAGCCACTACATTTTTTTATTTCTTCAATTTAATGATCTTAGCTGCGCCTCAACCAGAAGGGTCACTAGCGGCCACTATAATCAGCTAAAAAGTATCTCCTACAAATTTAATCAAAAAGCTGCTACAAATACTTATTCAGTCCTAAATATGTACAAGTTCCTCCTCAAAGTCCATTTTGAACATACAATATACTTGGTAGTATAGCGATTATCGCAAAACTGACGTAAATACGTCTAGTATCTACCTCCTACATTATTTTGGCTTGATTCAGTGTTTCATTAATTAGTAAGGTAAATACATAGGTAATGATATGTTAAGATCCACTGCAGTTAAACTTAGAAACAATATTAGACCCAAAATTGTTTAGATACCAGTTTCCATGTCAACAATAAACGAGAAAGGGTTTACGGAACAAGAGAATATAGCTAGGACCTAGATTTTAATTTGTTCGAGGAATTATCATTTTATTTCATTCAAATGAGTATTTTTCATTATTTTAGTTTATGTTAGGAACATATTTCAAGGTTCTTTAGTTCTTTTAGTAATATGCTCTACGTCTGAGAGCTGCAATATTGACGATAACTGTTGTTGTTACACTTTACAGTTCTACTAGGTAGTTTGTTATGGATAGAAATTCAGAAGTTCCTGTAGGAACACGGCAATAAGGTGAATAGCAGTAAGAACTGCGAAAAGACCTTCAGTGCAGAGCCAAATCTGAAGATAGCAACTGAAGGACTCAACCTACCTACTTTAGTTTTCATGGATTGACCTTTGGAGATATCAAGGAAATATAATGAGTGCGGGTGGAAGTCAAACGCCCTTCTTTCATAGGCCCTGGATGAGAGAGACAGGTGCAGCCAAGTCAGAAGAGGGCGGAAAAGGGCTCAAAGGTAAGTAGCTACCCGGTGCGATATAGTACGATGTATAATGTAAATCATACAATACATGTTTGATATACAAGAGATATGATGGTGGTCTTCGAGACATCAACCTTAAAATTGGTGCAAAGCATGGGTAATGCGATCCCAGGCCAACGTTTTGGGTTTCACAACATGAGATTGACAGAAATCATTTGTTAACATTAAGTTCAAATATTACATATGTGTTAACTATGAGCATATCTACCAGACTCTTTGTCTGCACAATATTAATAGATGACCACCGAAAACGGTAGATGTTGCAGATATCAAATCACCACAGGCCTTTGAAGGGTTGTTTCTGGCCTCCTGAGTACAGTAAACAGCTTGTGCTGGCCCAGCTTGATGGGAATGATAAGCTGAGGTAGCATCAACCATGGCTACCCATCTACACATATGCCGCCACTGAGACAATGATGACTGGCCATAATTGAAAGCTAATATGTGGGTGTGCCAACGAAACGGCGCGGACTGAACCTGGCCCTTGCCGGTTCCGTATCATCGCATATCGAGAAAGCTCGCAATAGATTCCACCTGCACCTCTTTCAAGGTCATAAGCGTGGCGCATTGTGGCCTATATTTACTTTGAATTGGTCAGTAGTGGCCGTGTTCCCCATCCACAGTGAAGCATTAAACGAGTTAAGGTATGTAATAGGTAAACAACAGACGAATAAAATGATATTAACTCGCAAAACGTTCTTGTAAGCTCGTCATTTCCATACGCGTACGCCACAAATAGCTTTTGCACTACTTCTGGTCAGCATATAAAAGGATTTCTTGATGTAATTTTTGTTCATAGGCATCGTGGCAGGCGCTTTTACAGGAGCCATTGAAATCACAATAACGTACCCCACAGAATTCGTAAAAACACACTTGCAGCTCGATCAAGCCAAAGGCCAAGCTAGAGAGTACACTGGCATAGCCGACGTGTTTAAGAAAACATTGAAGAAACACGGTCCTTTAGGGCTGTACAGGGGCCTCAGCGTCTTAATAATTGGATCAGCCCCGAAAGCTGCTGTCAGGTTCGGCATGTTTGAGACGCTGAAGGAACGGGCGGTCGATTCAAAGGGTACTAGAAAAATAAATTTGAGAATACACTGTAGTACTATAATATGGTAATGAGGGTGCCCGCTATTTTGAGAAATGTGGAATTTTGATTATCTCCACCCGAAACTTGGTTTATAATGTCAAAAAAAGACCCCTGAATTTTTTCAGATTTTTTGCACAACAAAAATCTACCTCGAGTTTGGTTTTTGAAATACGCTTTTTTTTGCCAATATCAGACTTTTGAATATAAATTTTACAGACTTACGTTTTACAGACTTACTTTTCGCGCATGAATCCATGAGCGAATTTTTGAAGAAATCGTCGACATGTCTGTCGCTATTGATCGTGTAGAGAAATTTTAGTTTATGATTTTGATGGACAAACATGGAATCAAATTATGAAAAATAATTAAGAGGTACTCATACATTATTGTTATTAAACTAATCTTGTAGATTTAAATACAAATGTAGGTAAATATTCATAGATTTCGATGTCCAATGTGGTCAGTATTGAAGGCCGAGTGGAGGGAGGCCTTGAGATCTGCGTGCTAGTACGTACATAAATAGAACTTCTTCATAATTTCATGGCTGATATTTTCTAATCCACAGTCAGTATTAAAGCTACATCAAGTCCTAAAACAGTTGAGCGTAAAACATTAAAGAGAGCGACCGAGAGAATCGGAGGACGGTTCACAGAGTTGTGATTACATTCTTTTTTTTTTTTTTTTTTTAAACAAGCACCTACTACCTAAGTTTTAAACAGCATGGTTCTAGGATTGGTTATACAGGGATACTTCCACAAGAGTAGTTCAATCTGAATTTGGACAATGTTTCATGCAAACATTACCGATTCTTACAACTAGCGAACGGCAGTATTTCGATTTTTGACTGATTTTTCAACTTTGAAATTTTTCAAAACTTGATACATATTCTTATAGGAAATTTTACGCTGATTCCAAATACACCACATGTTAGTATGCTTAAAAAATTATTTCGCACAACAAATCGCAAAAAACAGGCTATTTTGAAATTTTTGACTACATTTTTGAAAATTTCAACCCGAAGGTGTAATCCGATCATGCTGGCCAACGAACTTGAACTTTCGTTTTGTGTCCTTAACATTTTAAAATTTGTTTGAAGTTTCTAGCACAATTCTACGGACAGTTATCGTCTGGAATGACACATACATATATACATACATACATATATACATACATACATATATATACATACATACATATATACATACATACATATATACATACATACATACATACATACATACATAAAAAAATGCGTTAAACTTCAGAATATGATTCAAAATAGCCTGAAACGGATTTCTGCATGAAATTTTTTCAAGAATTCAAATTCTACAAATTTTGAGGCGAGAGCAATAGCTTAATTTTCTTCAAAAATTCGCTAAAAGATATGCCTATAATTTGCAGATGTTTCCAAATCATATCTTGAATTTTCATTTTCATTTTAAATGTTCAACTAATTACTATGGTTTTGTTCCAATGGCACACTTGATCTTATCTAATATAGTGATAGACACAACAATATGGATTTCTCTACACTGATTGAATTCTTACCTATATTGTGAATAGGCAACTTATCTCCACTATCTCGGATGCTTTGTGGACTGGGTGCTGGTGTGTCGGAGGCAATTTTTGTCGTAACGCCAATGGAAACGATAAAAACAAAATTTATCAACGATCAGAAGTCGTCAAGCCCGAAGTACAAGGGATTCTTACAGGGGACGAAGAGTATCTTGAAGGAAGAAGGATTTTTCGGCATTTACAAAGGTAAGAAATCAAGGTTTGAGCACTCGCAAGTCTACTAATTTATTTAGGGGAATCACATTGCCCAGTTGACGGAAAACACTGCATTAAGATAAGCTCGAATGGTTTGGCGAGTTGACCCCTAATGGGTGGACCGTGTCTGTCAGACACTTGCCAAATTTCATGTTTGTCAGTTGGCAACAGTGGAATGGCTTCTGAACCCCACCGCCCTAATACCTTCTCTTTGGGGCCTGTTAAACTATAGGGAGTGGTTAGTATCATAACAGATGTCACAAGGTGAGTGTTGTGTTGATTTTTCCGCTACCTGCAGTGTCCTCTGGACACTGGTCCGCCCAAAAGCAACAGTTATGAAAGTTTCTCAGACACGGTTCGCCCTATAGGCCTTGTTGAATCCTTTCAGTCGTATTTTGCTTCCGAGACTGCAAGGCAGCTTAAGCTTTGTTTTCACTTTCGAAATGAAAAAATTTTTTTTGCTCCAAAATCAAAATTTCCACTCGCATTTTGCGTTTCAGAGCCTCCTGAACAAATTTGGTTCCGTGTGTCTGTCTGTCTGTCCGTCCACATTTCCTTGTAACAGCCATAACTTCCACAATTTTGATCCGATTTTAACCAAATTTTCAGGGATCATGCGGGTTAAGCTCTAGATGGCCCCCCATCAACTTCATCATGATCGAATCAACGGTAACTTCTGCGCAGGCGCTAACGTGAATTCCTTGTGACGGTCATAACTCGGTCAATGTTGAAGGATTTCGGTCAGATTTTCAGGGATGATGTGGGTAAGGTCCCTTGAGGTCCCATAAGACAATCATCATAATTGCATTAGCGGTACGCTCTGCGCATGCGTGAACGAAATATTCTTGTTACGGTCCTTGCAACAGCCGTAATTTCCACAATTTTGATGCGATTTTCTTCAATTTTTTAGGGATTGTGCGGGTATAGCTCTACATGGTCCCCTATCAGTTCCGTCATGATCGAATCAACGGTAGCCTCTGCGCAGGCGCAAACAAAATTTTCTTGTTTCGGTCATAACTCAGGCAATTGTGAACGGATTTCGGTCAGATTTTCAGGGATGATGCGGGCAAGGTTTCTTGATCACATTCTTTGCAATCATCAGCAGCGGTACGCTAGCCGCATGCGCGACAGTTTTGATCCGATTTAGACGAAATTTTCAGGGAACTTGCGGACTACATCCTGGATGGTCCCATATTAAAATCAAAATTTTCCTTATTAATTTCATTTATTATATGTACCATTCAGCTTCCAATTTCCCACCTTATTAATTCCCTGATGCCAGAATAGGTCGTTTTTAGTTTTCTGGAATTTAAAGGTGACGTACTGTGAAGTTCACGAGGAAGCTCATGTGCCATTTCCTTGGCAGTGTATTTTTAGTCAACGTGATCTCCCTCAATGTCCCAGGAACCAAGTACTAGCAATGGTAGGAGGGGAGGAGACAGGTTTTCAACATCTGATCCCGATTTTGAAGAGCGAGTGGCTCCTTGCTTGCTTAGCTGCTCTGCGACCTCCACGAGGCACCACATTAGGAGGAACTTCTCATTGGTGCCTCGCCACGGTCGCTTCCTCAACCTGCGGGAAGATCCTCTGCACATAGGCCGCGACCTCGTACTCCAAGCCATTTAGCCCCTCAACAGCCCGCCTCGCCAGATCCTGCAGGTAGGCACTCTCATAACCAACAATATTGCCTACCTGCTCCCCGAGCCTCAATACTCCAGTCTTCAAGTCTGAAAGAAGACCAAAGGTCACGGGGGAGGATTGCTGAATGGCGGGCTGTTGACCCACGTCTGCCGGATATGCGGGAGAGGCCCCACTGCTACTTGCCAGGATTGCATCCCGGACAAGCTGCTTGTAGTGGGGCCTCAGGCGAAGAGATTGAATGGCAGAAAGCGTGCGCATGGGAAAACGTTGCTGCAAATAAACATTCATATGACGTACCCTATTACGCACTGCTTCTGCCTCTTCTGCTGCCATTCGCCGCAAATCCTCAGAAGCATACCTGGGCCGGTCTCGCTCTATATTAATTGCTGCATTGGCCTCTACAGGATGCTTCTGCCAGACGTGGGCCCCAAGGTCACGCTTGGAGCTAAAGGCTCTTTCACAATGGGCACATTGGTGGGCATTAATTGGGGCTGTGGAAGAGGAGGAGGGATAGAATGATGAAGATGAGGGAGAGGATGGCCGACGCCCCTGCCTGGAGCGCCCCCGAGCGCCTCCCCTAGAACCCCGGCAGCCAATGGGCCGGCGGGGGTTATGAGGCTCATTGTTGGTCGACATCATAAAAGAAAGACGTGTGAAAAGAAGGGTCGGGAGACCCGTTGACACAGTCTCCCCCCTAATCGCCATTTGGTCATTTTGCCACCCTCTGTTCACCCAGAGGGTGCCCGGGTTGCACGACGGGGACGTATGACCTTGACTTGTGTAGGGATTTAAAGGAGCTCCTAAGAGATAAAAACATCAACAGTTACCCTACCCCATCAACCCCTACACACACACACACGCACGCACACACACGCACGCACACACACACACACACACACACACACACACACACATATATATATATATAAGGTTTTTGAACTATGTGTTTGAATTTTGTGGATGCAGGTCTCGTACCCACGGTTCTTCGCCAAGGGAGCAACCAAGCGATTCGGTTTTTCGTCGTGGAGTCTCTCAAGAACTTTTACAGGGAAGGCGACGCGTCGATTGTTGTGCCCAAACACCTGACGGCGCTGTTCGGCTCCATCGCGGGAGCTGCCTCCGTCTTCGGCAACACTCCCATAGACGTAATCAAGACACGAATGCAGGTTAGGGGTAAAGTTTAATAACAGTACGAGAAGTTGAATGAATGAATAATTTATTATTTACGAAGTGTTTACATTTTTAAATTACGCACATGACGTGTTGTGGAAACTACTCCCCTCATAAATAAAAATGATCTATGCCAGGGGGGGGGGGTTAGTTGCATATGGGAATTATATTTGTTAAATTATAACTTGTATTTTACGTTTTCTCTCTTCTTTCCCTATTGCCATTCATAGTAAATACCTAAATATAACTATTATATATACCTAATAGCAATAATTATGTCAAAAAGGAGACATGCTGGACGTCATTCCATAAGAGTAGCAGTAATGAGGTACGAAAAAATAGATTTTTTGAATTCAGATCTGGTGATAGAATAGGGGTGGGCCAGAAAGGCCGGAACTGTCTGTAAGATATATGCCAAGTTGTGGTATAAATGGCGAGAAGTGGATTATAGGCGGCTTGATGGTATCGGTATCACTGCTTGGGTCGTAAGTCTCATTGAACAATCAAGTCGAGTTACGAGACTTTAGACCCTGACTGCTCTGGGAATGCCACTAACTGATAAGCAATCCTTAATCAAGAAATCAAGCTTTCCAAACGAAAGGACAAGTTCGTTGGCCAGCATTGGTTGTAACATTGTAACTCTTTATTTTTCGTGGAAATAGACAACGTTTTTCACAAACTTCCGTTTTGAAATGGGTTTCCACAATTTCGTCGCGAGTGATTTAGTTCGTATTGTTTGAACACATTAAATTGAAGTCCTGAAAAAATCACTAAAAATAGAAAAACCGGCTAAAAATTTGTTAAATTTATACCTATTATTTAGCAGAAAATAATGTTTATTAACTATAAAGTAGAACATTAAAAATTTTAAGTACAAAGTTATGCTGAAGAATGTAATTAAATGTCATTAAAATGTGCTAAAAAGCCGATAAAAACTGCAAAAAAGCTAAAAATCCAAAATCCGAGTTTTTGCCACAAAATTGGTGGTTACCGATTTCTTTTCCTTCAAAGTCCTTAATTTTCAAAACAATGTAACTTAATATGTTACGACAATTTACGAAAATTATCTTTCAAGATCATACTGCATGACTGGAACTTGTTTTCTCCTCATTCAATACTCTATAACACCTTAAATTTTGATCAACCGAAGTGGGGCCCACCCGATACAGTATTTATAAATTCCTATGTATATTACAATCTTCACGTTGCATAGTTTTATGTAAATTTATTCTATGCAGGGACTCGAAGCGAGGAAATACAAAAATTCGTGGGATTGTGCGAAGAAGCTGTGGGCGGAAGGCGGCTACAAAGCCTTCTACAAGGGCACCGTCCCCCGACTCATGAGGGTCTGCCTGGATGTTGCGATTACGTTCACCATCTACGACAGCATCATGGAGCTGTTCAACAAAATTTGGCCTTAATCTTACACTATGGAAGAATAATGTATCATATATATTATATAGGTACAATTACGTTTTATAATAAACTCTACTCTTTTATATCCACGAAATAAGTCATTCATATTACAATGGTTAGGTTATACTTAGTAGTGTATGCATTACAGAGATATATGGCTTGTAAGTCCAAATCTTAATTATCGTCTCGCTGCGGAATAACTGAATTTAAGGGGTACAGACCTTGGTGCATTATTTCCCCATTTTTTCGTCCGATGAAAACTTGAGAGGTTTCATTTTCCCAGCAACGGCTTGGTTGTACGTGAAAATCATAAAAAAATTTCGTGACACTTCCGCGTCACCCATCTTGCGTAACGTTTTCAGGCAGTTAGCTCAAGGCTAAAGCATGTTCCATGCTAAAAAATACATCGATGTCCAAACATGTATTTTTTAGAAAACTGTTTTCTATACGATTTTGTGTGCTATTTGAATTTGCCTAATTGTTCACACTCCACGCCAAAAATGTGTTTGACGAATATCTGACGTCGATCTTTCCCAAACCTTTATCAAATACACACCTAAAAACTTGAGATTGCACTAGATGTCGTGTGGTTACTTGTGTATAAGATATTGCAAGATAAAAGTAAACTAAAAGACTAGTTAAGTAGACGAAAATACAGCTTAATTCGGCCAACTCCTCTCTCCAGTAAACATTTCACAAAAAATCGCCATTGTCCCCACAAGGCGTGAAATTAGAATTCCGATCTCCTGGTTAGGAGAACAATGGAATTAGCTTTAAGAACTGCCGAAAACAGGTATCACGACCCAGTCAATTTTCTCTACGAGAATTCTACATCAAAGACTGTTTGCACGGTTATAATAGCGAAAGTCTGAAAAGGGGTTTGAAAGGTCACTTAGAATGACTGACGAGCAAAATTTACTGTTTTAGAAAATTTTTGTAAAAAACAAAGCTATTAGAATAGCTCGAAAATTTTTAAAATAAAAATTATTTTTGAGAAATTTCTTCATTGAAATCCGTTTTGAGGAATTCTTAAACGAATCCTAGGGTTTAAAAATTTTTCATATATATATACGCATGCATACATTTATGTCATTCCATGTTATGTGTGTGACATTACATGTTATGCCATTCCAGACGATAACTCTCCTTAGGATTGAGAGAAAAATTTCGTTCTTGCGCCAAAAAATCAAGCTTTCCCAAACGTTCGTTGGCCAGTACTTTTTGAGCATATTGAATTGGTCACATTTCAAAAATCGTGCTTAGAAAATCACAAGAAAAGGCCAAAAATCGTTAACATTATTATTTTCGCGAATTTTTGAAGAAAATTAAGCTATTGCTTTCGCCTCAAAATTTGTAGAATGTGAATTTTTGAAAACTTTGTATGCGGAAATCCGTTTCAGGCTATTCTGAATCATATTCTAAAGTTTAACGCATTTTTTTTATGTATGTATGTATATATGTATGTGTCATTCCAGACGATAACTGTCCGTAGAATTGTGCTAGAAACTTCAAACAAATTTTAAAATGTTAAGGACACAAAACGAAAGTTCAAGTTCGTTGGCCAGCATGATCGGATTACATCTTCGGGTTGAAATTTTCAAAAATTTCAAAATAGCCTGTTTTTTCCAATTTGTTGTGCGAAATAATTTTTTCAGCATACTAACATGTGGTATATTCGGAATCAGCGTAAAATTTCCTATAAGAATATGTATCAAGTTTTCAAAATTTTCAAAGTTGAAAAATCAGTCAAAAATCGAAATAATGCCGTTCGCTAGTTGTAAAAATCAGTAATATTTGTTCGAAACAGAGACTATAGTTTGTCTGTCAATTTATTGCTGTGGGATACTAGATTCGAATGCAACTGACTTTATATCACTCTTAATATAAACCCTCATCATTGGTTGGCAGTGGAAATACGTTTCTTTCATAATATGATGTCGGTATGTTATTTTAATTTATGTCAAGATTTGATGATGTTGTGATAGATAGTATACTGTTAAGATTTCAACTGCCTTCAATACTGACCACATTGGACATCGAAATCCATGAATATTTACCGACATTTGTCTTTAAATCTACAAGATTAGTTTAATAATAATAAAGTATGAGTACCTCCTAATTATTTTTAATAATTTGATTCCATGCTTGTCTATCAAAATCATAAGCTAAAATTTCTCTACACGATCAATAACGACTGAAATGTCGAAGATTTCTTCAAAAATTCGCTCATGGGGTCATGCTGCATGACTGGACTTTTTTTATTTCTATTTATTTATTTATTTATTTATTTTTTTTTTTTTTTGCAGAGTGTATCTCATATAAATTTCATTAGCTACAAAATAGAACATTCAAAAATTTTTGTACAAAATAATGCTAAAAACGCACTTAAAATACGGTTTTGCTCAAATTAATTGCTTAATATCGATAAAAACTTCAAAAAAGCTAAAAATCCAAAAACTTTTTCGAATATCAGATTATTGTTCAAAATACATTTTTTGCCATTGAATTAAAGCCAATTTTGCCATTGCAATTTCCTTGAACTCAAAAAGCTCAAATATGAAAACAATTGAACATTATACAATATAATAATTTAGGAAAATTTGCTCATATTATCATGCTCCATGACTGGAACTAACAGTGGAATGGTACAAAACATGGATACACATATCGATTCGAAAGATAATTACAAAATTAGGAAACTAAATCCGTGAATCCTATAAGAATTTTCTCAATAGATCTGACGGAAAATATGAGTGGAATAGGATAGTGGATGATAGTGGAATACATTTAGCCTGAGAATCTTAATCCTAATTTTAGTTAAATGACTTGATATGTAGATTGGAATAGTTGTTACTATCAACAGAGGCAATAGAGAGCTGTTAGGAAAATGTAGTGTGTCATTTAGATTAGCTTCAGAAAAAAATGTCCTCAGTTAAACCACACCTAGAGCGGCTGGAGATGTCATCCCACGGATAGAGAATTCGATCTCTCGAATAGTCTTGTGACGAAACATTTTGATAAAGGTGAGGTTCCGTAGCGTAACATTAGGAAGGTAAACTGAATGGATGAGTGGGATATTTTATGTAAGGTTGATCGAGGGGTGAGGTAGGAGCGGTTAATGAAGGACGAAAACTGAAGATAACAAGCGTGTTAAAAAACTAACATGGCAGCTCATAAACTTCCGATGTAGTAACCGGTAGACAAGCATAGTGTCTAGGTAGGCATTATGAAGTTGACACTGGAACAGCCACAAATGATCTCACATTCCAAATGTTGTTACAATGAATTACGTGGAAAAAGAAATAAATGCAAACCATCTGGTTATCGAGTAATTTCAGAAGATTAAAAGCCCCCAGCAGCGCGGATTCGTAACAGCTATTTCTACATCGATAGTCAGTGTAATCATGTTCCACTCTGTCATTACACGGTATAAAACTTTATCTGTTGTACGTAAAAAGTTTGGTCGGTATTTCTGCATATCTTCGGATTAAATCATGCAATTGCGAAATGTCGTAAATAGTTGATAGCTACTTTTTTTAACACAGAATGTGTTTTAGCCATGGACTAACTAGCCGAAAATGGAACGCGGGATGGGAACGAAATGTGTGACGGATGATTTTCACGTACAACCGAGCCGTTGCTAGGGAAATGGTACTTCGTCGTTTTTCATCCCACAAAATTCGTTGACCATTCGTTCGAAAGCTCTCGATTTATCCAACAATATTATGTTAACTACTGCGAAGTGCGTGTCCAACAAACTGAGTTATGAGCATGGTTATATAAATAATTGTTTACACACAGGTGATCATTCTCAATAATTGACATTGTGAACATGATTGCAACCGCTCGTTAATTTCTGATGATTTCATTGAGCTTGTGTTTCGATGATTTGATTCATAGCAGGTGATCTGAGTATTACGAAAACGGTTTGATTTGTGAAGCGGAGGTTAAATAATTTGAATAGGTAATTTCTATACTTTACACTCTAGGAAGCTGTAATTTCGTTTGTAGCCTCTTTAGGACATTTACTTGACGATGCTCAGGGTCCGGATCAGATGTGTGGCTCTTAAAGCTAATTTCTATGCTTTACACTCTAGGAAGCTGTAATTTCGTATGTAGCCTCTTTAGGACATTTACTTGACGATGCTCAGGGTCCGGATCAGATGTGTGGCTCTTAAAGCTAATTTCTATGCTTTACACTCTAGGAAGCTGTAATTTCGTATGTAGCCTCTTTAGGACATTTACTTGACGATGTCCAGGGTCCGGATCAGATGAGTGGCTTTTAAAGTTAATTTCTATACTTTACACTCTAGGAAGCTGTAATTTCGTATGTAGCCTCTTTAGGACATTTAATTGATAAATCGCTCTTGATTTATCACGAATTTATTTCGTATTTTTTTTCGTAGTTTCATACTATAACTATATAAATTGATGTTATAAATGAATAGTAAACAATGACGCTTGTTTGGTTGTCACTTGGTTGCGCGACAACGCAAACACATTCTGTGTTTCAATAATTTCGTCCGAAGTATGTAAATAGAGGTAACCGGGGGTCCAGGGGGCTTGCCCCCTGGCGAGGCGCGGAGCGCCGAGTTTTTTTTTTTTTTTTTTTTTTTTTTAAATTTCAAGCCGCACCTCAACCAGAAGGGCCTTAGCGGCATTGAGCAAGGTGTCCAAAGGGACAATGCGAGCGGCACGATTCTAAGGGGAGCCATGTTGCCATCCCGGACCAAAAAGGAGCGCCATCAAGGACTCCACTGGCACATCGGACTGGGGAAAAAATGAGGGGTTCAGTGATAACCACTGTTTAGCAGCCCCTCAACTGGATAAAATTAAAAACCCCAAAAAATAAAATAATACAACTTAGACTAGATGTAAAATTGGCTAATTACTATATACATGCTACTATATACGATTAGCAAAGTGAAATAAAACTATGACTAGCTATATATAAATATATCACAGATTAGATATCACAGTTCGCAGTAGAGCTAAGAGGCTCGCAGGTACAACAACAGGGTCCGGATAATACAACAACCCACTAATGGGGCTGATGCTGGTCTCGATAGTGTTCCCACTGTCAGGTACTTGAAACTAAAAGTTTCGTGAACTCCTGGAACCCGTCTGAGTTCATGAACTCAGACGGGTGCTTGGAACACAGCTAGTAAATACTAACACGAGCAGGGTAGCCTCAACTCCGAGAATTCCATTTCAAAGAACTCCACAGCGGATTGTGGAGTTCTTAGAAATGGAAATCCTAGAGTTGAGGCGGGAACACTCGCTTCAGTATTTAAAGAAAATACAGTAAATGCTGAGAACTTCAAATCTAGGGAATAGAAAAAGTGAAAAATCTGTCGATATAACATCGACTATCGCCCATCCCTACTTCGTTCATCCTTTTGAAATGCCCGGAAAATGCCCGGACCTACTTCTAGGCATTATTAGCTCAAAACGTGAAAAAAGTGACTAAAATCTTCTTTTCCTGGACCCGTCATATACATAAAATGATAGTGGTATCATCACACTACATTATGAGAGCTCAAGGTTCCTTACTGTCATTCTAAATGGCTGGTCCAGGAAAAGAACGATTTTAGTCATTTAATACAAATTTAGCGAAAAATGCTTTTGAAATTTTCACAATTCATTTTAAAGTTAAAAAATGATGGAAAAAATAGTTTTTTTTCTCGATATATTCTGATTTGCAATAGTATATTGAACGAAATTAGAGGAGTACAATTGTTAATAAAAATAAAACCCAATTGAAATAAATTTTTTAAAAACAAGTTCATGACCTTGATGACTGTTTCTCAGCATCATATAGAGGTTCGTCCATGAAATCGTCGTCGGAATCTTCAGGGATCTCTGGAATAAGATTGTGGTTAAACTCTCTTGATCCTGGCTTTTTCAGAAATCGTGTCAAGTGAATGAGGTCTCGGTACTTTGCTGCTATGATGGGGATGCTATGTGGTAATTGTCAAAGGTACGAGTACAATCTGAGCCTCACTCTGTTGCTTAGGCTTCCTTTTTACCACATTTTTCTACGCTGAACCTGTAAAGAAGCGTCCATAGTTCGATTCTTTATATAACACGAACATAGGTTTCTCACAGCTGAATCGTAACACTTGTACTGGTCGAGTAGGAGTAAGGCATTTAGCTGAATATAAAGGAATAATATGCGTCACATATTTCCCGCGAGGGGTGACTTTGACCGTTCTTTCCCGGGCGCTCTCCTGCTTCGAACATTCTTCCCAAGTGCCTGTATTTTTGAACTCCGTTATTCAAATGACTAGGGTAAAATCACCAATTGTTGACACTTATCCAGAGGAAGAAGGCGTAACCTATAAGGAATTTAGGTGCCCCCCCCCCCCCCCCCCCCCCCCAGAGGTGCAATGGGGGCCTAAATCCTCATAAAAAGGTAGAGGAGGTAAAGAGGCATCCCGTCAGAGAGATACCACCCCTACTAATGAGCTTTTAATAAGCCATGTTCGGGGAAGGTTGATATTCCTGTCACCAGAAAATCATCCGACGCCAAACCAGCTGTCTAGAATGAGCGAGAACAGCGCGTCTTTCCCATTGATTCCTCAACGGGATGCCGACAACGCTATCTCTGGAGCTCTGACGGGAGCTTGATGGACCTCTCAGGAGGTAACTCTGTTACACTCCTCCCCTTAAAGACATACTTGATTGAAGATCAAGTATGGTAGTTGGGTGGAATAGTGAATAGCTGAGAACTAATGCTCATTCAATCATAAATAGCTGCATTGGCGTTTTGGATGGGGGAATAGAAATTAAAACTGGATTGTCAATGAAGCTTCATAAGAAGTATCTTCATTGAACAATCGGGACAAAACGGATGCTCAACTATGGAGACTTATACCTTAGGAAATCAAAATATTTATAGAAATTAATTTGCCCAACATTGGGGACTTAGAAATTAAATTGCCCAACTATGGGGACTTGAATGGCGCACTAACCTGGTAATTGACATATAGCAATACTCAGGTGGCAAAAAAATTGAAAGAAAATAGTATAAAATGAATTTGCCCAACTTAGGGGACTTAAATTGTGCACTCAGGTGGCATAAAATTGAAAGAAAATATCATTGAAAGAAAATATCATTGAAAGAAAATATCATTGAAAGAAAATATCATTGAAAGAAAATATCATTGAAAGAAAATATGAAATGGTATAAAATATAAAAAGGGAATAAGAGAGAAATTATAATTCAAAGACCAATGAAATTATTTATATACCAAAGGGTGATAATGGGAATTCCTTCTGGAACCCCGGGCCATGTTTCTTCTGAAACATTAACGCCCCAAAAATAGTGGATTGGACTACTAGGCGTCAGCCGTGCATAATCCAAACCACGCTCTGCTACCATATAAGGAATTTAGGTGCCCCCCCCCCCCCCCAGAGGTGCAATGGGGGCCTAAATCCTCATAAAAAGGTAGAGGAGGTAAAGAGGCATCCCGTCAGAGAGATACCACCCCTACTAATGAGCTTTTAATAAGCCATGTTCGGGGAAGGTTGATATTCCTGTCACCAGAAAATCATCCGACGCCAAACCAGCTGTCTAGAATGAGCGAGAACAGCGCGTCTTTCCCATTGATTCCTCAACGGGATGCCGACAACGCTATCTCTGGAGCTCTGACGGGAGCTTGATGGACCTCTCAGGAGGTAACTCTGTTACAAACCATGAAAAAACTAAAATTTCAAAAGGAAAATATGGTTTAGTTGGGCGTCAACATTAGGTTCCATAAAACGTGTTGGTGTCCCAATGTTGACTCCTGTGTCAATATTAGGAGAAACTTTTAATTTAATTGTAAAGTTGATATTTGGATTAAAATCATCAAGGCGAATATAGAGATAATATTTCTAAGCAAATATATAGAGAGAGAAAATATTTCTAAGCAACCCAACATAACCCGTACTTTAGGTATTGTATCGCTCCATTTTCTAATGGTGGCCTACTAAGCCTAATCCATATGAAAATACTCTTTGAGAATATATTTCTACATGTTCACATGCATTTTTGTCCATTTACCACAATGGCAACTTCAGGTAAAAGAAGCATTAATATTTAACATAAGTGTCAGCATTAGGAACTGAAAATGTCAACATTTGGAATTTCGAAGGCATGTGTATCAACGTTTGATTAAAAGAGCCTAAGTGCTTTGAGATAATAACAAAGTGATTTGGAGAAATCGAATTGAATTGAATTCTGAACGAACTCACAATTTATAATATCTTATTGGATGTTCCAATTTCTTGTACCCGTGGGTAAAACACAGAATCTAAGAGAGATGTCCCCCAATAGTGTCAACAATTGGTACTTTTGCCCTCAGTTCATTCTTTCCCATAGGCGTCAGGGACCTAAAGGTTTGCCAGTGACCTATTTCTAGACATAACTAGCTCAAAACGTGAAAAAAGTGACCAAAATCGTTCTTTTCCTGGACCCGTCATATACATAAAACGATAATAGTATTATCACACTACATTATAAGAGCTCAAGTTATGTAATTATTACATTTCACAACAACCCCACTTGATCGCCATTATGATTCCTCGTTCCCTACCCACGCTGATTACTTCATTCTCTTGACAGCTTCGAGGCGTGGGAAACGGAAGGCTCCCCCGTGGGCAGCAGAGCCCCCAAAAACTATTTCGTCATTTATATTTATTTGATCAAAAACTCTTAAGATCTAAATGGGAGGCGTTCGAAAATTTCATTCCAGAACTCAAAGTCAGAACGTCAGTTCGTTCGGAATGACTTTATAAGAGCGGAGAGAAGCCGTGGTTTTTTTTCCTAGGGTTGAAATACCGGTGGTTCTCGCTTGTCCTGCCCTGAAGAGGTCATTAGCATTCCGCTGTGACTGTCGTGAACGCCTACGCTCGGCTGTTGTTTGGCCGCGCCCTTGAAAATTCTCCGCCTGATAGATCGGTATGCAGTCGGCCTTTATTTCACGGATAGAAGTATGCCGTAGAGCAGTGTTTCTTAAAGTGGGGTACACGGACAAAGTCCAGGGGGAATTTGAGAAGCTCTGAGTATTGCGGGGTTTTAAATCTACAATGCATCGCAAAAATAATAAATTAATGACATTTAAAAAAAAATACAACCTTTACTGAAACTCGGCCCTTCGGGCCTCGCAAGGGGCTCCGCCCCTGGACCTCCCCGGATGTTATTACTTTGAGCCTGACTGCTAAAATGTAAAAAACATGGAATCATGTTTTAGCTCCTCGCTCTCACTTTATTATAGAAATGATCACGACGATTGAGCTCTTGTGAGATGATGATCTCCTTATAGAAACTCGCGAGTAAACATTCACTTTATTACAGAAAGAGGCTAAAGAGGCTACATACGAAATTACAGCTTCCTATAGTGTAAAGTATAGAAATTACCTATTAAAATGATTTAACCACCGCTTCACAAATCAAACCGTTCTCGCAATATTCGGATCACCTGCTATGAAACAAATCATCGAAACACCAGCTCAATGAAATCATCAGAAATTAACAAGCGGTTGCAATCATGTTCACAATATCAATAATTGAGAATGATCACCTGTGTGTAAACAATTATTCATATAACCATGCTCATAACTCAGCTTGTTGGCCACCCACTTTGCATTAGTTAACATACTATGGTTGGATAAATCGAGAGCTTTCGAACGAATGGTCAACGAATTTTGTGGGATGAAAAACGACGAAGTATCATATCCCTAGCAACGACTCGGTTGTAAGCGGAAATCATCACAATTATTGGCGCTATTTTCATCTCACTTTATAGTCTCACTTTTCGGCGGGGGATCCATCGCTAAAACATGATTCCATGTTAAAAAACGTCAGCCAAGTTGGGTGTGGCGATAGCTTCCTCGTTTACCAATCATGAATGTAGATCATTGAAAAGTTTTGAATGATCTTGAAAAATTCCATAGCGGATGAAAAATGTGGAAAATTTTAGGAGGATATTTTTGCTAATAATGTGAAATCAGGTTGAAATAAACATGGAATAATCAAACTATTGTCCCCCAACTATGCACCGAATTTGAGTGGGATCGGACGACTAGGGCGTAAAATAATAGTGCATGAAGGAATTTACGTTTGCGCATGCGCAAAACGGAGTAATGATTTGAGAAGTATGGAATTGATAGTGGAACATTTACAGCCTAACCCGCACATTCCCAAAAAATGTCATCAAAATCAGATGAAAACTGTTAAAATAAGGCTCGTTTAAAAATGAATACGAAATTGCGCATGCGCAATAGCTACTAGTGATAGGAGTATGTTGAAATTGTTAGGGAATGCTCAAATTAACCTCTTCCATCTATCCTCCAAATATGAGCGAGATCGGACAACGGGGGCGTAAGAATATAATGGTTGATGGAATTTACGTTTGCGCATGCGCCGAGTGAAGTAATGATTTGGGAACAACGAAACTCATAGGGGACCATCTTCACTCTAACCCGCACATACCATGAAAATTTCATAAGAACCGGATGGATATTGTGGAAATTAAGCTCGTTACAAGGATTTTGGACATACACTCAAAAAGATAGAGGGAGAAAGACACGGAATGAAAGTTGTTCAGACTAGTCTAAAATGTAAAATGCGAGTGGAAACTTTACCACTGTAAAAAAACAGCCGTTTGATTTTAGAGGAGACCACAACTTTTAAATCTCCCGAAAGTTAAAACAATGCTTCCGCTAACTATTGGTACACTTGGAAGCAATTCAACAGATCAAATTTAGCATTTAGGTACCAATACTTCACTAGCAAGTACATCGCACGGACAATAGTTATTAAATTCGATTTTGCAACGTTATAATAAATTCCACTGCAACCTGATAACTCCAATATTTGCATTATATCAGCTGATATTTACAAGGCAATTTTTATGTATTCCAGTATCACTATCCAGCGATTTTTGATGGAATTTCGATGGAATTCAATAGATCCGCTAGCAGCGCGTGATTCCTCTATCTTCTCGCGCTTAGAAATTCAAAGATTTTTCTCGATGTTCAAGCCTTCGGGGAAAGCGAACTATTCAACGTACAGCGCACAGGTACGTACGGGTGGTTTTAATCTATTCTTTGGGATTAAATTCATCATTGACAAGCAAAAAAATTAACTGTTAATTAGAAAGTTTTCGAGATCTCGATTTTTTAAATGTTCAACCCTTTATTACAACCCTTCAAGGTTGATAAAAATTGATGCTGAGCTTCAAGGACTATCTAGACCCCAAATGTGATTTTTAACACAAGTTTCATATAGTTTGGCCTAGTATTTTCGAAGAAATCGCGCGGATGGCGGACGGACAGATTTTTGTAATTCGATTTTTGGATTCTACACATCTTGAAACGTAAACCAAAACGTTTTCAGGGGGTGCTGAAAAAAAAATTTTTTTTTCTTGGTCGATTACAAAGGTTCATTATTGATAATAATAAACCATAAGGGAAAGACAGTTTTTTCATTGAAATGGGCTTCCGCAGCTTCGACGCCTCAGTGACGCTACTCCTGGATTCCTGGAAGAGATTGGATTTTTCTCTATATAAAGAGGCTTGGGAGAAACCACAGACCGATATAAAAATGAAGAGGTTTCAACAACTTCTTTGACAAATTTCGTAATCAATTTCCGCGAACGAAACTTAATTTCATCGATTGTTGCAGTTATCTTACAGAACATTGCTTTACAGAAAAGACAGCGGAAGACTCACACTGATATCCAGAACTCATCAGATTCCAAAATGTCAAATTCACCTCACATTATAGAGGTTCGATGACTGTTATACTCGCGCTGCACACGTAAGCATTTCGTTAGGTGGACTTGGATAGGAATACAATAGCACTGATATTGAGATTGTCGGAAGGCTGTTGCAATCACCGGTTGGGATGGGATTTAGCGATCAAAAAGCCAACGTCATCATCTTCAGATATGAAAGCTGGGTAGAGCTATACAAGGGTACTAAGGTGCTAGTAGGTACATTATATCTCCACTTACAATGTCATCAGCCTTAGGATCGCACCAGGTGTTCGTATTACTGTTACGTACATAACAGTAATGCTAACTTTCACCATCACACAGCGATCATCACGATGTTCTGGATCATCTAATATTTCACAAGACTACTGGAATGTCTTGGTGAAACTCCAACATGAGGAGAACCTTCTCCTTCAGAGTCAGCATCATCAATCCAATAATATTTTTCTTCTTCAGAGTCTAAAATGGTAGCAAAAAGGATTTTTTATATTATCTGCAGTAAAAAATTATTGCTCCAAAATAGAAATTCCCACTGGCATATTCCTCTCAACCTAATTTCATTTCCGAATCTGTGTGTCTGCTGAAGTTCAATTCACTCATAACTTTCACTGTTCCCACCAGGTTTTCATATTTGCAATCATTAAAGATTCCAAAAAATCGAATACAAAATCTCGGTCCGCCGTCCGAATCTTTCCTCCGGAACAAATGGGCCGAAATTTATGAAATTTGGTTCGAACATTTTTCATTGGCCAGGGATGTGCCAGTGAAATCGGCATCAATTTAGCTCAAACCTAAAGGGGAGAACTTAATGGCTAGTGAAATATTAAAAAGTCGAGATCTTTTCGTTTTTCGGCTGTCATATACAGATAATATCCCAAAGAATCGAATGAAACCACCCGAAACTCTGTACGTCAATGCGTTCGCTCTCTCTATGGCCTAGAAGTAACAACGACATTTTCAAATTAAAGTGCAAATCGCTAAATTTTATAGATGACCTCCAAAAAGTGCAAGTGGTTGTAAAATTGAAACACAGTGGAACTCTTGGCAGACGTTTTTCAGGCCTCTTTACATTCACCTATACAATATATAGCTTACCTTTAACTTTCAGGTGTTGAGAAAGAAACGTCAGAATCATATTTTGCCCTTTCCAACACCGAGTCCTAACACAGAGTTTTGATTTTGTGTTTTGTCACATTTGCCAGCAGCCGCCACAGCCCGAAACGAATTTGACGGAGCAGAACATTAGTTTTGAATCACAAACCTTTGAAGTCTTGGGAACAAAGTATTCAGCTCGTTGCATAAAAACCGGTACTGTTGTCGTATGCGGCCGAAGGAAGATTTGGTGTTGTGATATGCGGCCTACGTAAAAAAAAAAGTAGCAACAAATTCAAAAACTCAACTTATGTCCCAAATTTACTCTAAGTATGAATACACTCTCAGACTATTGTTGTCAAAGATCCGTTTAAGTTGTCAAAACGGTATGAGTACCCCTACCCGTCCATCAGCAGCAGTTCGTACAGGTACAATGTGACACCAGTACCACAAATGTTCCAAAATTTGACACACAGAAAGCCCGCTGTTACACAATCATTGCCACGACTTAACTAAAACTTAACATACGAATAAACACAAATGGACGGGAATTACTAGATACGCCGACGGAATCGAGCTACTGATACCATAACTGATGTTGAATGATAAGACCCCAGTTCAAGGTAAGGACAGAGTTTGCATGTGTTCGTAAATTATACGCCTCGTAAACGGAGGCATCCGAGGAATATAAACCACATATGACAAATGTGTGTAGGCTGCATAAGACAACACCGAATCGCCCTTGGTAGGCATGTAGGTAAACGTATGGCGCATACTACAGAACCTAAAAACCTTTGAACCTAATAGAAGATAAAGGAAATATCGAATTACCTTGGTAAAGCAGACTTGACTGAAACAATAACAGAGAGTAGAGAGCTCAGTAAATGGACGTCAGAGTGCAGACTTAATCCATTAGCGGAATGAAACTAGTAGTTCCGGTAACAGTCATGATCAAGTTACGCAACTCCATCAACGATATTGCCCGTTAATAGAACGGAGAACGAACCATTCCCAACTATCTCATCGAACCATCAAAGCCACTACTGTCAATGCCAGATGAATTGAATTCTGCGGAAGAGAACAAACCGAATTGAATTGGAAGAGGATGTTTGAATCCACTTGGGCCCATGATGCGTGGGGATTTCAAATTGATGTTGTGGGGAAACATGGATGGGGCTATGATTTGAGTTCAGGTATGGCACTATTAAATGGACTTGAACGTATTGATTTCATTAGTGATCAGTCACAGGCCAATCATGGATTCGATTTCAAATAATGTTCATTTGATAGACGGCCAGTGACAACTGATGGTAGTTCAGTGGTTTGCTATTCGGCCAAAGAGCAATTCAGAATTGAAATTGGATTGTTTCATTGAGTTCACGTGATTACAGAACCTTCAAGGTAAACCATGAGCACAATTCGTATAGCATTTCCCAGCTGATGTTGGTTCATTGAATTCAGGCAATTCAATACAAAACTATGGGAGGTATTTTACTAGAAACCTAGAAAAAATAAGGTAATATCCCCCGCCCAAAAACAAACCCATGTCCAAACCTTTTTCTCTATTTACGAAAACCTTTTCCGCCTCTATACTTTACTGAGAAGGTATTTTGCCTCAAAATTCAAATTGACGAAGTCCGTAAAACACCTTTAAATGCCTTATTATTAAAACTTCTTGGTGAGACGAAGTCAAATTCGTCAGCTCTATTTACCCTTAGTAATGCATTATATCCAGTTATTTCCTATGTAAAGGTTGGAATAGGCCCAATTGCCACAAACAAAAGTATCAAGATGCGTTCGACACTGCGATAGGTTGCGAGTAAATGGACTCGCTCGTTTGAGACGGGAACTGTCACATGGTTCACTCGATAATCGATAACGCGATTCAAATTCCACATGCACCTACCTGAAGACAAGTTATAGTATCCGTTATGAAGTGTAATCATCCTGGAAGTTGTGAAACACCATTTTCAGGAACAGACCCGAGGTTGATACTGCTAAGTGCAGTCAGCTTGAAGCGCCTTCAAGATTTCGTATTCCGGTCGTGACTTCACTTTTTCTCGAGATGATCCGATCTCGCTACCTCTGTCAATCGGAAGACCCGCTGTGCATTTCAAATGAGGAACCCACCTTGGAAAACAGAACTGTCGCCTAGTGAATTACTAATTGGTTGCAGCTACACGTCGTCATATTTGAGAGTGTAATTCGTACTCTTCAAAGCATAGAGAAGAGTCCAAGAATAAATTTAAGGAATTATGCAACCACGTTCGTATTAAACGACATCATGAAAACAATTCAACAATAAATTCCTAGAGGACGAGACTAGATATACTGTACCTACTTGGTTTTGTCCAATAAAGATTATTTCATTCGAAATCGACCAAGAAAAAAGTTCAACACCCCATTCAAAATTTGTTGAGTCACATTTAAAGATACACGAACAAATAAAAAATCTGGTTACTTTGCTAAACTAGTGAACATGAAATATTTAAACTTGGATAAAAAAAATCACATAGATGCCGTAGAACCTCGGCATCACTTTTCGTCAACCCTAAACGGTAAATAGGCTCGTTGAAAAACGTCTGCCAAGTTGGGTGGGCAGTATAGCTTCCTCACAATTGTAATTAGTGGAGGAACAAAGTACAAGTCGAAATTACTGAATGCAAAATGGAACAGAATTCAACACATGTTTATGAACAGATCATGAAAAATCGAAGTTGTTAGAAATTCAAGTTCGCATGCGCACAGACTACAATTAATCCAATGGCAATGAAATTTATAGGTGACCGTCTGGGGGCTAACTCCCACAACCCCTGAACACTTCATAAAAATCAGTCCATTAGTCTCGGAATTTTATCTGTGCCAAATAATTTTTGTTATACGCATGCGCAATAGTTTATATATTACCAATTGCAATATAATTCATAGGGAATTATCCTGGAAATATACCCAACTACTCCCCGAGTTTGAACGAAATCGGACCAATAGATGAAGAAAAATCGACGTTATAGGAAATTCACGTTTGCGCATGCGCATAGGCTACTATAGATCCGACGGCAATGAAACTTACAGGAGAACGTCTACAAGCCAACTCGCACAATCCATCAAAAATTTCGTCAGAATCGAACGAATGCTAAGCATAGTTTCGGACGTGATAAGGATTTACCACAGACAGACAGACAGACAGAAACGGAACAAAAATTGATCAGTAAGCTCTGAAACGCAAAAAGCAAGTGGAAATTTCGATTTTTTAAGACGAAAATTTGTTCAACTTCTTACACTAACACAAAGCTTTCGGTTGTGATGAAGCAAAATAAAGATTTGGGATGACAACAACTTTTGGGAGAAAAGGGTACATTTGATTCAGGTAGAACAATCAATCAAACATATTCATCATCATTCAATCAGTTTTTGGTAAAGAATCGAATGAAATCACTCGGATTGTAGTGCGGGCAACCGTTCAAGCATCTACGAGGTCTGTGAATTGTCAGGAAGAAAAATCGTCGACACGGCTGTGAATCTCGAAGTGGCTTCAGCTAAGAAATGAGTAGGCTGAAATTTTAATTCGGATCGATCTGATTTCGATTCTTAATACATAACTGTCAACGAGGATGTGTATATATCGGTACCAGTGATTGGAAAGAACATTGTGATTGAAACGGATCACAGACCGTTGCTGGGTAGTTTCAAATCAAAAGATCTAAATGACCTTACACCCCGTTTATTACGGATTCGTATCGGTCTTCTACGATATTCCTACACCGTAATATACAGGGTGAGTCTCTCGCAAATGCAAAAAAAAAAAATTTGGGTAAAACTACATCAAAAATGGAGTAAAATGCCGCCAACTGCATATTTTTATCTCAATCCGTTCTCGAGATATGATTTTTAAAAGGTTTTTTCAGGAAAACCGTGTTTTTTTCCTTTTAAACTCAACTTTCTTCACTTTACTTCAATTAATTTTAATTTTTGACCACATTTTCGAAATTAGCACTAAATTTACTATAAGAATAGTGTACTTGGGTTCTTGAAAAGTACCATCCATAGGCCCTCACATCAGCTCAAATATTGACGATTTTGAAAAAATAATATTTCTGAAAATCTTTAAAACTTTACTACTTTTTTAAAAAGAATCTTAAAAACTGGCAAATCTTATGAAAGCTGCTTCGTCTAATACTCTTTCCAACGGTATAATCAAGTTTACTTTTATTTTGTTATTTAGTGGAGAAAATGATGTTTTAATGTTAAAAAATGTGGGTTTTTCAATGAAATCGTTGGTTTTCTCGAAAGATGACCCTCCATGAACCTACGAGTATGGGGTCAGTTTCTATGTATTTTTTCACGCTGTATCGAGTGGTAACATTTGTAGATCTCTCCAACTCCGTTATAACCGAGTTTTACACTTAAAATCGCAAATGTTTAGTTTGTTTGTTACGATTAAATGTATGTGTGTTATGGGGTAAAACTAGTTAATTAAAGTGTAAAACACGATTATAACGTAGTTGAGAGATCTGCAAGAGTTTCCATTCGATCCAGCGAGAAAAAATACATAGAAACCGACCCCATACTCGTTGGTTCATGGAGGGTCATCTTTCGAGAAAACCAACAATTTCATTGAAAAACCCACATTTTTTAACATTAAAACATAATTTTCTCCACTAAATAACTAAATAAAAGTAAGCTTGATTATACCGTTGGAAAGCATATTAGATGAAGCAGTTTTCATGAGATTTGCCAGTTTCCAGGATTCTTTTTAAAAGAGTAGTAAAGTTTTAAAGATTTTCAGAAATATTATTTTTTCAAAATCGTCAATGTTTGAGCTGATGTGAGGGCCTTTGGATGGTACTTTACAAAAACCCAAGTACACTATTCTTATAGTAAATTTAGTGCTGATTCCGAAAATGTGGTCAAAAATTAAAATTAAATGACGTAGAGTGAAGAAAGTTGAGTTTAAAAGGAAAACAACACGGTTTTCCTTAAAAAACCTTTAAAAAATCATATCTCGAGAACGGATTGAGATACAAATATGCAGTTGGCGGCATTTTACTCCATTTTTGATGTAGTTTTACCCAAATTTTTTGCATTTGCGAGAGACTCACCCTGTATAGGTATCTAAATGATATATAATCGCTATACAGGTTCTACTAAATGTGAATTTATGTGGAAAATTTCAAATCGAACGGGAATCTTTGGAAATGGAAAATCCTGAAACCAAATATAACTTGAAACATAATCATATTGATTATTAGAGTTAGGACATTTTTTGTCCAGAAATAATGGGACAGACTGTCATAAAAGTCTATAACGATGATTTACATTTTCTACAAGAAAGTGTGACCGTACCTAACGAAAACATTGTTCACTCCCTGCATTATTCATTTATTCAACGGGAAAATGCCTCATTATTCACTCGTAAAATGGAACGGGACGTGTAACACGACTTTGCCCTACACATCCGCGCAACCCCGCATCATCCCTTAAGAACATCCCCTCCATACTAACGACCTTCGAGGCTGTTTAATACAAAGCAGAACCGGGGGCTGCCTCTTGGGATCTATCAATCCCCCACTCTTTAGCAGCCTTAGGGGTGAAATAAAGGGAATCGGCCTAACACGGCGAGAAAAACAAAAAAGAAGTATAAAACTTGGAAAAGGGAAAGAACGAAGTGGGAAAGGAGAATACGGAAAAAGAAAGGATAATGGAAAGGTGCGCCCAAGGGGTGAGATATCAACTTCTTTCGCTGGGCTACATCGAGGAAGCAGATTGCTTTTTCTTTGATTGCGATCTTAAACCACTTTCCGGCCGGGGAACTCGTTTTTCGGGTGCTTCTTTATTTTACGGTTCTCAAGTAATTTTAGTGAGGAAAAGAGATTGTACGAATGGGGGTGAAGAGGAGGGACCGATGAAACATGACCATGGCCTAGAAATGATAGCGAACTTGATGCAGGCCAATCCGCTGGAAGTGGCAGTTGTGAATTGAAAACGTAAATCTCGCTAGCAGAAGGCAGCAAGCGGAGACCGGCAGCGTCCTCATTTGAACTGATAGTTGATATTTAGGCTTGTCTCCTTGGAAACCGTTATTATTCGACTCAAAATGAGAGGAGCCAAAATTACCAGAAAAAAAAGTCCAGTCATGCAGCATGACCCCATGAGCGAATTTTTGAAGAAATCTTCGACGTTTCAGTCGCTGTTGATCGTGTAGAGAAATTTTAGTTTATGATTTTGATAGACAAACATGGAATCAAATTCTATCTACAGCATGGTTCTAGCCTTAAGAGCATGGTTCTAGAATTGGTTATACAGGTATACTTCCAAAAGAGTAGTTCAATCTGAATTCGGACAATGTTTCATGCAAATATTACCGATTTTTACATCTAGCGGACGGCATTATTCCGATTTTTGACTGATTTTTCAACTTTGAAATTTTTGAAAACTTGATACACATTCTTATCGGAAATCTTACGTTGATTCCGAATATACCACATGTTAGTATACTGAAAAATATATTTCGCACAACAAATCGCAAAAAACAGGCTATTTTGAAATTGTTGACTACATTTTTGAAAATTTCAACCCGAAGATGTAATCCGATCATGCTGGCCAACGAACTTGAACTTTCGTTTTGTGTCCTTAACATTTTAAAATTTGTTTGAAGTTTCTAGCACAATTCTACGGACAGTTATCGTCTGGAATGACACATATATACATACATACATACATACATATATATATATATATACATACATACATACATAAAAAAATGCGTTAAACTTCAGAATATGATTCAGAATACCCTAAAACGGATTTCTGCATAAAAATTTTTCAAAAATTCACATTCTACAAATTTTGAGGCGAGAGCAATAGCTTAATTTTCTTCGAAAATTCGCTAAAAGATACGAAATAAAGAGGGAAATTTTAGCCTTTTCTCAGTGTAAGAATGCGCTAGTGTCGAAGACACGAGAATATCACCTATAACCTTATGCCAATGAAACCTATGAGCGGAACCTTTGGAACTAAACCACTCCATTTAAAATTACTGTAACAATATTTTTTTGTACTTTATTATGTTCATGATAATCCAGTCACAATAAGATTCAAAAACAATTATCTTGAGACCAAACAACACTTCAATTTTGAGCCATTAGAAAATGATAAATTGGTGTTTCATGGAATTCACGTTACCATATTCACAGAGGCAGATATTGGTATGGTGGGGAATCTTCTTTTAGTAGCTAACTCACAGATTCCCAGGCAATTTATACAAATATATTGTAATTGATTATAGCTATGCCCTGGACAGCCTCAAAATTACCTCAGAATCTTAATTGTTCAAAAAACTGAAATATATAGAAAACGCTTGCATACGAGTCGGCAACACATTGGGACATTTTATGTCTTTAGTCTCCCCACCACCATTTCAACAAATAATTTTGACGAATAATGTTCAAAACAATAATTTTCATTACAATTTAACAGTTTCAATGATTTTATTAAACTCTTGTAATAAAGCAATTATCTCTAACTCTATGTTTTCCTCACCCACATAGTGCTGGTAATCTTGATTACAAATCTCACCTGCAACAGCATAAATAAACAAATAGGTTAGAAAATTAAACTGAATGAACGAAATATGAGTAGGTGTAGACTTAGCTTACAACACAAATATATTATATGGTCAAAATATACGAAAGGGATCTCAGATGTGATATTGAGGAAAACGTTCCAAACATTAAACAGATATGAACGAGATTTTTTGTTTTCAACCCACTGTTAGGTGTTATCATCATTTCACCTAGAAAAGTTCCAGTCATGCAGCATGATCGTATGAGCAAATTTTCGTAAATTATCGTATTGTATAATGTTAAATTAAAATTAAGTTATTATTAAGTAGGTAATTCCCAAACCATTTAATTTTGAGACTGTCGTAAACAATAATCAAGTAACTACAAAGACGATACATTTCATGGAGAATGCTAAAATGAAAATTTGAAGAACATCAGAACAAAGAAGAAACGAAGACTAAAATGGAATGGGCAGGGAGACCTTTATCGTCATTTCCACTGATTATACTACCACTTGAGCGATGTGCAGGTTAAATTGGAGCCGTCATGGTGGGCGGGTCCGGGTCGTTGGGGGCAAACTGCCCTAACCGACCATGTGAGAAGACGCGCGTGCTGGTACACGTACGAAACGTAAAATAACTAATAAAAGAATTTAAAAGAAAACCTAAGGAACTAATTTAATTTTTTATTCAACTTATGAACCTAAAATTGGAAATGGAGAACCCTTGGAACGTCTAGAAACAAACCATTAAGTCCAGAGCCCCCCAGATAAGCTGAGTGAGATCCGGGGCTCATTTTTTCCAATTCAATTTATGAAGCTAATATTTGAAATGATTTGTACAGACAGTCTCAGTTCAGCCATCAAATTGAAAAACCTATCACCCACTAGCAAAATTTCGGTGACTGAACGCAATGTGTTGCAAACGGTGCACGAAAGGAACAGGAGGAATTGGAAAACTACGGTGGCATGGGTTAAAGCCCATATTGGTGTCATGGGTAATGAAGCAGCGGACCGATACGCCAAAATGGCATTGAATGGCCAAATCAATAACGGAATGAAAATCCCCCGAACTGACTTGACCCCATGGATTCGCAACCGACATCGAGATCGATGGCAAGAGAAATACCGGCAAGACACAAGAGGAACCTTTTACAAGAATGGATTCCCGTCCGTCAGACAACGACCATGGTTCCACCATGGAGGGGTCTACCCACGGAACGTGGTTCTGACGATGACCCGTCTTCGAAGCAGCCATGGGCTTTGCAAGAAATACCTATACCTACAGAAAAAGAATGAGCCAAGAATCTTCCATTTGCGAAGTCTGTGAGTGAGACGAAGATCTTGTGCACTTAGTGATGTTTAGTGATGCAAGTTTGTGACTCAAAGAAACTCTATGCTTAATGATTTAACAAAATTAATAGAAATGCCTACAAACTTCACATGCATTTTATATCCCAACAGCCCTGAAGTGTATAAAATATTGTAACATTAAAATATGATAAAGGATTAAATAAATAAATGGCTACGGCGAAAGCTGAGGCCAATTAAAATAAAAAGTTCCAGTCATGCAGCATGATCGTATGAGCGAATTTTCATAAACTATCTATCGTACTATAGTATGTTAAATTGCATTGAAATTGGAGCAATTTTAATTGACAGAAATGGTTAAAAACCAATTTTATGGCAAAAAACTTATTCTAAATAAAATTCCACTGATTCAAAATAGATTTTGGATTTTAAGATTTTTTTCGCAGTTTTTATAG
>CM061049.1:57511591-57556330 GCA_030762985.1 Adelphocoris suturalis
CTGATTGGATTCTCGGCGCATAACACCTGTTAATACGCATTGCAGGGGTAGCGGTTGATAGTTCATTATACTGCAGATATTCCTTTACAAAGCGGTGGAAGCTGCTAAGCTAAACACCACATGGAGTTTCGTTTGTGGGCAGGCAGGAAAATGTTGATTTATACACTACAGGGGAGAAACAGCCGGTTTCGCGATGCAGTCCATCCGATTCAAATAATCGTATCAGCGAACGCGGGATAAATAAATTGAATTCCTCTTCGGACTGAGCCACACGTCTACCGTCATGCTCACATTTCAACCATCACTGGAATGAATTGCTAAATCCCACGCATTCCATCTATCTACGCCTTCATCAAGTATTATTAGTACTACTTATCTGTACTACTACTGAGAAGTAGATCTGTACTTAATAGTCTGTGACTAGTACAGTGTAGAAAATTCCGAAAAAAGAAAGAAATAAACGCCTCAGTTTTTTCAATTTGTAGGGAATCTAACAGTAGGTAGGTGGCTCCTACACACACACACAAAACAACTGATCACACACAAAACAACTGATACCACCTTCTCCGAACCTCCACTAGAGCGAACTGGCGTCGTTTCAAAAGAGTTGAAAAGAGTGTAACTCTACACACAAAACTGTGTTTCATCTCTCATTCCCACGCCAAGAGTCCGACGTGTATTAGGTATGTCGAGTGTCTCCTATAAGGGTGGGGGGGTGGGCACACAAAACAACTGATCACACACAACACAACTGATACCACCTTCTCCGAACCTCCACTAGAGCGAACTGGCCACTCAGCTGATCCGGACCCTGGGCATCGTCAAGTAAATGTCCTAAAGAGGCTACATACGAAATTACAGCTTCCTAGAGTGTAAAGCATAGAAATTAGCTTTAAGAGCCACTCATCTGATCCGGACCCTGGGCATCATCAAGCAAATGTCCTAAAGAGACTACATACAAAATTGCATCTTCCTGGAGTGTAAAGCATAGAAATTAGCTTCAAGAGCCACTCATCTGATCCGGACCTTGGGCATCGTCAAGTAAATGTCCTAAAGAGACAACATACAAAACTACATCTTCTGGTCTTCTGGAGTGTAAAGCATGGAAATTAGCCTTAAGAGCCACTCATCTGATCCGGACCCTGGGCATCGTCAAGTAAATGTCCTAAAGAGACTACATACAAAATTACATCTTCTGGAGTGTAAAGCATAGAAATTAGCTTTAAGAGCCACCTTCCCAGTTCTTCGGTCAACTCTTGTATGTTTGAGATTCCAACTAATGGTAATTAAGTATTTGGAATTTGGGAAATCGACGGAGTAGTGCTAATCACTAGGTATCACAGAGGAAAGTAGGTAACACCTACCCGTCCTACCACCCAAGCTGGGGCCCATTTCATAAAACAACAAGTTTATGTTACAAGTGTGTGTTACTATTACGCGAGTTTTGCAGTTACGCAAATTTTAGGGCCAAAAATTTAATTAGGTAGGTACCTAATTCCGTTTTTGTCTATGAAATACATGAACAATAATTAATAATATACGGAATGTAGGTAGGTAGGTTGTTGCTTTGCCGACGAATACAACTGCTGATAAGCAAGTTCGTCAATTAATATAGAATCAGGAAATATGCACCACGAATTAAACTAGCTGCAAGGAAAAACCTTTGAAATTCATTCTTCTGAAGGTAGTATTTCATAAAGACGGCATTGGCAATTGGCAGTGCAGTTATTACGCGAGTTTTGCAATTACGCAAATGTTAGGGACAAAAAAGTTTATTAGGTACTTACTTTCGTTTTTGTCTATAACGTACATGTAATAACATACGGAATGTACGTCCCTTTAGGTAGGTACCTATTTACTATTCTCGTCTGGCAGAGCTCACATGGCACGTCCTTTCACAAGACCACTTTCACAGTACTCTAAAGATTTTAGCGAATTTTTGAAGAAAATTAAGCTATTGCTCTCGCCTCAAAATTTGTAGAATGTGAATTTTTGAAAAAATTTTATGCAGAAATCCGTTTTAGGGTATTCTGAATCATATTCTGAAGTTTAACGCATTTTTTTATGTATGTATGTATGTATGTATGTATGTATGTATGTATATATGTATGTATGTATGTATGTATATATGTGTCATTCCAGACGATAACTGTCCGTAGAATTGTGCTAGAAACTTCAAACAAATTTTAAAATGTTAAGGACACAAAACGAAAGTTCAAGTTCGTTGGCCAGCATGATCGGATTACATCTTCGGGTTGGAATTTTCACAAATGTAGTCAAAAATTTCAAAATAGCCTGTTTTTTGCGATTTGTTGTGCGAAATAATTTTTTCAGCATACTAACATGTGGTATATTCGGAATCAGCGTAAAATTTCCTATAAGAATGTGTATCAAGTTTTCAAAAATTTCAAAGTTGAAAAATCAGTCAAAAATCGAAATAATGCCGTTCGCTAGTTGTAAAAATCGGTAATATTTGCATGAAACATTGTCCAAATTCAGATTGAACTACTCTTATGGAAGTATACCTGTATAACCAATTCTAGAACCATGCTGTTTAAGGCTAGAACCATGCTGTAGATAGATTTGATTCCATGTTTGTCTATCAAAATCATAAACTAAAATTTCTCTACACGATCAATAGCGACTGAAACGTCGAAGATTTCTTCAAAAATTCGCTCATGGGGTCATGCTGCATGACTGGACTTTTTAGTTTCTCAATCGATTCAAAGAACAGTTCTGGGTAATCCGCAACATCTTCGCGGTTGATGTCTGGGACATCTAACACTTGAATTTCAACTCCCCAACACACATTTCATACGGATCTCGACCTCACAGATTAAATCTTGCGTTAGTAGCGTTTAAATCATGTTCGATTCATCGCAATGGTCGTCACCTGATAACTTGATGTAATTTGTATAAAATGTATTACCTTGCATTTATCACAAATAATGAAAATATTTACTAGTAACTAGGTAAGACTAGGTTATGCAGTAGTCCAGCCGTGTCTACAAATGGCGCATTTTCACATAGTATACTCGTCACCATGGCAACAAGGTGAAATAATTCGACTTCGCCTTGTCTCGATGTAAGGATGCGCTAGTGTCTAACCTTCGAGAATATCACCTATTGACGCGGTACCATGGTAACCCTTGCTTGTCTACTGGACGTCGTTAGCAATGCATGTCGTAACCTGCCACAGCAGTCGCTGTCCCACAAATTTTTTGTCCTTCCTGAATAGAAAGGAGCTGAGCGATAGTTCGGCACGTCCCACCGCAACAGCACAATGTGACCCGCCATTACACGCGTTCCTCTCACTTTTTTACCCCGCCATATTCCCAACTACTTCCTACTTCAACGGGTTAGCGTTGACTATCTCAAAGAAAGAAAATTAGGCATATTTTAACGCGGAAACAATTTTCTTGTTTGGACTTTCAATATTTCCGAAGACCGCTATTACAGATCTTTGTCGTGAGCAGATACCGCAGATATCGGACAGGTGTGTGCAGCAATGATGGATTATGCAAGAATTTAGTGCTCAATTCATGATTTCTCACTCTCAAAATCACATCAAGCACAACGTAAACAAAAATTATTACGGTTTCAAGAAAGGGTGGGTTCGTTATCAAAAACAACGAACTTGGTGCAAATCCCCTAAGGGATGGGGAAAAAAAAGTCTGAAAGTGGATGTGGCACATAGCTTTCTCGTTACCGTTACATGAATGCATAGATCATTGAAAAGTTTTATCAAAACATATTGGTAAGTAATGCATGCATTACAGGGACGTCCCTATGAATGGATTGTATATAATTTTGTTGAGATTCAAAATAAGAGAAAAAGTTCCAGTCATGCAGCATGATCGTATGAGCGAATTTTCGTAAATCATTGTATTATATAATATTAGATTGTTTTGAAATTTGAGCTTTTTGAGTGCAAGTAAATTGTTAACTATTGATTTTATTGCAAAAACCGTATTCTAAATAATAATCTCCAGTTCAAATAGAGGTTTTAAATTTTTAGCTTTTTTGCAGTTTTCATCGATTTTTTAGCAAATTTTAATGAATTTTAAGTACATTTTACAGCATATTTTTTTACATAAATTTTTGAATGTTCTATTTCATAGTTAATAGACTTTATTTGAGCAATATTCTACCAGCAAATATGAATTAAACGATTTTTAGCCGTTTTTAGCTATTTTTAGTGATTTGTTGAGTACATTTTTTGAAATTTGACCAATTTAATGTGCTCAAAAAGTGTTGTCCAACGAACTCATCCTTTCTTTTGAAATGCTTGATTTTTTGGCGAAAGAACGAAGTTTTTATCTCAATTCTATCGAGAGTTATCGTCTGGAATGACACACACACACACACACACACACACACACACATATATATATATATATATATATATATATATATATATATATATATATATATATATATATATATATATATATATATATACATATAAAAAAGCGTTAAAATCCAGGAATCATTTCAGAATGCCTCAAAACAGATTTCGATGAAGAAATTTTTTGAAAATTTGTATTTTAAAATTTTTGGAGCCATTGCATAGCTTTATTTTCTAAGAAAATTCGCTAAAAACAAAAGTATCATGATTTATTGGAATCCGCCCCCCCATCCCCTCACACCATTTTCACCCCTTCACCGACGGTAAATTTGAAATTTCCGAGGTTGCATAACAGGAGTAATATTTGGATCAAACAAACAATAAAAACATTCACGAAAAGTCTGATGAATATAATAAAGATATCACGATTTATCGTAATTATCCCCTCCAGTCACCCCCTTCCATCACGAAATTTAAAACTCCTGTTACTTATTACAAAACTAGACCAAATTAAAAGTTGAACAAAAAAAAAAAAAAGAATCATGAAAATCGGACGATAATCTTTACATCCCACACCGAGCGAGCGAGAAACCCCACACCTAGCGAGCGAAGCGAGCAACATCCCCTTCACAAATCGGATTCCAACGGCGTTTTTCCTACGAACTCAGGGTGGACTATTTATGTCGCATCGCATCTATACATCCCACAGAGAGCGAGCAAAGCGAGAAACATCCCCTACACATTTCAAACCACCCTTAGTGATCCTCCGTTTCCAATCATTCTACACTAGCCGCTCCGGCTCGCTACGCTCGCCTCCACGTCCAGCCGGGGGGCAAGCCCCCCGGACCCCCCATTAAGTTGCTCGCTTCGCTCGCAACGTGTGGCATGTAGGGAATATTGCTCGCTTCGCTCGCAAAGTCTGGCATGTAGGATATGTTGCTCGCTTCGCTCGCAAAGTCTGGCATGTAGAAAATGTTGCTCGCTTCGCTCGCAAAGTATGGCATTTAGGGTATGTTGCTCGGTTCGCTCGCAAACGGTAGATCTCTAAGGGTAGGTTTAACTTCTGTAGGGGATGCTGCTCGCTTCGCTCGCAAACGGTAGATCTCTAAGGGTAGGTTTAACTTCTGTAGGGGATGCTGCTCGCTTCGCTCGCTTGAGGAAGTTATACTGCCCACCCAACTTGGCAGACGTATTTTTCAGTTGGGAATTATTACAAACAAATTAAATCTTATAAAACTACGTGGAACCACGAAAAGTTTGTTCGGGGATGTTGCTCGCTTCGCTCGCAAGGTATACCTGTATATGTGTAGGACAAAGTCCGTATTTATTATTTGAAATGGCTCTCGCTTCGCTCGCAAGATAGGTACCTATGTAGGCATACCTGCTCGCCTCGCAATGTTGTGACATCGAACCCTTCACGTCAATTCTTGAGCCTTCTCTCGTCCACGGCAGAATCATTTTAATCGCTTTGCTCGCTTCTGCTCGCAATTTGACCGAGTTCTCGTCACTTTTTTCGATATCTGATTTCGGATTCAGATTCGGCGGACCCAAAGCTGTATTTCGCCCGCGAAAACCGTTCCGAAAAACGTACCTTTATGGGGTATATTTTAATCGGAAAAAACCAAGTTTTTCGGCGGACTTTTCGAGAAAACGGGTCCGTACTCTCGCATTTTTTTAACGCATTTCCCGATACTTTTTTTGCGATCCGATCGCGCCGTCGTCTTCCTCGTTCAAAAACCTACGAAACCCGTATTTTTCCGGAATTGTCAACGGCCGTTTAGAGGGGTAGGGGAAGCGGGGAAGTCCAAAAAGCGCACATTAATTCTTACTTCGACCCCCTCCCGCCCTACGGCCCATGGTTCGGGTGGGATTAGAAAATTTTAAATTCGCTTATACACCCTATCGGAAAATCCCAAGAAGATCCCCCCACTCGTAGATCCGGCCCACTCAGCCGTTTGGCCGTGCATAGACACGACAAACGGACGGAGTTTCATTCTTATTAATAGTAGAGATAGAGATAGAGATAGAGATGTCCCACTAAACTGTAAACACCATCGGAGCAATACAGCCATACCGAGCGAGCGAGAAAACTAGGCTTGTACGCAATAAAACTCTTGTAGAATAGTTGTTTGCTGTGACTCTCTAAGTGCATTGCAAGCCATGAATCTGCTAGGAATTCAAAAAATGTGTGCTTCTGGGAACTCCGTTACATTTTGCTGGGTTCTCAGGACATAGTGGAATACACGGAAACGAAGTCGCAGATATCAGTGCAGCGGCAGCCGCGGAACAGCCAACATCCACTTTCATGCACATAAGATCTGATTATAAATCTGTTGTGTAAATAAAGCCACCAGGAATATGGAGTGACAATTAATGGAATATCAGAAACTATGGGAGATTAAGAAACACGTATCCTCATGGGCCTCATCTTCTCGAACCATAAAGCTCCCTGATGGAACAGTCCTCAATCGTCATCGAGAAGAAGTAATCTTGACTCGTCTTCGCATAGGCCACACACGGCTTACTCATCATCACCTCATGTCCACGCAGTGAATACCACCACCGGAATGCACATCATGCAGATGCCAACTTACGGTTCGTCATCTAATGACAGAATGTCCAATTTTTTGTTATCTACAACCCGACACACCAAGAAATCTTGAAGAACTAATAGGGAACAAATCCTCCCATTTGAACAATTTATTTCAAAAGTTGAAAACAGTCTTCTAAAAACTGTAACATTTTTTCATCAATTACATCAAATGTATTCGTCAATTACATTCAAATGTATTTACGTTTGTTTGCGCATGCGGAGAATGAAGTATTGATTTGGAACAATGAAACTGATAGGGGACCATCTACAACCTAACCCGTGCAACCATCCGAAATCGGATGGAAACTGTGGAAATTATGGTCGTTACAAGGATTTCACATAGGCGCATGCGCAGTAGCTATTAGTGATACAATTATGCCAGATCGGGTGACTAGGGCGTCAGCACATCCCCTGAAAATTTCATCCAAATCGGATGAAAACTGTGGAAAATAAACTTGTTACAATGATTTGTGGATACCATTAAATTTAAAAAAGCCCAGTCACGCAGCATGACCCCATGAGCGAATTTTTGAAGAGATCTTCGACATTTCAGTCGCAATTGATCGTGTTGAGAAATTTTAGTTTATGATTTTGATAGACAAACATGGAATCAAATTATTAACACATGCACAGAGTAAACTCATCAGTTGTGATTACATTTTTTTTTTTTTTTTTTTTTTTTTTTTAAGCACCTACTACCTACGTTTTAAACAGCATGGTTCTAGGATTGGTTATACAGGGATACTTCCATAAGAGTAGTTCAATATGAATTTGGACAATGTTTCATGCAAATATTACCGATTTTTACAACTAGCGAACGGCATTATTTCGATTTTTGACTGATTTTTCAACTTTGAAATTTTTGAAAAAGTGTTCTTGATGCATATTCTAATAGGAAATTTTACGCTGATTCCGAATATACCACATGTTAGTATGCTGAAAAAATTATTTCGCACAACAAATCGCTAAAAAACAGGCTATTTTGAAATTTTTGACTACATTTTTGAAAATTTCAACCCGAAGATGTAATCCGATCATGCTGGCCAACGAACTTGAACTTTCGTTTTGTGTCCTTAACATTTTAAAATTTGTTTGAAGTTTCTAGCAAAATTCTACGGACAGTTATCGTCTGGAATGACACATATATACATACATACATACACACATACATACATATATACATACATACATACATACATACATTAAAAAATGCGTTAAACTTCAGAATATGATTCAGAATAGCCTGAAACGGATTTCTGCATAAATTTTTTTCAAAAATTCACAATCTACAAATTTTGAGGCGAGAGCAATAGCTTAATTTTCTTCAAAAATTCGCTAAAAGAAACAAATGAATCAATAAAAAGTGGGGAGCCCGCCCAGGTTTATCCTACGCCGGCTCTAGGGATAAGCGAAATTGCAGGATGAGGAGGAAGAATGAGATGAAAGGAAGTGCCCCTGTAAAATGACCACCAGTTTAAGTAAGAACCCCTCAGGACGCGGGTGGTGATACCACGGAGCACCCCTGCTGAGATGCCCTACTCAAGTAACTCCGTGGCGCTTTTCCCGCACCACACCCCACGCTATCACACGGTTGCAGCCCTGACCTTGATATTATTGGTCGCCACTCCTTTCAGCTTGATGATTGCTTGCCGCAGGTGAATTCTGTCATATTTATTTATTTTAGTCCGCCAAACACCCACACCCACACACACACGGAACTGAAGTTGTTCAGAATGATCTAAAACGTAAAATGCGAGTGGAAAATTTGATTTAGGTGACCGAAATTTTTTTTTCTCCCGAAAGTGAAAACAATACTTCAGCTACCTTCAGGTAGTCTAGGAAGCAATACCGAGAGATGAACAACGTATTTCACTTTTTGGTTCCGAGAAAGTGAGAAGAACTGGCTGTCACGCAACAAAGGTATTTCCATGTACTGGAAGCTTCCAGGAGGTTGGGCCAGGGGGAACTTGTCATTATTGGATTCTTTGAAATATGGCTCCACAAGTAAACCATATACTAATTTAAACCAAAGAACTATGCTACTAAATGTCAATCACCTGTTCCTTGTCAAACACTGGTCCCTCCACCCTAACACTTTTCGGTAACGGTAACACTTTTCGATTCTATTTATGAGCCAAAGTGAAGACATAAAATATCAAAAACAATTTGGAATTATAATACGAAATAGACTAATAATTTCACGATTAGGCTGTCATTCTTCTCAGCCGTATCGTTCTTTTCAATGCCTCTAACTTTTCCCCTAACTTTCTCTTATCAGCAGGTGTCCCGTAATTTGGGAGTTTTGGAGTCAGCAGAGGTGAAGGGCGCCAGTAAGCCGTAAGCCCCGGCTGTCACAATCTGTAAAAACTTAAACTTCTGACGCATTCGGCAACCACCTGTAAATATTTCCTCGAGTTCTTTCTTTTCGAGTTCTTTCGAAATCTTTTCGAAGATACTTAGAGATTGACTCGGAGGAAACTTTCTAGATATCAATTGAACAAAAATGGGGGGTTGAATATGAAATTTTGTTTTTATGTCGTTCGTTGAGTTCTTTTTCTCACGGATAGTCGGACGTCTACGTGATGATAACCTACTCGTGGAGGTAGAAGGGGCTCATGATACTATAGAGGCTACATAGAACTTTCCATTCATTTTCAGAGGAAAATAGTAAGATTTTTAAATTAGTAGCAGGACCGTTACTGAGGACGCTAAACCCAAATTCGCGGTCGAAAGGGTCACAAAAGGTTAGGTAAATCGAGAGCTTTTCAACGACTGGTGAATGATTTTGTACTATGATAAATGCCTATGATATAGAGTTCCGTAGCAACTATTTGGTTGTGTGCGATAATCATTAGAAATGATTGAAATCAATAGTATCATCGCTTCACGCTGATACATTGTGACATGAATATGTCTTTTTGGCTATGATATAGAGTTCCGTAGCAACTATTTGGTTGTGTGCGATAATCAATAGAAATTATTGAAATCAATAGTATCATCGCTTCACGCTGATACATTGTGACATGAATATGTCTTTTTGCACTGAGTAGGTGGTCCAAACGCCATGTCCATTTCACAATGTATACAGGTAAAGTATAGGTAGTCATTGTTTGTTAGAAGAGAAACACGGGCTTATCCAAGGGAAAAATGAAGTGTTAATAGAAATAGAAATAATGGAAATATTTTAATGCCTCCTACAGTCTTCGTATCAAATTTCAATTTCCTAGGGTGAACAGGAGTGAATTTAGCTCAATCAGCTGATCAGGAGAGACCCCATAATTTCAATCGTCTCGAAAGATGTGCTTTTTGTTGGAAAATGGAAGGACAATAGTGTGGTTATGATTGCATCTAGCACTTTGGAGTGCAGCCCTTCGAGCCAAGTAAAGGGGTACAGCAAGTCTGAGAAAAAACGCATAAATATGACCCGACTTCGATCAAGTCGTACAATAAAAACATGGGTGGAACTGATCTCATGGATCAGGATGTTGCCAGATATCGAATATTGACCAGGACCGAAAAATGGTACTGGTGCCTGGTTACTTGGAATATTGATGTGGCAATAAACTGTGATGTTTGTTGACTACAGTAATGAGGCTGTACTCAACCCCATTCTGTTACCTAGGAGACGAGATGACAAGAATAAATTCATTCTGAGCTTTACTTTCGAAATTGTAACATATTTCTATTTTTACGTAATTATTATTTCATTTCTAAGCTTATATATAGCCAGTGCTAAACTTTACATGGTGTCAGGTGTGGGGTTATAAGACAAGAGTGCCAACATTCGGTCATCATTCTTGAGAATCAATCGTTTCGCCATGTCTACTCCAGATTCGGCTAGTCCGTTCGATTGAGGAAAATGAGGGCTACTTGTATTCAATACTATCCCCATTTCCTGGCAGAAGTTTTTAAAGACTTGGCTGCTAAATTGTGGGCCGTTGTCTGAACGAATTTGATGGGGGACTCCAAATCGGCAAAATAGTTGTTTCAAGTGGTTGATAACCATAAGGGAAGTCGTAGAGGTAGTAGGAATCACTTCTAGCCAACGGGAAAAATAATCTTGAACTATTAGGAAGTGTTTTCCTTTCACTTCCATCATATCCATTCCCAGGGAAGACCATGGTAACTGTGGAAATTCAGTAGGTAGGAGAGGCTCCTTCCTATTTTTACGATTTTGGATACAAACGAAACAGTCAGAAACTTTTCTCTCAATATCCCTTGAAATTTCTGGCCACCATACTGTGTCTTTGGCTATGCCTTTGCACTTAACGATACCGAGGTGGCCTGAATGGATTTTGTCGAGTAGCATATTCTGTAGAACTTTCGGAACAACAATCCTTGTACCCATGAGGACTAACCCATCATGATAGGCTAGGGTACTACGATATTTGTAGAAACCAGCCACTTGACTCGATTCGGTACCTTCCCATCCTGTGGCTATGCATTTGATGACCTGTTGTAGAACTGGGTCAGTTTTTGTCTTCTCGCGAATAGGTCTATGTAAAGTGTCAACCACGGGTATACTTTGGCATAACAGGTTTACATGAAGTTCCATCTTATCTTCCTTATCCTCTTTTGTAGGTGGGTGGTTGATTCTGGATAATGCATCAGGCACATGAAATGACCTTCCAGGTACATGGGTTATACAGTAATCGAATCTCGTTAATTTGAGTCGGAAACGTTGCAAACGAGGGGAAAGCTCGTGGATTGGCTTTGCCCCCAAAAGACATACAAGGGGCTTGTGATCGGTAAGGATGGTAATATATTTCCCTATTAAGAACATTGAAAAACGATCACACGCCCAAGAGATTCCAAGAGCCTCTTTTTCTATCATCGCATATTTTTTTTCTGTTTCGGTCAGGGCACGGGAAATATACATTACTGGATGAAACTCGCCATCCGAAAGCTGTTCCAGGACTGCTCCGATGGAATGGGATGAAGCATCTGCTAAAATACGCGTTTCAGCGTTAACGTCAAAATGCTTTAGTACCGGAGCTTCAGTTAGGGCTTTTTTCATCCTCATAAAGGTTGAGGAATGTAAATCGGTCCATATGAAATCAGATTTGGATTTTAAAAGATCTCGTAATGGTTGGGACATTTCGGACGCGTTTTTTACGAATTTATTGAGGTAGGTGCACATACCTAGAAATCTTCGAAGTTCGGAAACGTCTTTAGGGGGAGGCATGTTCTGAATGGTTGTAATTTTTTGAGGATCAGTTTTAAGCCCTGTGCTGCTAACAATAAATCCTGGTTGCTGATGAAGGCAGCAGGCCAAAAGCTAACCAAGCTAGATTTCAAGAGGAAAAAATGCTATTCGAAAAAACACAAGACTCCAATAAGGAACTTTGCCGCCTCATCTTCCACCAGCGTTTTGAATACAATTAGATTCGATCGAAAGATCATCTAATACGCAAGAGTCTTGAAAAGAAGAGGAGGGGATGCGTGGACGATGGCTGTGGAAGCAAAGTTTATACATACTGTGACAAGTGCGAGGTGGGACTTTGCGTCGATTGTTTCTACAAATTTCACCAAAAATGATCTGGAATATCAATTATTCATTTAACCTCGCGATTCGCTGTTGCAATCTTTACTATTTTTAATCCTATTTCATTCTCCTCATAGGGTACGTAATAAAGTTACCAAAATTTGTGATTTAGGTTTATGAAAAAAGTTCCTTAGAAGAATTGTTTACTTGACAATTCAATTTTATAGAGTTCGTGAGTATTTTATGTTGGTTTTTAACTAAACTAATTTTGATGCAAATGTTGTGCGATAAAAAATATATCTAATCAACTATCATCACATTTCATGTAAATACATGTGAATACATGATGGAAAAATTAACTTTTCCCTCTGTTATCAACCAGTGTCAGTGACGCCTACGGGGACATATTTGTCCTACCCCCTCAGAGGGGGCTGAAGCTTGAACCTAAATAGGTGGAAAACAGGAGAAATTTGAAAATCTGCCATTGAAATTTTTTCTCGGCGCTGTAGGGTTTGTCCCAAAGAGTCTCCCTATCAAATTTCAACCACAGCGAAAAGACATAAATATTCATGTTAAAATAATAGTGAAACTTGAGCAAAATTCAAGTACAAACAGTCAAGCGTAGGTTTCTCTCTTGTTACTAGGAAAATGTTTTTCACTGACAAAAATCGTTAACCATTCATTGGAAAGCTCTTAATTTATGCCGAAATTTTATACCATAAAAACAAAGAAACCTTGTCAAACATGGTAACGATTCTTTGAGGACAAGATTGGTAACGCTTTTGAGGGGACACAATTTTGGATTGACCTCAGCGAAAAGACATATTCTTGTCAATATGAAATTCGTTATATCGTTAAAGTTTAAGGTATTGATGGTCAGGGGACGCAGCGTTATCTCCAGAAGTAACGTGGAAGTTTGAGTAGTGTAACAAGTCATTGTTGCCAAGTGATAATAGATGGTCCTTGGGACCTTAACAATGGTGTTATGATAATCAAAGTGGATATTCATCAAATCATCTCAAGGACACTGATCCATCCAATCATGAATCATAAAGAATGTTTGAATGGCAAAGTTGATGTGACGAATTATCGTACCTATCAATAATGGATCTTCATTGATCCGTTTAATAGAATCGAGCCTTTATAGAGATTTTTTATTATTTTTTCTAGAACCTCAGTTAGTTTCAACATAAACACGATGAGCTGTGTCGGTGAATGCTGATCAAGACAAATCTCCGCGTGGAAAGTCTTAAAAACTCAAAATCGAGGATTACGTAGGAGGTGATATTTTCGCTGCGAAATATTTTATGATGAATTTAGAGCTTTCAACTAAGGAAGTTGCCGCTTTCCTAGCGACTGAATGGTTATCGTAAAAACTGTTAGAACTATGCGAAAGCTCTATTTTTTTTTTTTTTTTTTTTTTTTTTTTTTTTTTTTTTTTTTTTGCGATATTAACGATTTTAGAGTATTAGATAGGTCACTTATAATTTCCATGATCAAAGAGACTTTGCCGAAATGGTATCACTTTTGGACATAGGGCTGTTGATAGCTTTAAATTACAATTCACCATTATAATAGTAGGTAGATGAAATATATTTTACCTAATAAATACATTTTCATTTTATATATTTATAGATGACCCTTGCTTCGCACGAAATACCGAAATCCATCACCTATGAATAATCCAACTCATGCTTCACCGCTCTCGTCAAAATCAGTCTGGCAGTTTAGCCGTCTATGGAAAATATACATAGAAGCATACACAGATAGAAACACCGATAATGCTTCGGGCAAATCAGATCTTATTCAAGGATTTCGAGTTTAGAACTATGGGAAAGCTCTACTTTTTTTGCGATATTAACGATTTTAGAGTACTAGATATGTCACTTATAATTGCCATAATCAAAGAGAATTTGCCGAAATTGTATCACTTTTGGACATAGGGCTGTTGATAGCTTCTAATTCACGGTGGTCCGCTGACTGATTCAAGGCCGTCTGAAATGCCGACGAAAACTGACTACAAGGCGGTGTTCCGGAACCTTGTACGAGTAGAAATTGACCCTCCGGGAAATCCGGGCTGATCGTTTACTCGTACAAGACGCAAATCAAACATTCAGTTTTCGGGTGTTGTAACAACCTAAATTATGGGCTCAGTAAAAAAAAATTGGGTGAAACTAGACCCCAAATGGGGTAGAATGCCACCAACCGCACTTTTTTATCTCAACCCGTTGCCGAGATATGATTTTTAAAAGTTTTTTTCGACAAAAACACGTTTTAGACCATAAAAACCTCATTTTCTCCACTATCGATACACTTTTTTTCAATTGAAAACGTGTTACCTTTTGGTTGTTTTGTTCTTGATGGACGGGCTGGGATGAGAAAACAAATGAAAACACGGCGGCTGTAAAAAACGACTAAGACTTCCTAATCTCGTTGAATAGTTGAACTCTGTCTCTCATCAACGCGTTGGAAATAGTTTTGACTGAAGAAAATGAGTTAGCTCGTCCATTCACTCTGTGACGGTGGGGTCGTTTCGAAAAAGGGCAAGAGCGTGCATCCGCAGTCGAGGGAGCCACTTCGAAAACACAAAATTGTGAGTTTCATTTGAAGCAATAATGTAAATGTAAAAGTAAATTTGTTTTCTCTTTATCCAGGAGTAATTTTCATTTGCAATTGCGTTTTTTCCGTTGCCGAGTTTTTATTTGTTTTTTCATCCCAGCCCGTCCATCAAGAACAAAACAACCAAAAGGTAACACGTTTTTTCATCTTCCAGGTTAAATAACTGCACCAATTTGAAAGGAAATTTCAAAAGCGTCTCCATCGTTTGAAAGCTCTTTAAATGAAGAATAAATTTGTGAGGTTCAATAAGTCTCAAGATTATTTATTGAAAGACAGTACAGCTTCGAAGATTTTCGGGAAACTTGGTTTTTATAATTTTCTCACGTTTGAACAAGGATTATGGTTTAAGGATTGAACTTCTGAAGATCCAGAGAACAGTATTCTTATACGAAATTTAACGCTGATTTCAGATATGTGGTCAAAAATTGAAAAAAGTGTATTGATAGTGGAGAAAATGAGGTTTTTATGGTCTAAAACGTGTTTTTGTCGAAAAAAACTTTTAAAAATCATATCTCGGCAACGGGTTGAGATAAAAAAGTGCGGTTGGTGGCATTCTACCCCATTTGGGGTCTAGTTTCACCCAATTTTTTTTACTGAGTCCATAATTTAGGTTGTTACAACACCCGAAAACTGAATGTTTGATTTGCGTCTTGTACGAGTAAACGATCAGCTCGGATTTCCCGGGGGGTCAATTTCTACTCGTACAAGGTTCCGGAACACCACCTTGTAGTCAGTTTTCGTCGGCATTTCAGACGGCCTTGAATCAGTTAGTGGACCACCGTGAATTACAATTCACCATTATAATAGTAGGTACATAATATATATTTTACCTAATAAATACATTTTTATTTTATATATTTATAGATTACCCTTGCTTCGCACGAAATACCTAATTCTTATCCATCACCTATGAATAATCCAACTCATGTTTCACCGCTCCCGTCAAAATCAGTTCGGCAGTTTAGCCGTCTATGGAAAATATACATAGAAGCATACACAGATAGAAACACCGATAATGCTTCGGGCAAATCAGATCTTATTCAAGGATTTCGAGTTTAGAACTATGGGAAAGCTCTACTTTTTTTGCGATATTAACGATTTTAGAGTACTAGATAGGTCACTTATAATTGCCATAATCAAAGAGAATTTGCCGAAATTGTATCACTTTTGGACATAGGGCTGTTGATAGCTTCTAATTACAATTCACCATTATAATAGTAGGTACATAATATATATTTTACCTAATAAATACATTTTTATTTTATATATTTATAGATTACCCTTGCTTCGCACGAAATACCTAATTCTTATCCATCACCTATGAATAATCCAACTCATGTTTCACCGCTCCCGTCAAAATCAGTTCGGCAGTTTAGCCGTCTATGGAAAATATACATAGAAGCATAAACACCGATAATGCTGCGGGAAAATCAGGTCAAAAGTTGCGTTCAATGACTTTGCGTGTTGTTTGGTGAACAGGAGAGTACTTAGCTCTCAGCTGATCAGAAAAGTGACCATCATTTCAATCGTCTATTAATGAGCCAGAGAGTCTCCTTGTAAAATTTCTACTTCCTAAGGTGACCAGGAAAGAATTTAGCTCTTTCGGCTTATCGAAATCATCAAAACCAAACTCGCAAGAAGAAAGGTCCCAAACTGCGTGTTGGCAACCACAATAAATATCAATTTCCCGTCCATTACCTATCAATATGCAACCCATGCTTCACTCCGAACACCCGTAGCAACTCGTCAAGGCTTCCCCACTTGTCATGAATTTCTGCCGCTGACAAACTGCCTGTTACAACCATAATAATAGAAGATTTGGAACCAATCAAGTCGGTTGCGAAGGGTAGCGCCGTTTATGATGTAGCAGGATGTTTTGGAGGTTCAGACCTAGCCTATGTTGTGCAACGGAACTCGCTGATAATTTTACGACCGCACCCGTCAGAATCGGTCCAGCCGTTTAGCCGTCTATTGTGAACGTACGAACATAGATAGAAACAAACTGAGTTTTATAAGGATTATATAAATTTAATGATTCTTATTAAGAATGCTCCGGGGTTAGGTTGAGTATGACCACACACGCCGTGGGAATCTGCCCCCTAACTGACGTCACGGGTGTCCGTTTACTAACCGTCTCGTGTTCCTTTCCGCCCTCAACAGAAACTCCGCCACTGAACCTTCTGACCGCCAGTTCAAGTTCACATAGCTAATGACATGCCGTCGTTAGTCGTATCCCAAAGTATTGTCTTTCTTTTGTCATGGAGAGGGAGAGAGATAGAGATAGAGAGGGAGAGGGGGGAGAGGGAGAGAGAGAGAGAGAGAGATGTACCTTGATGAAAACCTTATAGAAAAGTAATGCTATGCCGATGCTGAATTAAAAAAAAAAAAAAAAAAAAAAAATTAGAAAAATCCTATTTTGAGAAAATCTTGTGCGGAGAACAAGGACTAGTTTCGTTTATTATTTCGAGGATGGCGATTAATTGGTTCACTCCAAAATCAATCAATCTATCTGCATTTACCTATTTGTAAAAACTTTTGTATTTTTTCCATTATTATTTATTACTACTATTATTTTGATTTTTTTATTGTTTGTTTATAAGAGTTTTTGTGTGAATTCTGTAAAGTAACTTACAAGGTTAAAAAAAATAATAATAATAATAATAATAACGGAGGAGTCAAAGATGAAGAGAGCGAGAGAGAGAGAGATCCTGAACAATTTTGCTCGTCATAGGTTAAGACCCGTGTTGACAAGAGCTGCAGCTACTTACACTTTAAATATAAATGAAGTAGGTCCACAAACCTAAAGGCCGGTCCACACGCAACGACTTGTCGTTGCGTGTGGACCGGAAATTTGAGAACTGCACAGACATTGGAGTGCTGGTTTGAGGTTTGAGGAAGAGAGCTTAAATATCTGCGCAAACCACAGACAAGTCGTTGCGTGTGGACGGTTCGTTCAAACTTCGCTTCAAACCTCATAAAACCCTCCGGCGGCTATCTTCAATTCTACTACATATTCAAATCGTTTATCTATCACACTCAAAGCTTGTTTAGACATAATGGTTGTAAACTCCATGTCTTTATAGCTTCTTCCAGTTGCCAGATACAGTAAAGTTGCGATCAGTCTTTCATGTGGGGAAACAGCTTTTCTCATGCACGAGTTTTGTTTTTTTTATTAAAGGAGTTACTAATCTCAATAAATTATTATATGTTTCAATGTCCATGCGTAAGTAATTTTGCCAGTCATCAGGTTCATTACGTAGTTCCCGAAGTAATTTTACATGAGAAAATTGTTCTCTTATTAGTAACCAATGTCTAGACCACAAACGTTGCTTAGATTTCATTGTTTTGCCTTTATTTCGTTGTTTCCTGGCAAGACACAATGCGAAAACCGACCACAACAACACTTCCTCCATGATTACCTTCTGACTGATTTGAAATAGATTTGAGTTGAAAACTGAGCGTGTGGACACATTTTCATGCCACCGACTTGTCTGTGCAAACCTGGTTTGCGCAAACATTTGTGCAGACAAGTCGTTGCGTGTGGACCGGCCTTAAGATTACACAATATTTCGAGGGAGAGGAAACAACTACTATTTAAATGCAAAAAAACTACATGAATAAAAAGAACAATATGACCTTTGAGAAATGACAATATGATCTTTGAGAATGGTGTTTACAAACGTACCTAACTACTTAACATACTACGTAACTACTTGAAACATGTTTTTGCCATAATAACCCGGCCAAAAATGAGACAAAGGTAGAACGTAGTAATTTTTACACCACGTTTCCTTCCATTGGATGTCTTCTTTGCTGCGTCAAGAGGACAGTTCGAACCGGAAAAGTTTCTCGGAACTTCAAATCCCAGGATCGAGTGGCCAAAGACTTCCATGAACGCTAGTGTGGATGCGATCCCAGGTGCGGCGTTCCGTTCCTTCTGTTCTTCGAATTTCGCTCCACCGGCCGCAATGCCCAGTGAGTGTAGACCTATTATTTCCTTGCTTTTTGTTATTCCTCGTTAGATTTTCGTGTTTTCTACTGCGTTCGTTAGTAAATCTGGGGAGTCAATAGTTTTTGGTGACCACTAACTTCACCCTTACGTACCCAAGAGTACGTTCAAGGGTTGTAAACCTGCCTCATTATAGTAAAGGGTAAGATCCTTTTAGTGAATTTACGTAGAAAATGAAGCTGTTGCAATGGCTCGGAAAATTTGAAAATCAAAATTTTTGAAAATTTTCTTCATTGAAATCCGTTTTGAGACATTCTGAAACGAATCGTAGTTTAACATTTTTTCTTATATATATATATATATATATATATATATATATATATATATATATATATGTATATATATATATAGACTGGTCTATATATATAGAGATACAGACTGGCCTGGGAGTCCTCCTACATAGCAGTAATGGGAGGATTACGAGAGCCGGGACTCAATAGGAAGAAGTGAACTCACCACCTGATTGTTGGGGGGAGCCCATCACAGCTCATTTGTGATTTGGCTGTGGGGGGCTTTCCTCAACAATTTAGGTACTCAAAACTCTCAAACCTCTTCATACATCACACTTCTTCCACGTTACACTCACCCTCTTTGAATTTTTCACCCCCTCAAGTATACCAAACACGAACACACACACTCACACACACACACACACACACACACACACACACACACACACACACACACACACACACACACACACACACCCACACAAAATCATTCCAGACCATCATTATTTGTACCTACTCCTTCCTGCCATGCTTCCTCCACTCCTCATTCTACGACCCAAGAACCACCACACGGACAAGCAATACAGGAAACAAGAAGAATTTTCTACTACTTCTTCACTAGAGCTGACGACGCTGACACAGCGAAATATTCTCTCAATTTTGTAAGTTTATTTAAGTGTTTCCTATCTTTTTCCAACCTTCTGTAACTCCTCAAAATAATATTACACGCGAGTGTTTTCATTTTTCATCAAAACTATATATATATATATATATATATATATATATTTCCTTCCAGACGATAACTCTCATTTGGAATTTTGGAATGAGATAAAAATTCCGTTCTTGCGCCAAAGAACCAAGCTTTCCAAACGAAAGAAGAGTTCGTTGTCCAGCATTTTTTAGCACATAAAATTGGTCACATTTCAAAAAAGTGCAGAAAAAATCACTAAAAAATAGCAAAAAACGGCTAAAAATAGCTAAATTTATATTTTTAGCAGAATGTTGCTCTAATAAAGTGTATTAATCATAAAATAGAACATCAAAAAATTTAATTTAATAATCAGGTTATTGTTTGTTACTGATGATGGCCTAACCGTCGAAATCGATTTAACATTATAACTCTTTATTTTTCGTGGAAATAGACAACGTTCTTCACTAACTTTCATTTTTTAAAAAATGAAAGTGCGAAATTATGCTGAAAAACGAACTTGAACTTCATTAAAATGTGGAAAAATCAATAAAAACGCCAAAAAGTTAAATAACCAAAATCTCTTTTTGAATTGCAGAATATTATTTAGAAAGATTTTTTTGCCATAAAATTGGTAGTTGACAATTTCTTTCCCCTCAAAATCCTTAATTTCCGAAACGATGTAACATAATATAGTACGATAGTTTACGAAAATTCGCTCATACATGTGTATAATATGATATAATATAATATGAACATACATTTTCTCAATTTTCCCATATACACGCCCATATTATCACATATTCTTGACTTATTGCATAAACATAAAGCATCTTCCCTACCATATTTTACAGTATTCGCCCCATTGTGAGATGGTTAATTTATTCACTTAATATATTCGCTGAAAAATATTCAAAAACTGAAAAACATCAGTTTGTCTCTCCATTCGCATTGATGGCGAACAATACATAATTTTTTTTTTCGAAACTCGTTTCAATTTATTTCCAAACTATTATTGATACGAAAATCATAAAAAGAGATAGTTTGATTGAAGTTTCCGGCTTCCATTCAACCTCCGATCTCCTGGAGCTATGAAAGAATACGAAACGAAACGGCTGTAAAAAGTAATAGTTATCGTATACTGTCGATCATAAAACAAGGTTACCTACATCGCTCAACCAACTTACCCACTTCTACCTCGAAGTAGGCTCGTGCATATAAATATAACCTCGTTTTCAGTAAGCAACGAGTAGGTACACAATGTTACTCTGCTTGAGAAAAATGGGATGTATGAATAATCATTCATTCACCCCATTTTTCTCAAGATTATAAATCCGTTTGGCAACTACTTAAGTGACTATTACAAAGTCCAATTGTTGAATAAATTATTTATTCATCACATAGATTAATAGTTACTCAAGTAAAAAAAAAAAATGGATTTATAAACTTACAAGTCATAAACAGGTTCTTCCTGACGATATTATTAATGTCGTCCTTCCCCATCTAGATTAATATTTTCAATGGTGATGAAACCTTCTATAATCGACCATAACAAAACTACAAACATTTCTTCACGTAAATTGTATTAGTAGATTGACGTTTGACGCTGATGGGCGTCTCTCAGTATTGGGGAAAGACTACATCTTTACGATCTAGGTGAGACGACTGAACTCATCTATAACTGTGGATATGGAAACGGTTTCCTCTTCATTTTATTCTCAGTTCAGTACCATAAATTACTAAGTCGCCTTATATAATAAATTCGTCGAATGATATTATGATCTTCATATTATAATCTTACTAGCTGACCCGGCAAACGTTGTTTTGCCATATAAATAATTTCCTAGTAATTTCTAGTGTAGACAAAAAATAGCTTACTTATTGTAAGTATGTATGTATGTTAGAATGTGTATATTGTATGTATGTAAGAATCTGGTATATGCGTGAAATAAGCATGGAGCGCTGTGAACAATGAGGGAATATAAAAATAACAAAAGGCAAACATTATGTTTAAGTTATAGTATAATTTATTCCTTAAAATTATATATCATTAATTAAACAGTTACGACAGTAACACTATTAAACAATATCAACCTCTTAATACTATAGCGTGAACAATATTTTTTGTTAGTCCATCTTTAGCTAACACAAACAAACTGGATGGTTTACCCACTCGAGACCATGCCACGTATAATTGTCCGTATGAAAAACATGGTGTTCTCAAATCTAATCCACAAACAGACATCGTTTGACCTTGGGATTTGTTGATAGTCATTGCAAATGCCAATCTAATCGGAAACGGATAAGCAGAAAAAAATTTCATCAAAATCGGTCAAAAATTAAATTAAAAAAATTTAGGGGTGGACTACCCCTAACATTTAGGGGGATGAAAAATAGATGTTGGCCGATTCTCATAGATACCGGATAAGCACAAAAAATTTCATCAAAATCGGTCAAAAATAAAATTAAAAAAATTTAGGGGTGGACTACCCCTAACATTTAGGGGGATGAAAAATAGATGTTGGCCGATTCTCATAAATACCGGATAAGCACAAAAAATTTCATCAAAATCGGTCAAAAATAAAATTAAAAAAATTTAGGGGTGGACTACCCCTAACATTTAGGGGGATGAAAAATAGATGTTGGCCGATTCTCATAGATACCGGATAAGCACAAAAAATTTCATCAAAATCGGTCAAGCCGTTTCGGAGGAGTATGGCAACAAAAACTGTGACACGAGAATTTTATATATTAGATGGTAAAATTATTTTATTTTTTGTACCTTGTTAGTTACTTTACAGAATTCATACGAAAAGTCTTTAAAAGAAATGAATAAATAAAAATAATAGTAGTAATAAATAATAATGGAAAAAAAGTACAAAAGTCTTTACAAATAAATGTGCCGATCGATTGATTGATTTTGGAGTAAACCAATTAATCGCCATCCTCGAAATAATAGACGAAACGTCCTTTTTCCCACAAGATTTTCTCAAAATCGGATTTTTCCAATTTTTTTTTTTTTTTTTTTTTTTTTAATTCAGCAAAGGTATTATTTCTCTATAAGGTTTTCAACAAGGCACATACCATCGTAAGACGCACAGTGCACAGTGCAGTAGGATTTTCGGTTTGCTACAATAACTATTAGGGTGAAACCCAAGATGTAGCTGCTCCCTTCCACTTTTTGTACGATACCGTCAGCCAAAAGATTAATACTTTCGTCCTCTAATTTGCTCTTTAGTGATATGGATTCCTTCTGAACTTGGCTGTGACTGGTTTAAAAGTCTCATTAACATGGTAGTTCGACTGATAGTTTGTGGACTCCCTTTTCATCTAAAAACTAGCAAGTGTTTTCTTACAATAAAATTGCATTTGAAATATTACTAGCAGTAAAATTTAAAACAAAAAAAAAGTATTTCCAAGTATTTATCTGTTCAACGATCCAGAATAACTCCCCTTAACTCATATCGGTATGAACAATATTGGTGTAGAAGCACGAATCTGGTTCAAAATTTCACATTTCTCCCCACTTCCCTAGATGGCGTACCTACCTGAAGAACCTACTGCTTTCTCTGAGATGCCCTGAAGGGACATTCAATTTTTTATTTAAAGTTTTCGACTTATCAAATCACTAAAACATCCTATGAACACTAAATTCTACTTGCTGTCTTAGTAGTTATACAGGGTGAGTCTCTCGCAAATGCAAAAAAAAAATTGGGTAAAACTACATCAAAAATGGAGTAAAATGCCGCCAACTGCATATTTTTATCTCAATCCGTTCTCGAGATATGATTTTTTAAAGGTTTTTTCAGGAAAACCGTGTTTTTTTCCTTTTAAACTCAACTTTCTTCACTTTACTTCATTTAATTTTAATTTTTTACCACATTTTCGGAATCAGCACTAAATTTACTATAAGAATAGTGTACTTGGGTTCTTGAAAAGTACCATCCAAAGGCCCTCACATCAGCTCAAACATTGACGATTTTGAAAAAATAATATTTCTGAAAATCTTTAAAACTTTACTTCTTTTTTAAAAAGAATCCTAGAAACTGGCAAATCTCATGAAAGCTGCTTCGTCTGATACTCTTTCCAACGGTATAATCAAGTTTACTTTTATTTTGTTATTTAGTGGAGAAAATGATGTTTTAATGTTAAAAAATGTGGGTTTTTCAATGAAATCGTTGGTTTTCTCGAAAGATGACCCTCCATGAACTTACGAGTATGGGGTCGGTTTCTATGTATTTTTTCACGCTGTATTGAGTGGTAACATTTGTAGATCTCTCCAACTCCGTTATAACCGAGTTTTACACTTAAAATCGCAAATGTTTAGTTTGTTTGTTACGATTAAATATATGTGTGTTATGGGGTAAAACTAGTTAATTAAAGTGTAAAACTCGATTATAACGCAGTTGAGAGATCTGCAAGAGTTTCCATTCGATCCAGCGAGAAAAAATACATAGAAACCGACCCCATACTCGTTGGTTCATGGAGGGTCATCTTTCGAGAAAACCAACAATTTCATTGAAAAACCCACATTTTTTAACATTAAAATATTATTTTCTCCCCTAAATAACAAAATAAAAGTAAAATTGATAATACCGTTGGAAAGCATATTAGATGAAGCAGTTTTCATGAGATTTGCCAGTTTCCAGGATTCTTTTTAAAAGAGTAGTAAAGTTTTAAAGATTTTCAGAAATATTATTTTTTCAAAATCGTCAATGTTTGAGCTGATGTGAGGGCCTTTGGATGGTACTTTTCAAAAACCCAAGTACACTATTCTTATAGTAAATTTAGTGCTGATCCGAAAATGTGGTCAAAAAATAAAATTAAATTAAGTAAAGTGAAGAAAGTTGAGTTTAAAAGGAAAAAAAAAAACACGGTTTTCCTGAAAAAACCTTTAAAAAATCATATCCCGATAACGGATTGAGATAAAAATATGCAGTTGGCGGCATTTTACTCCATTTTTGATGTAGTTTTACCCAAATTGTTTTTTGCATTTGCGAGAGACTCACCCTGTATACCAATAGAAGTTGTAAGAGTTCCACTCATGTTGGAGATTTGCAACGAGCAATGTACCTTGAGAAATTTGAGTCTCATAAGAACTAAATCACTCGCGACGAAGTTTTGAAAACCCATTTCAAAGCGGAAGTTAATGGAAACATCTGGTGCGAGGCTTCACACTACTTTCCCTTCTCGTATTCATTAAAGATGGATGCTATTATGATGGGTCGTATCTATTGGAAAAAATAGCCAAAAAAAAAAGTGCTAAAAAATGGCGTTTTTCACCCACTTTTGAAAGTTTTTTCTAATTACCGCCCTCAGAGTATTTTCCCAGGTTTGAGGGGTATCATTTCTACCCCGAAGAGGAGTAGGGTAGATGCACCAGTAGTAGGCACTGCACCAGTAGTAGGCACTTGTGACTTCAACTCCTTAAAATGAGTGATTGGAACAACTAAAATATTTGAATTTGGCACCGTTTTAAAGATTAGCATGTGCTGTATTTCTTCTAGAATCATCTAGATGATCAAGGCAGTCTTGGTTACATTATGTCACCTGTTAACATAACAATCTCCATGAGGTTGTCTACCTTAACAGTTCTGCTAAGGAGGTAAGTTTGGTTTTTAGTATTTTAGCACCAATTTGAGGCAATTTCGGATCTGTTTTTTGTTTCTTGTAATCTTTTATATACCCTCGAGAAGATGTAGAATGTTCCTGTACCTCTAAAAGTTGTAATTTTGGCTAAAATAAGGTGCCTACTACTGGGTCGTAAAAAATACTGAATTTTCCAATAGTAGGCACTTCTGCCTACTACTGGAAATAACTTCTTTTTCTGTTAGCAACAAAGTTTTCATCAGTTATTAATTTGGAATACGACAGTATCTGAGGTTTTCTCAGAAAATGAGTAGTTCCAATAGTTGGCAGGGGATGCTTAAGTACTTCTGGATCCCGGAGGTGCCTACTACTGGAATAGGTTTTTTATCTCAGAACTCCACATGTTAGGATACTGAACGTTTACTACTGTTTACTACTGATGCTGAAGTACCAATGTGATACTTTGTCGTTTTGTGATAGACAGAAGTTTGTTATTAGTCAATACCTAGTAAAACTCCATTTTATATTTTTTTTAAATTGTATTTTGTATTACGACTATTATGGCCCATGTATAGCATTTTTTTAAAAGAGCAATTCAATATGAGGGCTGAGAAATGTGGAAAACTATAATGTTTCAGGCCTTGATGTATTTTCGATACATTTTCGTGGAGAGGAAATGTAATTAATAAAATCCGTTCATTGAGATTCAACTGCCTACTACTGGTTCATTCCCCTGCCTACTACTGGAATTTCAATGCCTACTACTGGTTCATTTCCCTGCCTACTACTGGAGTTTCGATGCCTTCTACTGGTGAAAAAACTTGCTTCCGGTTTTTTTCAATTTAAAAAATCATAATCGTCTATTATTTAGACAATTTAAATGTAATTAGCTTTGGGAGGAGTTATTCAATGTTGAACAAGCATTGGAAATAAAGTAGTATGAAAATTAACATCGTGACACACAAAAAACTTGATTTTTTTTTTGTTAAAGTGCCTACTACTAGTGCATCTACCCTAAGTGAATTTAATCAAAATCCCTCGAACCATTTTTGAGAAAAGGCAAAAAAAGTGCTAAAACCGACCTTTTTTCCACCTAAACTGATTTTTTAACCCCCTAAAATTTATCATTTTAAGCTGATTTTTTGGGTATAGAAACCCAACGCCGCAGTTGGAATTTGGTTATGTCGTACCGTAAGGTCGCAATCGTGTACACGATTTACATATATATACAAACATACATACATTTTCATGAGCGTATAGATATGGGTTCAGGTGGAACAAAATACCCGTTCTAGCACGAGTTTCAGAAATTGATTTTCAGGGTGATTGCAAGACTTTCCCATGACCCTTTGGGTTAAGTAGGGAAAGTAAAAACGTTTCTATTGCCACGAAAAATTGAGAGTAACAATGTTAAACCGACTTCGGCGGTCAGGCCATTATCAGTAACAAAAATCAAGAGAACAAAATTTATCAGAAGAAAAATCCATTATCAAAAGCATAGCGGCTAATAATGGATATGGAGGAGATCTCGTTGATATCATATATGGGATAAGGTTCTTAGGAAAACGAGTCGTGATAAAGTTTCCTATCTGATTAGGTAAGATGAAACTTTAGACGAAAAACAATGGATAAGAAAATGGAGAAAAGATGGAGGTGCTGTTTCGATATGCGCTCTACCGAGTTCCGTGCTCTACGGTCAGCCCGACTGTGATCTACCGAGCTGTACGCTGTACCTACCGTGATCTACATGACTTGAAATGATGATTCGAAAATCGGAATCCGTTTGTTGTTAATGAAGGATGGTTGTTATTGAATGAAGGATTGTTTATGTAGATTATGCCCCCTGGTATCATCACGGTGTTCGACGCATTGTTGACTCTTGCTGGAGATTAAACGCTCAAAGGGAAACCGTGACCGACTGGTACAATATGTGCCGAGAAGTGTGGACCTCCGTGCTGAGAAAACGAGCGAAATTGGTTGGAACGTCAAAAGACCCCATTCAAATTGACGAGGCGCGTTTTGCTGGACGAAGGAAGTACAATAGTGGTAGAGTGCTAGCCGGGGATCACCCACCGTCATCCGAAGACGAAGAAGCGGAGGTCGAAAATGCTAGGAACCACGGCGCGAGGGTAGACGGCCCCTGGGTTTTCGGTCTCAAGCAAGCTTCTGACTGCGGATATTTTTACATAGAGAGACGAAATACGGAAACGCTAGCTCCCGTGCCAGGCGGGATCTGTCATTCACTCCGACGAGTGGGCGGCTTACCGTCAACTATCCCGACGAGGTTTTCTCCATTCCACAGTCAACCATCAGAGGAACTATGTTGATCCTGAGTCTGGGGCCCATACACAGTCGATCGAACGATCTTGGTTGGATGCTAAAGTTAACATCTTGAAGAAAAAGAGAGGCGTCCCTTCCCACCACCTCCAGTCTCATCTAGACGAATACTGTAGGAGACTGCACAGGAAGGACGTTCCAGACCTGTTCCTCAGCTTTCTACGGGACGTCAACGACACATATAGAACATGAGGTAAGATGTTTTATTAATGTCTCTTGGTTTCTGGTGGGAATTAGTCGGTAGATCGCATATCGAAATGGTGATTGGTCGGTAGACAAAGTGGATTTTAAAACTAGAAATAGCCTTAGAGCAATACTAGGTTCCGTTAACGAGAAAATCAATGTTCAGGATAAAAGTGGGGTTTATAAACTAAAATGTTCTTATGGCAACTACTATTGCGGTCTAACAGGTAAGAAATTCAGGGAAAGTGTAGACCAGCATCAGGAGGATTTCAGGTAAAATAAAGGTAGGTCTACATTGCAAAACAACTTAAGGAATTCAGTCATAGTTATAATTTTGATTTGATAGATAGTTTGTTGAATTTCTTTACTTATCGGCGGAGTTCCTGAAAATTGTTCCAGACCGGTCTTGTAACCAGCAGATAAGTGTATCATGTTGAAACAGAAACGCAAACTAACTGAAATATTGGTAGGTAGGCAGGTACAAGATAAATTGTATTAAAATAACACGAAACCCACGAAATCACTGATAATTGTGAAAACGAGGAAGTAAATGAAGCTGAGGGCGGAAGAAAGTTCTAAACAACCCAGACGTCTGGGGCGCATCTGTGGAGAAACGGAAGTGAAACGGCGCACGTCGGAAGCACGACCGGAAGCGGCCTTGGTCCCGTGGGGAAGGACACCTGCTCATCACGTGACAACACACGTGATGAGAACATACACGTGTCATACTCCATCAATATCTAGCATTCAGGATCGTACATTCGTTCGTATACATAGATAGAATGATAGGTAGGTACACTAATCCCGAAATCGGATCTCGAAGTTGAATACGTTGAGGAATTAAATTTTCTAATCCATATAATATAAAACTCGAAGTTTGTTTCTATCTATCTATGTATGTTTGTATGTTCCCAATAGACAGCTTAACGGCTGGTCCGATTAAGGCTAATTTTTGAATAAAAGAAGTTGTTGTTCAATAAATAAATAAATAACGAATAAGTAAACTGGTTGAAAAAATAAAATAAATTGTTAAATAAATTATTTGGTAAAAGATGTGTTTCTGAAAGCATGCACGATTAGATCTACGAGTTCATCTCCTACGAGCAGTCTTACAACAAAAACAGACTTCAGCAAAAACAGTATTGAAGGAAACAAATTTTCGCTTCCTAGAAATGTGTTCCATACGTCAGGGGAGGGGCGGGAGAAGGAAATTATATTACAATTCCCCGGCGAAACCGTCCTCGGATGCTAACTTGTAATTTTCCCCGAATAAACATTTTCACAATTCACCTTCCACACTCGAACTCTTGGCACATTTCGCAGCTCTATCGAGGTTCCCCTCGAGGGAGGCCTTTCCCACTTTATCTCCCATTCAGCTCCACTTACTCCAAAACTCGAGAGCCTGAACGTACCCCAAACAGCTCACTATGCCAACGCCGCCTTCTGCTCGTATATAGCATTTTTCAGTCAAGTGAAACCTGCTTTCTATCAAATGAAACTTCGTACCATTCAAATGAAACCTCTTTTCAACCAAATGAACCTTTTGGTTTATTATTTCCAATAATAAGCCTATGTGATCGTGTAGCAAAAAATTTTTATAACCCCCCTCAAACTTTGTCATTTTACGTTTCAAGGTGCGTAGAATCCAAATTTGAAATGTCCGTCCGCCGTCCGGGCCATAAAAGGCCTAAGAATTGACTTAAAAAACCCCGTTCTTTCGCACATAGACTCCATTTGGGGTCTAGTTGGTCCTAACGTTTAACCATCCCGATCGCTTCACTCGCATAGATGCTATGGGCCAAAAACGAGCGAAAAAGTGTCTTTTTCGAGGCTTTGAGTGTTAGACTTACGCACGCCTGGCACGCTTGGCAGGGGGTCACGGTGGGTGGTGAGGGGGGGTGGAGTGAATGGAGGAACAGAGGTGGATACTAGAAAAGTCCAGTCATGCAGCATGACCCCATGAGCGAATTTTTGAAGAAATCTCCGACATTTCAGTCGCTATTCACAACTAGCGAACGGCATTATTTCGATTTTTGACTGATTTTTCAACTTTAAAATTTTTGAAAACTTGATACATATTCTTATAGGAAATTTTACGCTGATTCCGAATATACCACGTGTTAGTATGCTGAAAAAATTATTTCGCACAACAAATCGCAAAAAACAGGCTATTTTGAAATTTTTGACTACATTTTTGAAAATTTCAACCCGAAGATGTAATCCGATCATGCTGGCCAACGAACTTGAACTTTCGTTTTGTATCCTTAACATTTTAAAATTTGTTTGAAGTTTCTAGCACAATTCTACGGACAGTTATCGTCTGGAATGACACATACATACATATATACATACATACATACATATATACATACATATATACATACATACATACATAAAAAAATGCGTTAAACTTCAGAATATGATTCAGAATAGCCTGAAACGGATTTCTGCATAATTTTTTTTCAAAAATTCACATTCTACAAATTTTGAGGCGAGAGCAATAGCTTAATTTTCTTCAAAAATTCGCTAATAAATTGTTAAATAAATTATTTGGTAAAAGATGTGTTTCTGAAAGCATGCACGATTAGATCTACGAGTTCATCTCCTACGATCAGTCTTACAACAAGAACAGACTTCAGCAAAAACAGTATTGAAGGAAACAAATTTTCGCTTCCTAGAAATGTGTTCCATACGTCAGGGGAGGGGCGGGAGAAGGAAATTATATAACAATTTCCCCGGCGAAACCGTCCTCGGATGCTAACTCGTAATTTTCCCCGAATAAACATTTTCACAATTCACCTCCCACACTCGAACTCTTGGCACATTTCGCAGCTCTATCGAGGTTCCCCTCGAGGGAGGCCTTTCTCACTTTATCTCCCATTCAGCTCCACTTACTCCAAAACTCGAGAGCCTGACCTCCCCAAACAGCTCACTATGCCAACGCCGCCTTCTGCTCGTATATAGCATTTTTCAGTCAAGTGAAACCTGCTTTCTATCAAATGAAACTTCGTACCATTCAAATGAAACCTCTTTTCAACCAAATGAACCTTTTGGTTTATTATTTCCAATAATAAGCCTATGTGATCGTGTAGCAAAAAATTTTTATAACCCCCCTCAAACTTTGTCATTTTACGTTTCAAGGTGCGTAGAATCCAAATTTGAAATGTCCGTCCGCCGTCCGGGCCATAAAAGGCCTAAGAATTGACTTAAAAAACCCCGTTCTTTCGCACATAGACTCCATTTGGGGTCTAGTTGGTCCTAACGTTTAACCATCCCGATCGCTTCACTCGCATAGATGCTATGGGCCAAAAACGAGCGAAAAAGTGTCTTTTTCGAGACTTTGAGTGTTAGACTTACGCACGCCTGGCACGCTTGGCAGGGGGTCACGGTGGGTGGTGAGGGGGGTGAGGGGGGGGGGGGGGGTGGAGTGAGAGGAGGAACAGAGGTGGATACTAGAAAAGAGACTGGAGAAAGCCCCAGAGCATGCTGGTTACTATAGCTGGCTATCTGATTCAGAAATAATAAACCATTATTTAATAATTTGCAGCGTTTTTTAGCGAATTTTTGAAGAAAATTAAGCTATTGCTCTCGCCTCAAAATTTGTAGAATGTGAATTTTTGAAAACATTTTATGCAGAAATCCGTTTCAGGCTATTCTGAATCATATTCTGAAGTTTAACGCATTTTTTTATGTATGTATGTATATATGTATGTATATATGTATGTATGTATATATGTATGTATGTATGTGTCATTCCAGACGATAACTGTCCGTAGAATTGTGCTAGAAACTTCAAACAAATTTTAAAATGTTAAGGACACAAAACGAAAGTTCAAGTTCGTTGGCCAGCATGATCGGATTACATCTTCGGGTCAAAAATTTCAAAAATGTAGTCAAAAGTTTCAAAATAGCCCGTTTTTTGCGATTTGTTGTGCGAAATAATTTTTTCAGCATACTAACATGTGGTATATTCGGAATCAGCGTAAAATTTCCTATAAGAATATGTATCAAGTTTTCAAAAATTTCAAAGTTGAAAAATCAGTCAAAAATCGAAATAATGCCGTTCGCTAGTTGTAAAAATCGGTAATATTTGCATGAAACATTGTCCAAATTCAGATTGAACTACTCTTATGGAAGTATCCCTGTATAACCAATCCTAGAACCATGCTGTTTAAAACGTAGGTAGTAGGTGCTTTAAAAAATAAATAAATAAATAAATGTAATCACAACTGATGAGTTTACTCTGTGCATGTGTTAATAATTTGATTCCATGTTTGTCTATCAAAATCATAAACTAAAATTTCTCAACACGATCAATAGCGACTGAAATGTCTAAGATTTCTTCAAAAATTCGCTCATGGGGTCATGCTGCATGACTGGACTTTTTTTTTTTTTTTTTTATTTTAATTTTTTTTTTACATAAATCTTCCCCGTGCCATCCTCATCATTTTGCAAAAAAAACGAGTTCAAATCCGTCCATGAGTTTGAGCGTGAAGGTGCTGACATTACTCATTAATTTATAGAATTGATTACCATAGTATCGGTTTGTTGCGATTAGCGATTTTTATTTCGAAATCATTTATAACTAACCTCAATTTATGATATTGAGCTTTACATACCTACACGGTATTTTGACAAGAACCATTTCGGCAACACGACGATCACAATCCTACGAAGCTTTCGTCAGTAAATAACGACAGAGATAAAAGTTCCTTCAACTCGCGAATAGATATTTGCTCATCCCTTATCAAAACCGGCCGTAGGCCACGTATTCAAGAGTTATTGTAGACACTGAACGCCATTTGGTCGATCGGGAGGTTCGTATCGCCACCTCCGAAATTGATATTTACTTGGCAAACTTTGGGGAAAAACTTGGAGTGCACACTGTGCCTCCCATATAGCCCGAGGCTTCCCCACATTCACGAGCTGGAACTGATTCTGGAAAACAAGCACATGCCGTGGCGACGGAGTTCGGATCGTTGGAATGGGGAATTGGTTCGATTCTCATTTCCTTCAATTTCCTTTCCAGAATTGGCGACGCTTTTGCGACGAGTTTCAGTCTTTTCGCGTGGATGTTCCCGACCCTCCTGTTAATCTAGGGTATCTGGAAGGTAGTCGATGTATAGGTGATTTTCTCGAGACTTCGACGCTAGCAAACCCATACATCGAGGCAAGGCTAAAAACCTAATTTCCGAAGTTATTACACCTTGTTGTCATGGTAACGAGTAAACTATACGAAAAGTCCAGTCATGCAGCATGACCCCATGAGCGAATTTTTGAAGAAATCTCCGACATTTCAGTCGCTGTTGATCGTGTTGAGAAATTTTATTTTATGATTTTGATAGACAAACATGGAATCAAATTATTAACACATGCACAGAGTAAACTCATCAGTTGAGATTACTTTTCTTTCTTTTTTTTTCTAAAGCACCTACTACCTACGTTTTAAACAGCATGGTTCTAGGATTAGTTATACCTACAGGGATACTTCCATAAGAGTAGTTCAATCTGAATTTGGACAATGTTTCATGCAAATATTACCGATTTTTACAACTAGCGAACGGCATTATTTCGATTTTTGACTGATTTTTCAACTTTGAAATTTTTGAAAACTTGATACATATTCTTATAGGAAATTTTACGCTGATTCCGAATATAACACATGTTAGTATGCTGAAAAAATTATTTCGCACAACAAATCGCAAAAAACAGGCTATTTTGACATTTTGACAACATTTTTGAAAATTTCAACCCGAAGATGTAATCCGATCATGCTGGCCAACGAACTTGAACTTTCGTTTTGTGTCCTTAACATTTTAAATTTTGTTTGAAGTTTCTAGCACAATTCTACGGACAGTTATCGTCTGGAATGACACATACATACATATATACATACATATATACATACATACATACATACATAAAAAAATGCGTTAAACTTCAGAATATGATTCAGAATAGCCTGAAACGGATTTCTGCATAAAAAATTTTCAAAAATTCACATTCTACAAATTTTGAGGCGAGAGCAATAGCTTAATTTTCTTCAAAAATTCGCTAAAATCATTAGAGTCCTTTGAAAGTGGTCTTGTACAACGACGTTCCATGAGAGCTTTGCCAAAAGGGAATATTAGGTAGCTATCGCCTTTGGAAAGGTAGTATACACTACCTACTTGCCGTGTATTATTACTTGTTATTCATTGTGTACTTCCATAGACAAAAATTGAAGTAGGTTGAAGTAGGTACCTAATCAACTTTTTTTGTCCCATAAGTTTGCGTAACTTCAAAACTCGCGTACTGCACTGACAATGCCCGTCTTTCAACGCCCTTCTTTATGAAGTCTAACCTTCAGAAGAATGAATTTGAAGGTTTTTCCTTACACCTGGTTTATAATTCATGTTGCACATTTCCTTAACATAATGAATTATTCTTATCTGTATGTCCAACTAATCTGAATATTTACTTGGGGATTGACTAATACTTGATGTTATGTAATTTTGAGATGCGAGCTTGCGAAACTATACCCATCATTAACGGAAAAGGTCCAATATAGATTAGTCGATGTGTATAGTTTGGTGGCAGTAGTCGATACCCTAGTTTAGAATTCAGATTAGTTGGACATATAGAGAAGTATAATTTACTATGTTGATTAGTAAATAAATTAGCGGTATAAATCACAGCGAAATCGGTAGTTTGATTCGATAATGGTTACATCAATGCTGGGGAATTCGATTCGAAACCAAACGCTCACCTCCGTCCACTCCGCCAGGTTCGCTGCGATCGCGATTCGAATCCGGCCTACTCCCATTGACTAGTGGTTTTTTTTTTAAGAATGCATTTATTTGAAAATTAATTTAAACAAATTATACAGTATCATGAAATGTTTAAGAATATCTTATAAATCAATATTAGCTATTAGTATATTAAAGACTGATGATTTAACTGACAGCTAAGGAAATCAAGGATACAAATGCTACTAACCCCGAAGAGTAAAACTCGTGCTGGGGTTAGGAATCTCAGACGTTATAGCTATCTATAGATCAAATTAAATTCAAATATGTGCTTAAGTAGGCATATCAGCTGAACATCCTGCAGGTACATAATTATTATTGAAGTTTCTTATGTAATGTTTTACTTGTTATATAATTATTTTCCATCTTTTATCCACATGTATTATATTCTTTTTAGTATCAAGTATAAGTAGGTGTAAACATTGCTTACTGAGTTTGGATATTGGATTTTATTTGCAGTATAACAAATTTGAGTTGAACAGCTTGAACTTTTTTTTGAAAATATGTAATATCGGAGCCAGTTTTAATTCTTCTGGAAGTTTATTAAAGAGTTTTATTCCTAAGTGTCGGTGTGATCTTTGAGCAAAAGTTGTTTTTAAAATCAGTTTTCAGCATCAAAGACGAACCCGAATGGGTTGGAGGTGTAACTTGTGTTTGTTTGCCATCTGTCATCTCCTTATACACTTTAATTATCCACGTTCTATCAATTAGTTCGTAAGTCGTTGGAACTTTGAAAAATTTAAACAAATCTTCTGTTGGAAAAAGCCGACTTTTTTTGGGCAGGAGTTTCAAGAGCACCTTTTGAGTGAGAAAGATTATCTTTAACAATGATTTAACTGCTCTACCCCAACAAACGATGCCATGTATCAGTAGTGACTGCACGAGTGCAAAATATAACATTTTTAATGTATTTGCTTGTAAGAAGTTGCGCACTTTTCATAACTTCATAACAAACATTTCAACACACACAATTCATAACTTCCGATTTCTTCGTTGAAATAGGTTTCAGGTTGCGAGTGGTTGTACTTAAGGCCACTGATTAATGTGGAATTCTTATCTACTCATAAAATTGAGCAATTACGTTGATGTAATAATTTGTCCTTTTTTCGTTGGCTATCTTTCATATAAGTATTTGTTACTGCCCAAGGCTTAAGTATTGTCGGAAAAATACAAGGATGCAACCGTCTGCATCCCAGCTCCAGCTTATCTCTCAAACGGCGGGCGATGAAACTAAAAATTATAAAACTGGTTGCGATGTGTATCGGCGAACCCTGAGCCATAAAACTCGTCACCTTGGGAGCAGAACAATTGCGGTCGGATTCGTTTTTATGGACCCCGTGACGCACCCGGGGAGCCGAGATCACTGGTTTTTCTCTTGGGAAATAAACGGTTTACATAAACTGCTACAGGTGGTGAAAAGAAAACACTGAGTGGGTTAAAAAATTAGTGTAAAACAATAACTGTGTAATTATTTTATTTTATTAATTTTTTATTTAAGCCACACCTCAACCAGAAGGGTCATTAGCGGCATTTAACGAGGTGTCCAGAGGGACACTGGAAGTGGCACGATTCTAAGGGGAGCCATGCTGCCGTCCTTGACTAAAATGGAACGCCATCATGGACTCCACCGGCAACTCGGAGGGGGAAAAAAATGAGATAACCACTGTTAGGCCCCTCAAGTGGATAAAAAACCCAAAAATAAAGTAATACAACTAAGACTAGATGTAAAATTGGCTGTTTGTAAAATACATAGGTATATGTATTACATATAAATATACATATCTCTATCTATATCTATACTATTTATAAGAATGAAACTCCGTCTGTTTGTCTGTTTGTCGTGTCTATGCACGGCCAAACGGCTGAGTGGGGGGAGTGTACGAGTGGGGGGATCTTCTTGGGATTTTCCGATAGGGGGAGCGAGCGAATTTCACATTTTCTAATCCCACCCGAACCATGGGCCGTAGGGCGGGAGGGGGGTCGAAGTAAGAATTAATGTGCGCTTTTTGGACTTCCCCGCTTCCCCTACCCCTCTAAACGGCCGTTGAAAATTCCGGAAAAATACCGGTTTCGTAGGTTTTCCTACGAGGAAGACGACGGCGCGATCGGATCGCGAAAAAAGTATCGGGAAATGCGTCAAAAAAATGCGAGAGTACGAACCCGTTTTCTCGAAAAGTCCGCCGAAAAACTTGGTTTTTTCCGATTAAAATATACCCCATAAAGGTACGTTTTTCGGAACGGTTTTCGCGGGCGAAATACAGCTTTGATCCCGCCGAATCTGAATCCGAAGTCGGATATCGAAAAAAGTGACGGAAAGTAGGTCAAATTCCGAGCGGAAATGCGAGGGAAGCGTTTAATATGACGTTTTTGATCGAGCCGAGCCGCCCGTTGCACAACGTTGCTTAGCAGAAGGGACTCGACTTCTACGCAATACCTACCTTGCGAGCGAAGCGAGGAACATCCCCAAATGAACTTTTTTTGTGGTTCCACGTAGTTCACAATGGTTCGACGCACTTAGCCTACGCAGTTAAGTCTTGAAGGGAGTCGATGACTCATTTCAACGTAATAAATACCGGTTTTTTCCTACACAGGTATACCTTGCGAGCGAAGCGAGCAACATCCCCAAATAAACTTTTTTGTGGTTCCACGTAGTTTTATAAGATTTAATTTGTTTGTAAGAATTTCCAACAGAAAAAAACGTCTGCCAAGTTGGGTGGGCAGTATAACTTCCTCAAGCGAGCGAAGCGAGCAGCATCCCCTACAGAAGTTAAACCTACCCTTAGAGATCTACCGTTTGCGAGCGAAGCGAGCAACATTCCCTAATAAACTTTTCGTGGTTCCACGTAGTTTTATAAGATTTAATTTGTTTGTAAGAATTTCCAACAGAAAAAAACGTCTGCCAAGTTGGGTGGGCAGTATAACTTCCTCAAGCGAGCGAAGCGAGCAGCATCCCCTACAGAAGTTAAACCTACCCTTAGAGATCTACCGTTTGCGAGCGAAGCGAGCAACATCCCCAACACACGTTAAACCTACCCTTAGGGATCTACCGTTTGCGAGCGAAGCGAGCAACATTCCCTACATGCCACACTTTGCGAGCGAAGCGAGCAAAATTCCCTACATGCCACATTTTGCGAGCGAAGCGAGCAATTTAATGGGGGGTCCGGGGGGCTTGCCCCCCGGCTGGACGTGGAGGCGAGCGTAGCGAGCCGGAGCGGCTAGTTATTAATAAGAATGAAACTCCGTCTGTTTGTCTGTTTGTCTGTTTGTCGTGTCTATGCACGGCCAAACGGCTGAGTGGGCCGGATCTACGAGTGGGGGGATCTTTTTGGGATTTTCCGATAGGGTGTATAAGCGAATTTAAAATTTTCTAATCCCACCCGAACCATGGGCCGTAGGGCGGGAGGGGGGTCGAAGTAATAATTAATGTGCGCTTTTTGGACTTCCCCGCTTCCCCTACCCCTCTAAACGGCCGTTGACAATTCCGGAAAAATACGGGTTTCGTAGGTTTTCCTACGAGGAAGACGACGGCGCGATCGGATCGCGAAAAAAGTATCGGGAAATGCGTCAAAAAAATGCGAGAGTACGGACCCGTTTTCTCGAAAAGTCGGCCGAAAAACTTGGTTTTTTCCGATTAAAATATACCCCATAAAGGTACGTTTTTCGGAACGGTTTTCGCGGGCGAAATACAGCTTTGGGTCCGCCGAATCTGAATCCGAAATCGGATATCGAAAAAAGTGACGGGCAGTCGGTCAAATCGCGAGCGGAAGCGAGCAAAGCGATTAAAATTGTGCCGTGGACGAGAGAAGGCTCAAGAATTGACGAGAAGGGTTCGATGTCACAATGTTGCGAGGCGAGCAGGTATACACCTTGCGAGCGAAGCGAGAGCCATTTCAAATAATAAATACGGACTTTGTCCTACACATATACAGGTATACCTTGCGAGCGAAGCAACATCCCCGAATAAACTTTTCGTAGTTCCAGGTAGTTTTATAAGATTTAATTTGTTTGTACGAATTCCCAACTGAAAAAAACGTCTGCCAAGTTGGGTGGGCAGTACAACATTCCCTAATAAACTTTTCGTGGTTCCACGTAGTTTTATAAGAATTAATTTGAATGTAAGAATTTCCAACAGAAAAAAACGTCTGCCAAGTTGGGTGGGCAGTATGACTTCTTCAAGCGAGCGAAGCGAGCAGCATCCCCTACAGAAGTAAAACCTACCCTTAGGGATCTACCATTTGCGAGCGAAGCGAGCAACCTCCCCTACATGTTTCAATTGTAATACATCGCATGTATACAGCCACACTTTGCGAGCGAAGCGAGCAACATTCCCTACATACCACACTAAACTTTTCGTGGTTCCACGTAGTTTTATAAGATTTAATTTGTTTGTAAGAATTCCCAACTGAAAAAAACGTCTGCCAAGTTGGGTGAACAGTATAACTTCCTCAAGCGAGCGAAGCGAGCAGCATCCCTTACAGAAGTTAAACCTACCCTTAGAGATCTACCGTTTGCGAGCGAAGCGAGCAACATCCCCTACACACGTTAAACCTACCCTTAGGGATCTACCATTTGCGAGCAAAGCGAGCAACATTCCCTACATGCCACACTTTGCGAGCGAAGCGAGCAAAATTCCCTACATGCCACATTTTGCGAGTGAAGCGAGCAATTTAAGGGGGGGTCCGGGGGGCTTGCCCCCCGGCTGGACGTGGAGGCGAGCGTAGCGAGCCGGAGCGGCTAGTAAATATATAAAATACAATATGTAAAATACATACTACTATTTACAATCAGTAAAGTGAAATAAACCTATGCCTAGATGTATATAAATATATCACAAATCAGATATCACAGTTCATAGTAAAGCTCAGCGGCTCTCAGATACAACAGGGATCGCACTTTGTCCGGTCCGGATAGCCGCATCCCCCGAAGCTTGGTATGGGCTCTTCTCTGGGGCTATAGTGAGTACTATGCTCTATGGCTCTGAAGTGTGGGCCTCTCAATACGCGGAAATCCTGGAACGTGTTCAGGATAGGGCCTTCAAGTCACTTATGGGTTTAGCGCTTAACACTCCAGATTACGTAGTTAGATTGGAACTTGGGCTTAGTGACACCAAATTCTTAATAGCCAAGGCGATGTTCGGCTGGTGGAGTAAACTCCTGGCCATGCCTCAATATAGACTTCCCAGAATTTGCTTTGAAAGATTGATGTCCCTCAACCAAAGTTTTCCCGATCCAAAATTCAACTGGTCTCTGCAACTGAAGAGCATCCTTGAAGATGCAAATCTAGAAAGTTTGTGGACATCCAGAGATCTCACCATGATTAAGGGGAAAAAGCAGGATTTCTTAGATGCCTTTCTCAAAAATCTATATCAGGCTGATTTGGAGAGGTCGTCTTCGTCTTCCTTCAGTTACTGCCCACGAAATTCTCTCTTTAGCCCCCGGCAGAGTGCATTGTACCTCGAGAATGACTGCTCGTTATTTACAAAGAGACTTCTGTGCCAAATAAGGTGTGCGAACCCCTCTTTTTGCCGAGTGATACTTCATGGAATAGTCAACCGCTTTGACAGTTCCACAAGTTGCTTGATATGCAATGCCGACAGCCCTGATACGCTGTACCACCTCATCTCTTCCTGCAAAGTCTATACCTTCGAACGCTTTAAATACTTTGAAGCCCCTTTTTTAAATGAATCCGTTTTCCGCTCAGTTCTGCTATGCAACGATAGGAAAGAGGTGGGGAAATTAGTAGGACTTCTGCAGACTGTTTTACGACAGCGGGCGTTTACTATAAACGAAGGTTTTTTTGTTTAGACTGACTTTGATGTTATGTGCCTCATCTTTTCATGTATAATTTCTCTCATTGTGCCAAACACTATTGGCTGCTGAGCTAAATTTTCAAATCAGAATTTCTTTTTTTCTTTCTACTATGTATTTTATCTGAATTTAAAGAAATTTGTATTTCATTTATTAGTATTAGTAGTTTATTTCCATGTATGTGAACTCTTGTGAAAAAATTGTTTTTTTAACACAATAAAACATCTATCTATCTACTATTTACAATCAGTAAAGTGAAATAAACCTTTGCCCAGATGTATATAAATATATCACAAATCAGATATCACAGTTCATAGTAAAGCTCAGCGGCTCTCAGATACAACAGGGATCGCACTTTGTCCGGTCCGGATAAAGCGTCAACCTACTGAGGGGGTCCACAAGGGCTGGGCAGTTTTCTAGAAAGTGGCGGATGAACAGATCACCCCCGCACCTCCCCACACAACATCTCGAGCTTCTGCACTTAGCAGGTATCTGTGAGTAAGACGGGTATGGCCAGTGGTAACCCGGTTGAGCACTATTTGATCCCTCCATGGAAGTAGGGTTACGAAAGGGCCCACTGGGCTCATGTTCTGAAGGACACAACGCAGACCAGTGACCTCACCCGGCCATTGCTCATGCCAGATGGAATTGGCTTTCTGTTGCATGTCGGAGATTTGATTCTTCATGCGTATAGGCAACATATCAATAGAGTTATCACCAATGACTCTCATTGCAAGGGCATCTGCACACTCATTGTCATGAATACCCACATGGTTCGGTACCCTCAAAAGTTATGATTGAGCCCAATGTTGTGGCTTGGTTTAGCGATCCACGTAGGCTTTGTATTAGGGGATCATTAGACTTTGGTTGGGTGACTTGGACTTATAGGTTTCCTCATATTTCAGCGGGTCATTTTCACAAGACTTGGAGCGTACATTATCATGAGCAGTGACGTTAGTCAGTCCAATAGACGTCAAAGGTCCTAGGGTCTGGTTCGTATATTTCATTTTGATGTGGTTGAGGAAGTTTTTCCTTTTGGCAACAGTTATAATTGAAGTGAAGTAGGTGTTTCCTTTCGGGAATGACGACACAGCCAGTTGTAGTTTAGATTTTATTTATGCTACGGTTCTGCCTCCAACAGTGTTGAGGCCCTAGTCATGCTGCATAAGATACTCGTACTTAAGAAACTGAGCATTAGAAGTTGGCTATCTAGGATATAACAATGGATCAAAAACTTATGAAAAATATCTTATTAGTATAAGGTACATGTAATTAGTTTTTTCTTACCTTAAAATGTATGTACAGAATTATATGCATGGAGGTACTTAATGAAACTCTAACATTTTAGTTTGTTTATAGTGGCCAACATGGATACTATAATGTCCTAAGCTATTTTATGTCCATGGAAGTAGGAAAGAAAAAATCCCATAGAACAGTAACAGTAACATGGAATGAAAACCGGAAGTAAAGAAGAACGTTGTCTTATTCCTCGAAACTAAATAGTTACAATGTTAGATGGATTTCGACGGTTACGTCATCATCAGTAACAAACAATACTTAACCAGTATCATGGAAGTAATTGAAAGACACTGGAAAAAGTAGCGCTTGGGGAGATAAAAAAGGTTTACAAAAATTGAACTAGAGTGCCAACAGAAAAGTCGTTATTTTTACCTACTCCAAGATAATAATTGGATGAAAAGAAGAATTATGTATTTAATTTTTATTTAATTGACCAATTTGTTTCATTAAATTCCTACTTGTATAATTCTCTACATTTCAAGTTAAGAAAAAAACTAATTGTATGTACCTTCTACTAATAAGATGATTTTCATTAGTTTTTGACCCATAGTTAAATTCTAGATATCCAACTTCTAATGCTCAGTTTGTTGAGTATCTTATGTGGCATGACTAGGGCCTCACCACTGCTGGAGGCAGAACCGTAGCATTATTAAAATACAAACGACTACTGGCTGTGACGTCAATCCTCAAAGGAAACACCTACTTATATTATTTTGGTGAGAATAGCAAATACATCGTAATTTTACTGGATGTGACTCTCGATTATAACATAACATGAATGTGCTGCGAAGAACCTCCCCTCCTGCACCCTCTCCACACGAATAAGTGACACTGTGTACACAACACATCCCGCTGCGCGCGCCCCTATCGAGCTGAATTGTAACTACTTTCCCCCTTACTCTTTTCGCACGAATAGGTGTACGAATAGCACGAAAGTAAGACGGACAATGGGTGATATTCTCGAGACTTGCGACACTAGCGCATCCTTACATCGAGGCAAGTGAAATCCAAGTTATTTCACCTTGTTGTCATGGTGACGAGTAAACATGTGCGAAAATGCCCCATTTTTAGTCACAGCTGGACAACAGCATAACATAGCCTCACCAAGTTCCGAGACAATATTTTCATTATTTGTAATATGCAAGGTGATAAATTGTACGCAAATTACATCAAGTTTTTATCAGGTGTTGACCTCAAACGCTACGAATGCAAGATTTAATCTGTGGGGTAGAGATCCATATGAAATATGTGTTGGGGAGTTGACATACAAGTGTTCTAGATGATCCAGACACCAGCCGCAAAAATGGTGTGGATTACCTATCTAGTTTTAGAACTGTTCTTTGAATCAATTGAAACTAAAAATCTTTAGAGTACTGTGAAAGTGGTCTTGTGAAAGGATGTGTTATGAGTGCTAAGTTAGGCGGGAATAGTAAGTTGTATCACATGTGGAAAGGTAAGTACCTAGAGGTAAGGTATACCTACATACTTTCCGTATATTATTACTTGTTCATGTAGGTACTTCATTCATCAAGACGAAAGTAGGTACCTAATTACTTTTTTTGTCCATAAAATTTGCGTAACTGCAAAACTCGCGCAATAACTGCACTGCCAATGCCGTCTTTATGAAATCTTACCTTCAGAGGAATGCATTTCAAGGTTTTTTCCTTGCAGCTGATTTTTAATTCATGTTGCATATTCCCTGATTCGATATTAATTTGACAAACTTGCTAATCGGCGGTTGTATTCGTCGGTAGAGCAACGACCCACCTACTTTGTTTAGGCACTTTAAACCAACAGCAAATCTGGTAGGACGTACGTTCTTGGTGTAGCAACAACCTGCCTTGTTTATTTTGACAAACTATCAAATCTCTCCTTTTATTCATTCAATATAACAAGTAAAGCTTCCTCAGTTAAGCATAGTACTACGAACTTATAATAAAACGCTGATGAAGCTACCTGAGCAATGGCTAGGTACCTACACAGCAGTACAGACACCTGAGGAATTTTCAATCATCTTTTCTTTACTATTTTTCAGGTTAATTATTCTCAAAGCCTAAAAGAATGAAGTTCTTTAGTTTTCTGACACTGATTAACTACTATAGTTAGTAGGCTCCTAGTCCAAATAAAAACTCGTTAACGTTAGATTGGTATTGTTGACAGCAATCTACAATCAATTATTGCGCTGGCAGGCATGATTATTACAACATTTAGTCGAATTGAAACTTTGTGTTGCTACAATATTATACTTTTTCAAAACAAAACTGTTGAAAAACCACGAATTATGTTGACGTGAGACGGCAAACTTCTTGTGAGAAATAGGTTGGTTGAGTAGGGATTCATTGACGTGGGGCGGTATCAGGCCGACTTTGGCTGAAACGCGAACCTACTCCAGGCGTGACGTCACGAGAATATGGGCCATAGGCGTCCCTCTCATTGATGAAGCCTTGCCTATAAGACATATCTTCGGAGGGACGTCCTAAACAGCAAGTGAACAATTAATTTTGGAGGATTTTTTTCCACTTTTTGCACGAACCCAAATCTTTCCTATCTTTGATAGAGAAGAAAAAATATTGCCACGACTTTGAACCGAATTTGATCATTTAGCTCGCGGAACAAATTGCCTCATGTAGGCTCCTCGCACAGCTTACCTAATATAACGGCTCCATCATCATAATCCACGCGGAATGACGGACTCCCTCGAGCTCCTTCCTGTTTTTGTTCCTCATTCGTCGCGGTAACAGTTCCGACCACGAACCGTGAACCG
>CM061049.1:57556340-57622615 GCA_030762985.1 Adelphocoris suturalis
TAGAAATACGTTTATTAACCATTAAAAACAGCTGGCTCCTAGAAGAGAGAAGACGAGCCGATCACTAGCTTGCTTTCAAAAGGTCGTCTATAGAGAGACTTCGGATACCATCTCGCGCCGCAAAACATTCTCTCTGGTTTTGAGGTGGTCTCTAGTCGTCCCAGAATTGAAGCCCTGCCCCGTCTTCGACTCCTAGGCAGCGGAACTTTCTCCTTGTGCCCCGTAGTCTCCTCGCCACTGCTCTTATGATTGCGAACTGGGTTTTGACGCGAATCCAGGCAGCCACCTGTGAGTATGGGCGTGCCCACTTCTCCGCAATCCTCCTCGCCATTTGCTTTTGGAACCGCTGAAACTCCTTCCCTAGCGCCCCGTCGCATGAGCATACTAGTGGGGTGAATGATGCCCTCATGTCTTCTGCTGCGGTGTCATATTTAGCGTGTTTAGCCGCTTCTGCGTTTTGGGCTACCTGCGGCCAATCGAGGTGGGCATAGGAGACAGCGTGTGCGTTTACAACGCGGTTGTCGAAAAACGCTAGTCTTTCCCTATGCCACACCCCGTGAACCGCCAGGTCTGCAACAAGGGTTGGGCTCCCTTCTGCCCCTTCCCGGAGAACAGGCTCTGTGTGCACCCCGCCCCAGGCCACCTCCGCCATGCTTGCACACACGTCACGGATGACGTCGTGTCCCCTTTTTACCAGCCCTCCTTTTTTGCAGTTTAGGGCATGATTGACGTCCATGACTTCCCCACAGCCATCGCAGGTGCTTGGCAAAGCGGCCAGTTCCAGGTCATACCGAAGGGCCAATGCATCCTGAAACTGTGACCCTGAGAGATCGCAGTCCTCAGCCGCCAGTGGTATCACTGTCAACCATTGGGAGGCTTCCCTGGTCCGTAGGATGGTTTGCTGTCGTCTTTGTGACACTTCTGACAGCAGCTGATCCCCTCTTGTCTGCTGTTCCTGCCTCCGTTCGCTGCGGGCTTCCTGAAGGACTCTCTCCGCCTGCTCTTCGTGGCTGTAGAGTTGGAGGGGGGTACCTTCTCTGATGGCTTCAACCAGGTGTGCGCTTGCCTGTCTGGATACCTGGAATGCCGTTGCGGCGGTCTCCACTGGATCCTCTAGGGCCATTCCACCCAGCCGTGCAGGAAGTGTGAGGATCTCCACAATCTCGTCGGGGACTTCTCTCCCGAAGATGGCTGGGATGAGCTCTGCCCGTATTTTGTCTCTCAGTGGTACGAACTCCTCCTCACAGCCTTCTATGATTCGATGAATGAAAGACCATTCCTTCTGGAGCGACTTTGTGAAAGCTGGGTGGACGGCTTGAGGGCTCTTGTGGGCTGCGGAGACCATTTTGGACACATTGTCCTCCCAGCCTGCAACCCTGTCTCGGACATAGCCCTGCCTGTCTTGATGAGGGCCAACAAATCCCCCCAGGAATCGATGGGAGTACACCAGCTTGAGGCCCGGGAACAAGCTCCTCGCCTCCTCTTCCATTCCTGGTTTTATGACGAGGAAGCTTTTGTTGGGTTCATGGAAGTATCCCCACTTTGGCCCCTTCTCCTCAAGCTGACTTAACCACCGCCTTATGTCTGGTAGCTTTCCCAGACATGCCGAGTCATCCGCGTACCAATTCTGCGTCCAGCTGGTGGACTTGAGCTCTTGAATTGAGGGCTTGAATAGCAAATACATCGTGATTTTACTGGATGTAACTCTCGATTATAACCTAACATGAATGTGCTGCGAAGAACCTCCCCTCCTGCACCCTCTCCACACGAATACCTAGGGGTGTGAAAAAATCGATATTAGAATCGATTATATCGATTTTTTGGGAAAACCAAAAGAATCGATTTTTGGGGAAAACATCGATTAATAATCGGACTTTTTGGCTGGTACTGTTTTAAGTCACATTTTAGATTTTATCGTACAAACTAATCGTACACTTTTTTTCCTTCGAACTCATGATCGAACGAGATGACGCGAACTTGTCATCAACAGCAACGACTAATAAACTCATGATTGATTCGTCACGTTAGCCGTGACTAGCAATGAGAATGAAAAAACAACATGGTCAATGATTACTTATCAGTTTTTCAAATCTATGTTGTTGTTATTCGAATCCAAGCGGAGGAAAAGCTTTTTTCTGTATTTTATTTGACTTTAAACTTTTCTTTTTTTTAACAATGTTAATAGTGAAATTTTCATCATCCTTTCTCTTTCTCTATTTAAATTGACAATATTGACGCCCTTAAACATATAGGGACACATTCACAAGACAATGAGTGATAAATCAACCAGATTTCCACAGTTTCATATTAACAAATACGACGAAACATTCCAATCTCTAAGGTACCCTTTGGGATATTGAAGAGGACACAAAAAAGGCAAAAAACGAAAGTTCGGAAGTACCGTATCACTAAATATAAGCTCTGACGAGGCCGATAATGACGGAAGCGCTTAGCAATAAAACATTTTAAAAATTTGAGAAGCCTACTGTGAAACTCTAGTACTGTATTACCTACTGTATTACCGTTTAGAAGTTCCTCTACATGTATAACATTTTTAAGTTTTCGAATGGTACAATTCTTTTTTAAATACATTTTATACCTATTACCTAACGTTTTTATAAATTTTCATTTTTTATGAGTGCCTTTTTATTCACCTTGCCTTATTTGCCCAGACAGTAGAGGTGTTACTGGGCATACCAGGGTTCATCCATGGGCATACCATGAAGTGCTCTTCAGAATTACTTTAAAAAATCAAATTGAGCCATTGAATTAAAGAGGTTAAATTTCATACGATTTTAATCGTTTTAAATCGATTTTTTTGTCCAAAAAATCGATTAAATCGAAAAAGGGGAAAATCGATTTTTTCACATCCCTACGAATACCTGACACTGGGTACACAACACATCCCGCTGCGCGCGCCCCCATCGAGCTGAATTGTAACTACGTTCCCCTTTACTCTTTTCGCACGAATAGGTGTACGAATAGCACGAAAGTAAGACGGACAATAGGCGTCCCTCTCATTGATGAAGCCTTGCCTATAAGACATAGCTTCGGAGAGACGTCCTAAACAGCAAGTGAACAATTAATTTTGGAGGATTTTTTTTTCGACTTTTCGCACGAACCCAAATCTTTCCTATCTTTGATAGAGAGGAAGCAATATTGCCACGACTTTGAACCGAATTTGATCATTTAGCTCGCGGAACAAATTGCCTCATGTAGGCTCCTCGCACAGCTTACCTAATATAACGGCTCCATCATCATAATCCACGCGGAATGACGGACTCCCTCGAGCTCCTTCCTGTTTTTGTTCCTCATTCGTCGCGGTAACAGTTCCGACCACGAACCGTGAACCGCACACGGAACGAGAACGGGATGACTGGACGTGAAATTCCGTCACGGGGCTCCGGGAAGATTTAATTCCCAAGTGACTCGACGTAACGTGATTAATGGGAGGAGATCCAAAGGGTGGGGGATAAGTAGCTGAAGAAAGGCAAGGCCTCTCTGAAGCGATCTACGAGTGCGGAAATTTCGATCAACATCTCTCGATGTTATCAGACGGTATTGTTCTTCGGTGGAGGAAGAACGCACGGTTCTTTTGCTTCCGAGACTGCAAGTCAGCGGAAGCTTTGTTTTCACTTTCGAAATGAAAAAAATTTGTTTGCTCCAAAATCAAAATTTCCACTCGCATTTTGCGTTTCAGAGCCTCCTGAACAAATTTGGTTCCGTGTCTGTCTGTCCGTCCACATTTCCTTGTAACAGCCATAACATCCACAATTTTGATCCGATTTTAACCAAATTTTCAGGGGTCGTGCGGGTTAAGCTTTAGATGGTCCCCTTATCAATTTCATCATTATCGAATCAACGGTAGCTTCTGCGCAGGCGCTAACGTGAATTCCTTGTGACGGTCATAACTTGGTCAATGTTGAACGGATTTCGGTCAGATTTTCAGGGATGATGTGGGTAAGGTCCCTTGAGGTCCCATAAGACAATCATCATAATTGCATTAGCGGTACGCTCTGCGCATGGGTGAACGAAATATTCTTGTTACGGTCCTTGCAACAGCCGTAATTTCCACAATTTTGATGCGATTTTCTTCAAATTTTTAGGGATCGTGCGGGTATAGCTCTACATGGTCCCCTATCAGTTCCGTCATGATCGAATCAACGGTAGCCTCTGCGGAGGCGCAAACAAAATTTTCTTGTTTCGGTCATAACTCAGGCAATTGTGAACGGATTTCGGTCAGATTTTCAGGGACGATGCGGGCAAGGTTTCTTGAGGTCCCGTATTACATTCTTTGCGATCATCAGCAGCGGTACGCTAGGCGCATGCGCGAAAGTGATGTTTTTGTTACGGTCACAGCTAGTTATTTTTATTGATGTCACGTTGAAGCCACGAGGAAGCTTCTGTGCCATGTCCTTGGCAGTGTATTTCCCTTATGCTTGCTATGCTGTCGGTCTACATTCTGCTTCCAGGAAGGGAAAATCCAACAAGTTTATACAGGACCTCGTGCATATCGATTCTAGCGCTGGCGGTGGTGGCTGATGTAATCGTTGGTAGTACTTGATCAGTCTTTGGCAACCGGCCTTACTGAACTCTTTCAACTTTCACTCTACAAACATCTTCCAGAAACTATAATATTCGTCCAAGTTACGATACAGCATGGATACTATTCATTACTAAGGAACTCTGCGTTCACTACCTTTGGGTACGTAAAACATTCAAGAAGAATCTTGAGAAGGTATCACCACATTGTCAACATCAAAACGGTAGTATGAAGAGTGGAATCTTACAACGATTATGTTAATAGGTATAGGAAGAAAGTTAGGTAGATAGGTACTGCTTAATTATTCAGTTGATCGGTAGGTAAATATCTAATAAATCACGACTAGGTAAATATAGAGGTGCTTATTGAGATAAGCTATCACAATATAATTCGTATTTTAAATATTAAGTTATATTTTAATTACACAGAATCAATAGAAATACGTAGGTGAATATTACAACAAAAAACTTTGAAAAAAATTCAACAAGACTGAGGAATGGAGCATTGGGGAAATACCGCCATGGAGAATTAGCCTGAATTTGGTGAGGAGATATTGACCCTGTGAACTTTTCGGGATCAAAAATCATTAAAAACTACAGTTTTTGTTGAAAAACATGAAGTAATGGGTGGAAATTGAAGCTAAATTAGGGCTGCCATATCTTTTCGATAAGTAGGGACAGCGTAAGCTAAAAGTCGGGACATATCGGGACAGCCTAAAGCAGAAAATCTGGACAAGATATACTTCAGGTCACTGAAAAAATACAACGACAAGTTTTATTTTTGGAAAAAATACAATAGGTATTGAAAAGTTGGAGAAACATCACTATTGAAAAAAAAAAAAAATATATATATATATATATATATCACATTTGGGTGCTTAGATCATCTATTACATAGACCTATAAATTTCAAATAGTCATAGGTGTCCGGCTACCTACCTGCAATGAAGGACATCTATAATACCACACAGGGTTTTATCCAGTTTTCATCCTGGGCTTACAAAATACTTCGGAGATTCAACTACTTTAAAAATCGAGACGAAGTCGGGACAGCAAAAAAAAATAATCGGGACGCTTCAAAAATCATGACGGGACGCCCGGGACACCTCGAAAATCGGGACATGTCCCGATAAATCGGGACGGATGGCAGCCCTAAGCTAAATGATTTTCTACGACGTCATGTTCAACAATTTACATAAACGTATGAAAAACTGTTACCAAGAAAATTCGACAACAGTAAAACTAGGACGCCAAACTTCAAAAACTCTGAACTCGCTTATCTTTGATAAAAACAAATTAATGGCCCCAAATCAACTTTTCCAACATTACTGCTGATCTAAAGATGACGATATTTGGCTACAAGATTTGTCTCTCAGGTTGTTAAATAATATGTGGTGGCGGTATTACCTGTCTTGGCGGTATTATCCCACTCTCCTCTTCCTATTTTCAGGTCACTCTATAGCGGTCTACCTATTTCCTCTACCTATTAATGACCCCAAATCAACTTTTCCAACATTACTGCTGATCTAAAGATGACGATATTTGGCTACAAGATTTGTCACTCAGGTGGTTAAATAATATGCGGTGGCGGTCTTGGCGGTATTATCCCACTCTCCCCTACCTATTTTCAGAATAGAATAAATAGAATAGAATAGAATAGAATTTTGTTTATTGACAGAAGAAAAAATTACATTAGAAGTACATAAATTATTATGTACAATATAATATATACAATAAAAATAATTATAACTGTCATATACAATATACAAAATAAATTTCCTTCTGTCCACCAACCAAATAAGTTCATAAGAACTTGTGGGGGCTGGTGGAGCTGGTCTCAACCGAAAATATTCAAAAACAAATAAGTAAAAATCTAATCAAAACATATCAAAAACTAAGACAAAAAAATAGAATCAAAAAGAAAAAAAAAAAGAAACTCTCTACTGATCAAATAACATTTTCAATCTAAGAATTGTCCTCTTAAAATGCTTAAAACTAGTAAATATATCTGGGTTTAATTTACATGTATAAAGGAAACGTAAAACTTTATAATATGCATTCTTTTTTGCACGTTCCGTCTTTAATTTGGGAAGTTGAATGTTGGATGAGGCTCGTGTACGTGTATGCATGGCACTGCTTCTATGCTCAGGCTGAATACCAGTTTTGAAAACTAGTAAGCATGACTGCAATAGAAACAGTTGCCAGTTGCCAGTTGCAGATTGGTGGGGTAACGAAAATTCTTACGAAAGGCTATTTTAAGAATAATATTCTGAGCAACCTGCAATGGTTGTAGAATATACTTCCCAGCACTACCCCAAACAAAAATACCATACTTCAAAAAAGAAAAAGCTAAGCCAAAATAAATGGTTCTTAACTGAGCAACAGACAAAAAATTACGAGCTTCTCTAAAAACATAAAATAATTTTCTGTTTTCAGGCTTGGATAATAAGCTGTACTTCATGATTGGAAGTACCAGCGTCTTATAAGGTACAACAAACTAAATTATTTCCCAGGTAGATCGATAGGTGGGTGTTGTAGGCTGAAGGCCCAGAGGGAGGCGGAGGGTCGTGAAACCCCCGAAGGTGGACAGCGGTGGGATCGTGATGTGTCGATACCAGGAGGGAGCCGTTCGTTCCCTGAGGTTCAAGGACCCCTGACCGCCGCGGACCCTCGTGAACCCACCGCTCTGACCACCCATTCACACGAGTTCCAGCCCTACAGCTATGATACCTACTTATGGCTGCAGACCGAGACGGGATGCCACAGGCCGCAGTTACCTGTGTTGCCGAATCTCCGAGGACCGCAAAACTAACGAGATTTTTGTGTAATGGAATAGGTCCCACTTTCTCCAAACACACGAACAAGAGTTTTTTTCCCCTTTATTAAAGCGCATTTAACCTTTAAGGCGTTGTAAATTCCATCACGTTCCATCATTTCACTCTGGTCGTTCGAGTTCGCTTAAATTTGGATGATAGTTGGAAGAAGATGATAGGTAAACAATTTGCCACACCCAACTTGGCAGACGGATTAGAAACGTGGATGATCTTAGTTATTAGAGAGTTTTTGGTGACCACTAACGTACCCTTAACGCCACCCTACCGTACCCAAGAGTACGTGACCTTGAGGGGACGTTAGCAACGTTGTACGTTAGAATGGCTCATTTAACGTCACCCGTTTGGGGACCTAAAGGCACACGACACCAGCCTAACCTTCCTGTAAATGTAACACTACTGGGCACCTCAAAATTACTCGAATACTGGTGAAATAAATAATAGTAGTTTTTCTTTTCAAATACCTCATTACCAACTAAGTTTGTTGATAGCGGGTAGGTTTTTGAACACCCCTCAAACTTGGTTATTTTTCGTTTCAAGTCGCGTAGATAGAAACCGAATGTGCCATCAGAAGTCCGCCTCCGCCGTCGCGCTTTACTAGCCTTCAACTCGATCGGAAAAAATACGTTCTTTTGCGCACAGGCTCTATTTGGTCGATTAGAGCTTTGTTTTTATTATAATTTCACATATTTTAAAAGAGGAACCTGAGTTTTAAGACACTGCTTCTTCGCAGTATTGTTCTTAGTTAGCCTGATCTCAGCTGTTTTCTCGTGAACATTGCGTGAAGTGCTGCCTCCACTGATGATTATCAGGTAAAATCCTGGTTCATTGTCATAGAGATGTATACGTTTTCATACTTCTTGATATATTACCCAACCGAAAACCCAAAAACATGAAGTTTGTAACGACTAAAGACCTAAAAGTGCAACTAAATCGCGGTGTTTCCCACTTGAGGCTTACTATCTTTGCGTTAAATCCATGCCTTGTTTACGAATTGAAAACTAAAAATGAGAAACTATCCCGTATTTGTTGAGACTAACATGAAATTCGAATTTCGGATTGAAAATCGGCATTTCACATCGAAATAAAGAAGTCGATTAGACAACCAGTAGACAACAAGATAGCTGGGAAAAAATATCGCGTTACCCAACCACCGTTAACGTGACATCAAAATTAAGGCAACCGTTCTCCCGGCTCCTTTTGTGTTAGCATCTTCGTTTGCTCCCTCAAGACTACGGTAACGGGTGTCGTTGATTTGAAGTCGCCAAAAACTCTCTATTAATGTTTCAACACGACTGGAATCATTTATTGCTCTCTTATAAATAGCTGTAAGTTGCTCTAATTTTTTTGGTCAACTTCTTGTTTGGCAAATGTTTGATTTTGTGCGATTTCTCTTCAGTGAACATATTTCTTAAGGTATTTGTTCTTCAAAATTGAAATTTTTTTAAACATATTCAAAATTATCTGGATTGATGGTGAAATGAAACCAACATGCACACGAATCTTTGGAAAAGAAGAAAAAAACGCTGCAAATTATTTCACTAAGGTTTATTATTTTTTCAATTGAGTATGATCTTAGTTTTAGTTGGCTTGAGTACGTCATAATTAGTACGTCCAGACTCCTCGGCGTGTCCTCGGAGTTGCCACAACCTATACTTCTATAATTACCTATATACGTATGTTTATATTTCTCGATTTGAGCTCCTATCGATTCAAATAGTTATTGCCTTAATAATATCATTATCTAAGTACGTACGAAAAGTTGAGAGGATTTGTTATTAAATATGCGTAGGAAAAGCTTTGGTATTAACACACAAATATGACCTAGAAAAAAACATATATTCATGCCTCGAAGGAACGCCGTACCCACCTCATGGTGCCGTGGTATATTATATGGGTATAACACGTAAAAGTAATAAATATCCATTCTCCTACACCCCTCTGCTACGCCCCTGGTCAAACCAGACACCACAAGGTGCTGCGGCGCCTCCTCTCACTCAACCCTCCGCTCACCCCCCTCACCAACCTCCGTGACCCCCTGCCAAGCGTGCCAGGCGTGCGTGCGTGAGTAAGTCTAACACTCAAAGCCCCGAAAAAGACACTTTTTCGCCCGTTTTCGGCCCATAGCATCTATGCGAGTAAAGCGATCGGGATGGTTAAACGTTAGGACCAACTAGACCTCAAATGGAGACTATGTGCGAAAGAACGGGTTTTTAAAGTAAATTCTTAGGCCTTTTATGGCCCAGACGGCGGGCGGCGAACGGCGGACGGACATTTCAAATTTGGATTCTACGCACCTTGAAACGTAAAGTGACAAAGTTTGAGGGGTGGGGGGGGGGGGGTTTATAAAAATTGTTTGCTACACGATCACATAGGCTCATTATTGGAAATAATAAACCAAAATCAAGTTGATATCACTAGGAGAACGGCTACAATTCACTTTTGAATGTTGCTCACACTTTAAATGTGATTTTCTCAAAATGAGGTTTCCAGGAGACAGGATTTTGAAAAATTATGTCTTTGGGACTGATGGATAAATTTTTTTTTTTTTTTTTTTTTGGAAATACCAGCAGGATCTCAAGAATCCAGAAACGGCTACTCAATTTCGCCAACCGGTAAGATAAGGTCCATTTTTCCAGGACGGGTCACATATAATTAGATAAGGTATGGATCATCTGGAGATTCACACAAATATCAAGTAGGTACGTTATCTTACCTACCTAACGATACCTTATCTTCACTTCGTATTTGGGTTCCGCTCCATTGTAAACAAGCAAACTCACGATCCCTTCATTCAAGATCCCCAAGAAGCGATGACACGACCGATACAGCTGTTTAGTTTTGACGAACGTCACGTAACGTCGCCGATGAGTGCACGTATAGCACGTATCGTCGAAGTTGCAAGGCCGTCCGTTTGATTTTCACCTTTCGCTATTCGAGCCGAAATCGTTTGACTCAAAGAGATCACGTGCCGGCGACCTTCTGCGGTGAGCGATATTTTTGTGAGGCCCGAAACCGCGGAATTAGGGGAAGGTCGGAGTTATGAAACTTTTTAGTGAACGTGCACGTTCTCTTGACACGGTGATCACGGCAATATTTTCATTAGGATCACACAAATGATGCTCCATAACGAAGCGAATTGCGCGAGCGTTTCTAAGTGACAGAAGTAATTATAACGAAGCCCGAACGAAGTTTCTTTCCGAAAGATTCTCAAAAGCGTCTTCGAAAATGTACATATTCAACCTCAGTTTCAGAGTCAATCTTTATAAGTAATATTATTCTTGTGAATAATACTTTGATGGTTTATAGCTTAAAAATACGAGGATGAAGATAAAGATAAAGTATGTTTATTTGTATGGAGGCCACTGAGGCCCTTATGTATTCACAATAGTGGTGGGCAGTAAAGTTATGACTAAAAAGCTATAGTACTAACAAAAATTTTTAACAAGAACAAAAGGCAGGATAAGTGGGGGAAAAAAATCAAAAATAAGGATGGCTCCACTTACGCCAAATCTGAGAAAAAAGCGCTGCAAGTTATTACATAATGGTTTATTATTTCTGGTTCAGATAGCCAGCTATAGTAACCAGCATGCTCTGGGGCTTTCGCCAGTCTCTTTTAGCGAATTTTTGAAGAAAATTAAGCTATTGCTCTCGCCTCAAAATTTGTAGAATGTGAATTTTTGAAGAAAAAAATTATGCAGAAATCCGTTTCAGGCTATTCGGAATCATATTCTGAAGTTTAACGCATTTTTTTATGTATGTATGTATGTATATATGTATGTATGTATGTATGTATGTATGTATGTATGTGTCATTCCAGACGATAACACTGTCCGTAGAATGGTGCTAGAAACTTCAAACAAATTTTAAAATGTTAAGGACACAAAACGAAAGTTCAAGTTCGTTGGCCAGCATGATCGGATTACATCTTCGGGTTGAAATTTTCAAAAATGTAGTCAAAAATTTCAAAATAGCCTGTTTTTTGCGACTTGTTGTGCGAAATAATTTTTTCAGCATACTAACATGTGGTATATTCGGAATCAGCGTAAAATTTCCTATAAGAATATGTATTAAGTTTTCAAAAATTTCAAAGTTGAAAAATCAGTCAAAAATCGAAATAATGCCGTTTGATAGTTGTAAAAATCGGTCAATAGCGACTGAAATGTCGAAGATTTCTTCAAAAATTCGCTCATGGGGTCATGCTGCATGATTGGAATTTTTATGTATGTATGTATGTATGTATGTATGTATGTATGTGTCATTCCAGACGATAACTGTCCGTAGAATGGTGCTAGAAACTTCAAACAAATTTTAAAATGTTAAGGACACAAAACGAAAGTTCAAGTTCGTTGGCCAGCATGATCGGATTACATCTTCGGGTTGAAATTTTCAAAAATGTAGTCAAAAATTTCAAAATAGCCTGTTTTTTGCGACTTGTTGTGCGAAATAATTTTTTCAGCATACTAACATGTGGTATATTCGGAATCAGCGTAAAATTTCCTATAAGAATATGTATCAAGTTTTCAAAAATTTCAAAGTTGAAAAATCAGTCAAAAATCGAAATAATGCCGTTTGATAGTTGTAAAAATCGGTCAATAGCGACTGAAATGTCGAAGATTTCTTCAAAAATTCGCTCATGGGGTCATGCTGCATGACTGGACTTTTTTTGTATGTATGTATGTATATATGTATGTATGTGTCATTCCAGACGATAACTGTCCGTAGAATTGTGCTAGAAACTTCAAACAAATTTTAAAATGTTAAGGACACAAAACGAAAGTTCAAGTTCGTTGGCCAGCATGATCGGATTACATCTTCGGGTTGAAATTTTCAAAAATGTAGTCAAAAATTTCAAAATAGCCTGTTTTTCTCGATTTGTTGTGCGAAATAATTTTTGCAGCATACTAACATGTGGTGTATTCGGAATCAGCGTATAATTTCCTATAAGAATATTTATCAAATTTTCAGAAATTTCAAAGTAGAAAAATCAGTCAAAAATCGAAATAATGCCGTTCGCTAGTTGTAAAAATCGGTAATATTTGCATGAAACATTGTCCAAATTCAGATTGAACTACTCTTATGGAAGTATCCCTGTATTGGTAACCAATCCTAGAACCATGCAGTTTAAAACGTAGGTGCTTGAGGGGAAAAAAAAAAAAAAAAAACATAATGATCACAACTGATGAGTTTACTCTGTGAAATATTCCGTCCTCCGATTCTTTCGGTCGCTCTCTTTAATGTTTTACGCTCAACTGTTTTAGGACTTGATGTAGCTTTAATACTGACTGTGGCTTAGAAAATATCAGCCATGAAATTATGAAGAAGTTCTATTTATGTACGTACTAGCACGCAGATGATTTGATGATTTTATGATAGGATACTGTTAAGATTTCAACTGCCTTCAATACTGACCACATTGGACATCGAAATCTATGAACATTTGCCTTTAAATCTACAAGATTAGTTTAATAATAAAATCATAAACTAGAATTTCTCTACACGCGACTGAAATGTCGGATTCCTCCAAAAATTCGCTCATGGGGTCATGCTGCATGACTGGACTTTTCTAGTATCCACCTCTGTTCTCGCGTTACAGGCTGCGCTCTCGATGGGGAGCAAATGGATGATCGTACAGCCACCCGAGTGGTCTCATTCAATTCACGGAGCTAATTTCTATAGGAATCAAACTAAAACCGTAGGTCCACTCGATTCCAAAAGCATCTGGGACATATCCCAGTCGATTCTGCGTCCGAAATTACTCGGGTGATTGCAGAAATATAAGTAAACAGCTATTCATCCAGAGGGTTCAGACTCCAACCTGACCATGTAATGCAATTTTAATTTAAAAACGATTTGCTTCGAACTATCTGAGAAGATTTTGGGAAGAAGAAGAACGAATGATTTTAGATAACGGAAAAGTGCCTACGAATTGATCCCTTCGTTTGGAAAGTTTGGTTTTTTGGCGCAAGAACGGAATTTTTATCTTAATCCTATGGATAGTTATCGTCCGGAAGGACACAAATATAGCATTTCCAAGCCAAATGAAACCTTTTCCAAGTCAAATGAAACCTTTTCCAAACCAAATGAAACCTTTTCCATATCAAATGAAACCTTTTCCAAACCAAATGAAACCTTATCCATATCAAATGAAACTTTTAGCGAATTTTTGAAGAAAATTAAGCTATTGCTCTCGCCTCAAAATTTGTAGAATGTGAATTTTTGAAAAAAATTTATGCAGAAATCCGTTTCAGGCTATTCTGAATCATATTCTGAAGTTTAACGCATTTTTTTATGTATGTATATATGTATGTATGTATGTATGTATGTATGTATGTATGTATATATGTATGTATGTATGTATGTGTCATTCCAGACGATAACTGTCCGTAGAATTGTGCTAGAAACTTCAAACAAATTTTAAAATGTTAAGGGCACAAAACGAAAGTTCAAGTTCGTTGGCCAGCTTGATCGGATTACATCTTCGGGTTGAAATTTTCAAAAATGTAGTCAAAAATTTCAAAATAGCCTGGTTTTTGCGATTTGTCGTGCGAAATAATTTTTTCAGCATACTAACATGTGGTATATTCGGAATCAGCGTAAAATTTCCTATAAGAATATGTATCAAGTTTTCAAAAATTTCAAAGTTGAAAAATCAGTCAAAAATCGAAATAATGCCGTTCGCTAGTTGTAAAAATCGGTAATATTCTTCAAAAATTCGCTCATGGGGTCATGCTGCATGACTGGACTTTTTCCAAATCAAATGAAACTTTTTCCAAAACAAATGAAACCTATTGAGAAAAAAGTCCAGTCATGCAGCATGACCCCATGAGCGAATTTTTGAAGAAATCTTCGACATTTCAGTCGCTACATAAGAGTAGTTCAATCTGAATTTGGACAATGTTTCATGCAAATATTACCGATTTTTACAACTAGCGAACGGCATTATTTCGATTTTTGACTGATTTTTCAACTTTGAAATTTTTGAAAACTTGATACATATTCTTATAGGCAATTTTACGCTGATTCCGAATATACCACATGTTAGTATGCTGAAAAAATTATTTAGCACAACAAATCGCAAAAAACAGGCTATTTTGAAATTTTTGACTACATTTTTGAAAATTTCAACCCGAAGATGTAATTAGATCATGCTGGCCAACGAACTTGAACTTTCGTTTTGTGTCCTTAACATTTTAAAATTTGTTTGAAGTTTCTAGCACAATTCTACGGACAGTTATCGTCTGGAATGACACATACACACATACATAAAAAAATGCGTTAAACTTGAGAATATGATTCAGAATAGCTTGAAACGGATTTCTGCATAAAATTTTTTCAAAAATTCAGATTCTACAAATTTTGAGGCGAGAACAATAGCTTAATTTTCTTCAAAAATTCGCTAATGAGTGAACTGAGGTACCTAGATAGGTAGGTACCCTGCAAGTTGCAGGTAGATGCAATTGTACCTATCATAGAAAGACGTTGACAAAATGAAAATTACATGAATTTCAGGCATAGGATTACCGAAGTGAATCTCACCTTAGTAGAATAGGAAACAAGTAAGTTTGAGAAATTTCTGACTGTTGAATGTGAGTGGGTACCTACCTATCTAGGTACCTCAGTTCACTCATTTTCTCAATAGGTTTCATTTGGTTTGGAAAAAGTTTCATTTGATTTGGAAAAGGTTTCATTTGGTTTGGAAAAGGTTTCATTTGGTTTGGAAAAGGTTTCATTTGATATGGAAAAGGTTTCATTTGGTTTGGAAAAGGTTTCATTTGACTTGGAAAAGGTTTCATTTGGCTTGGAAATGCTATGCACCGGGTATTTTACATCACTTGGTCTGCCACCTACCCGGCCTGTCGAGCGGCTGTCTTGCCGTTGACCTGCCGTTACCGAGCGGCCCGGTCTTAATTCATTAATCTTGGTATTAATGTATTATAGGTTTAATCTTCACCGACAACGACGTAGTCTATCTTTCCAATCGATCTCAGATTGTTAAAATCAAATCAAATTTTTCCCATTCGTTTCCTAATACATCGGGCGTCCCACAGGGGTCACACGTCGGGCCTTTATGCTTCCTAATTTTTGTAAATGATCTTACTGATATTTTTTCTGGTAGCAGTTGTTTTTCTCTGTTTGCAGATGATTTTAAAATTTATTCTAGAATCACATCTCAGTTTGACTCGGATCATCTTCAAGGCAACCTCAACACACTACACTCGTGGTGTGTCAAAAATTGCCTGTTTTTAAATGTCCAAAAATGTTCAGTAATTACTTTTTCTAGATCTTCCGATCCTCTTGTCTTTCATTATGTGCTAAACGACCAGGTCATTCAACGTGTATCATCCGTTACTGACCTTGGTATCTTGTTTGACGGTAAATTATCGTTTAATGATCACATTGACAAGATCTGTGGCAAAGCTATGAAATCGTTGGGCTTCTTAAAACGTCATACCCGTGATTTCAATAATGTAGATGCCTTGATCGTGCTATACAATGCATTAGTGCGTCCCACTCTTGAATACGGATCGATGGTGTGGTCTCCTTACTACGCTAACGCTATTGCTCGATTGGAAAAAGTTCAGAAAAGGTTCGCTCGCTATGCTGAATGTAAAAGAGGAGTAGGTTGGGAAGATTTTAACTATCAGGCCTTTCTTAATGGTAATGGTTTAACTTCGCTCGAGGCTAGGAGTAAAACTGCTGATGGTGTTTTTATTCACAAGCTGATCAATAATTTAATTGATTGTCCCGAACTTCTTCAGCTTCTAAATTTTCATGCCCCCCTGTATCGCACTAGAACCTCCACCTTATTTTATACTCCTACCACAACCACAAACTACCTGCTCAACAATCCACTCCATACAGCACAACGCATTTTCAATATTCCTTCTGTCTCTGAGAAAATAGATATCAGCACAGTTTCCCTTTGTCGTTTAAAAAAAAATACTTGATTCTTTATAATTAGAATCCTTGATTTATTTTCTTATTTTATTTTTTATCAGTAATTCTTTTTCGTTCGCTTATCAATTTTTCTGTACCTTTATAATATTTCTCTTGTAATTGGGCTTCAGCCCGTATGTTTCATAAATAAATAAATAAATAGTCTGAGAGTTTCAAGCGTTAGATGTGAGATTTACAATTTGTCGGTGCTATCGGACTTGTTTCGGTTGGAGGTGACGAGATTAAACTGTTCCAACAGTGAGGTGTGGATCCAGTTCACAAATAGATTTGCAAAGCGGTAAATCAGACGAACGACCCGCGACAGCGCAACTATCGGACTCCAGTAGACCGCGACCCCCCGACTCAGCTGTGACCTACGTGCTCCGCTACGACCCGATTTCAACGGGTTAATCACTCAGGGCAAATCGGATTCATTCCACCAACTGACATAACCGTCTGCGAAAATCCGCTCACCGCATTCTCCACCCCTAACAGATTTCTGCTCTGTTCCAGTGTAGTTTGTTCGCAATATGCTCGTTTGGGCTAGCAATAAGTAAACAGTCGATAACCTCAGTTCAGGCTCGACTTTCATTGAAGGTGAAATAAAGCTGATATCGACTTTACCTTTAGAAAGGCTTTATTACACACAAAAATACACTATGAATAGCCAATGGGGTTGTCAGGGTGAGACGGATATGAGTAAAAAAGGCTTCTTTGAGTGTTTTATTGCTAGCTTTCGAACATCAACATGTCATCCTCAGGCGTCTTCGTTTCTGTCTAGTATTCTCTAACGCTGCGCCTCTGTTCCGCGGCCAGGTACATCAGTCTCCGGGGGGGATGTTTAATTTCTTTGATTTCCATAGGAATCGCTGTCAGTCCCGAGGTTAACCTCTTGGGTTGTCTTGTGTAATGTAGAGAGTTGCGTCGAAACATACGGAGCGTTAGCGCCAGCGGGACGCATTTGCCGCGTGAGCACTGGCAGAACAACTGGAACACCTTATAACATAATTGCCGCGACGGCAAATGCGCCCGGAAGACGCTACGTATGGCAGGCACCTGGCGTTGGCGGGACGGCATCAACACGACGCATTTGCCATCACGTATGACATGTACTTTTTCCGGCGCTATCTCGACGGCATCAGCGCGACGGCAATAGCGCTCGTATGACATGGCCCTTAACCTGGTACCCTGGAAACTAGAAATCGCTACTGCTACTCTGCCCATTGGCGATTTCAATTGAGGGTGCGAAATCTAGCGGCAGAAAAATGAACCCTCTTAAGCGGGAACACCCGGAATAGCAGCTTGACAGGTGACCTGCATTTGGTTGTAAATTTTCCTTTGGTCACTACAAAAAAGTCAAATAATTCGTACTGCATTCGGATGCACATGTAGTGGTGACAATGTGTTATTTTGCTTCCCTAATCTCTTCTCAAAAGAGGAAAACAATATGTTTGAACAAATAATCAGTTTGGATCGAAAGAACAAAGACCAGCGATTTGCCTGGGAAAGGACCTTGAATATGGGCAAAAAGTGAGAAATCACAATAAATAGAGCTCGGATCGATATGCACTTTAAAACCTCAAAATATGCATTTAAAACCTCCGAAATATGCACTTAAAAACCTGGAAATATGCACTTAAATATGCACGTATCCCAAATACATACATTGAAATATTCACTTATCCCTAACATATCAAACCGTATATATATTTTGAATAGTGCTAGTATGTAAATCACAATGCGAGGGATTAAAACCACTAAAAAATTGAGATTATTTGTACGGAAGACGGGAGAATACGCAAGAATAACCACAAAAAGTAGAATCACTTAATTTTTAGAATTTCAATAAAAATGAATCTGTTGTACTATCACAAAAATTAGTTCGTTTGTACAATCAATATCTTCTCCAAATTGTCTACTTTAAAACTAAGCCTTCGGTCTGAAAGGACCATTTTTAAATATGAAAATGTTCTTTCCACATCACACGACACAACTATGAAAGACTATGGATAGATCCATACACATGGAAGTAGAGCAGCCATGGACATTCCCCTGCATAAATTCGTAACAATCTTAATACTCTGGTGAAAGGTAACGTGTGCATTCAATCCAGTCACAGTCTTCTCCTAAGTGCTCCCGTATAATCCGATTATAAGGACAGCTGTAATGTGAATGTCTACCTAGCTTATAATGGCAGCAGTCGTTGTCTGCAGTGTTAATCTGGATTTAGTAGAAAAACAACCTGTGTACGGAATCAACTTGTACCTGGTATGCCTTTAGCCTGTAATTTACCTCGTATTCTGAAAACGTTTTGGTTAGGTACCTTGAAGATTCACGTGACGAGAAGCGTGAAAATTTCTTTCAAAAACTAGAATATGTTTGCAAAACGCCGTAAATATGCAGTTATACGCACTTACACCCTAAATATGCACTTATATGTACAAATGCCCAGAATATGCAAAAATGTGCATTTTAAATTTGAATTTAAAGTAGCCTACAAACACCCAAACATCATAATTCGTCGAGAAAAATCACTTTGGGCAATAAAAAAGTAATATGCAAAATATGCAAAATCCGAGCTCTAATAATAACAGTGAGAGCAATATATTGCTAGGTACTTACAATTATCTGCTTAGTCGTAGTTGTTTACATCCATTCCACTTGTATTGTATGTATTACATACCTTCCCCTTGTGGTAAGGAAAGAAAGGGAGGAAGGAGGAAGTGGTTAAATGGAATAATTTGGTCATCACCGAACGAACTGGTGATCTGATGTTCGGACGAATGGAATTGGATTAGTCTGAACGTTTTTTTGGGTTAAACATCAAGAATGTTTTTAATCTGGAATATGGGGGGGTGTTTGTGGAGAAGAAGAGGGGGTTGATCTCAGCAGTTTGGTCATAATAGATCATTTATAAGAAGGTACTTTTAAGGACTTTTTAACATGTATCATGTTTTAGCCCTGGGGTCCTAGCAAATTTTGCGAGTCAATTTTTTTCCGCGCACGAAACATATAGTGCTAGGCCCAGCGCACACGGTGTGACTGTTTTGAAACTGCCGTTGCAAACTAGTTGCGTCTGAAACCAGTTTGCAACGGAAACAAAACTTCTGTCCGCACACGGGTGTACTGGCAAAGGCCTTGTTGTAAATCAGTTGCGTCTATTGCAATCAGTGGTTATAATGTAGTGCAGTAGGTCTACGTGTTGTTTTTAAGGCCTTGGATTAGCCGTATTGCGCTTACTATGTCAGACTCAGACGAAGAAGACGTTGTTAACTATTATCAATACCGAAGACGGCGAAGGGTACAAAGAGAGCATTGGGTTCACCCTTATTTGAACAAGAATGTGAATTCTAGGCTATACTGAGTTCCTGATCATTCATTTTGAGATCCACAGTATTATGGCTGTCAAAATACCACCAAAACACCACGAGGTCTCGTGCAACTGAAGTCTGCAACGCAACTGCAACTGCGGGTCCACGGTTGTATGCGACAGGTTTCAGACTGATTTGAGATCGTCAAGAACCAGTCGCGTCGTGTGCGCCTTCCCACTCCAATACATTGTCAAGGTCACAAAACAATTGCGCGCGCAACTGGTTTGCAACGGCAGTTTCAAAACAGTCACACCATGTGCGCTGGGCCTTACAGTGATTTCCGCCTACAACCGAGTCGTTGCTAGGGAAATGGTACTTCGTCGTTTTTCATCCCACAAAATTCGTTGACCATTCGTTCTGCAACAAACTGAGTTATGAGCATGGTTATATAAATAATTGTTTACACACAGGTGATCATTCTCAATAATTGATATTGTGAACATGATTGCAACCGCTTGTTAATTTCTGATGTTTTCATAGAATTTCGAATCAATATCGAGGAGAAAACATGATACATGGTTGAAATTTTTGGTTCTAGAACAGAAATTTTTAATCAGATCCATAGGGGTATCCCAAAATGTGATGAGTGAGGGGGCTTGCGTATATTCAAGTCAACCTGTGCAACGCATTGGTGAACCAGCTAGTGATAAATATCGGTTAGATGTAGATGTAGATGTAGATAAAAACTCTCAGGGCGGGGGTTTTGAGCCCCCAGCACGGAAGCCTGTTGGCTTATTGTACTTTCCTGAGAGTTTTTTGTTTAATCAAAGAGACTCAGCCCCCTGATGAGGGGTGGTAGGTTCTTGATTAATTGTTCGCTCGGAATGGAGCTCATCGGGGTTTGGGCCCCAAAGAGCTCAATTCTGCGATGGGTGAGTGCAGGGCACTCGAAGATTATGTGGGATGCCGTTTCGTCAGTCTCCTCACATAATCTGCAGAGGGTTGAGTTTTGTGTGACCCCTATGCGATGTAGGTGAAATCGTAGGGGTGCAAAACCGGTTATGAGGCTAACCAGTGTTTTTAGTTCCCTACGGTTTTTCCTAAGTAGCCCCTCAGTAATTTTGGTGTTGAGTTCAGCCACCATGAGTTTACTGTGGGTGTGTCCTTCAATATTGACCCATCTTTTAGCGGTTTGTTGGTTGACCCACGTGTTGATGGTTTTTCTGAAGGTGGTTTTTGGTAAACCGACTGCTGGCTCAGGCCCTACGAATGGGGTTTGGGAGCCCCTTCTCGCGAGCTCGTCAGCCTTTTCGTTGCCAATAATGCCTCTATGCCCCGGCACCCACTCCAGGCGAACCCGGTTGTGTTTGGCTAGGTTGTTGAGGGTTTGCATGCAGCACCATACCACTCGGGACGAGATGGTTGGAGCCGTTAGTGCTTTTATCGACGCTTGACTGTCAGAGAGGATGCGGACGTGGGCATTTTTATGCCCCCTCCTAAGACTCTCCGCAGCTGCTGCCTCGATTGCCACAATTTCTGCCTGGAATACAGAGGTGTGTTGCCCGAGTGGAAACGAAGTGTTCCACCTGGGTTTGGCCCCATGTATTCCTGCGCCAGTTCCTGCTTCCATTTTTGACCCATCTGTGAACCAGATGATGTCATTGGAGCAGCATTTGTTCTCCCATAGCCCCTCTCTTGTAATGATTGATGTGTAGAGATGGGGCTGGGAGAGAGTTTTGGGCATGATATCGGCCACCATGTCGAGTAGTGGTTCTTGTATCAGTTCCAATATGTTGGTATGACCTCGGTGAGGAGTTATCCGCCAAGAGCCATTCCATTTCAGCCTCAGGGAGGCCATCATGGCCTCACCTTTTATGAAGATATCCACTGGGGGTAGACCCAGTAGAACCTCCATGGTTGCTAAAATATCGGTTAAAGATTCAGTTTATAAATATCATTTCCTCGGGATATTCAGTCGACTCACATCACTATGCAAATCCCAACGACACCACCGTTACGATGTAATTTCTACAGATCAGTCAACTGTTATATCTCCATAATAATAGCTGATACTACGTTATCTAAAGCATTCTAAGGTCCCATCTGTTGGTTGTGTTATAATTCAGCAAGTTTTCGAAATTGCATACGAGTCTGCAACACATTGGGACATTTTATGTCTTTAGTTGAAGACAAGTATGTGTTGCAGACTCGTATGCAAGCTCTAAGAGCCACTCAGCTGATCCGGACCCTGGGCATCGTCACGTAAATGTGCTAAAGAGGCTACATACGAAATTACAGCTTCCTAGAGTGTAAAGCATAGAAATTACCTATTAAAATGATTTAACCACCGCTTCAAAAATCAAACCGTTCTCGCAATATTCGGATCACCTGCTATGAATCAAATCATCGAAACACCAACTCAATGAAATCATCAGAAATTAACAAGCGGTGGCAATCATGTTCACAATATCAATTATTGAGAATGATCACCTGAGTGTACACAATTATTCAAATAACCTTGCTCATAACTCAGCTTGTTGGCCACGCACTTCGCAGTAGTTAACATACTATGGTTGGAAAAATCGAGAGCTTTCGAACGAATGGTCAACGAATTTTTGTGGGATGAAAAACGACGAAGTACCATTTCCCTAGCAGCGACTCGGTTGTAAGTGGAAATCATCAAAATATTTTCGTGAGCAATTTTCCGTGACGTTTTTCTAGTTTATGTGCCATAGCAAAGACATAAAATGTCAAAAATTGCAGCTATTGCAAAGGCTTCAAAAATTCAAAAAAATTGTGTACGGGAAGATGATTTTGTTGATACGCTGTTTATAGTGATCGAGGTGGTTGTAATCAAAATTGGTCAGAGGGGTCTAAATTGAAACATGAGAGTTGGAATTTCAATTTTGGAGAAGAACATTCGTCAACATACACTAGTGAATCAATGCCTCCACAAGGTAAACATCTAAGCTGAATGTTTAATTACTAATAGTCTACGAGACCATGTCAGCAGCTGGTAAAGCGCAGAAAGCATGAAACGTAAGTAAACAACGTTGAGACGTCTGCCAGACGACCGCCATTACTGATAAGGTCGCGCATGCGCACATCTTCGTCTCCTTGATGAAATTAATGGTCTATTGAACAAAGCACAATGAGAGTTATAGCTTTCTTAACGTCTTCATGATACAACATCATAAGAAAGCTGTTTCGAGTGGGAAAACGGGTAATTTTCAGATTGCAAACAGTTGATGGGTCTGTTTGGAATAACTTGTGAATAAACCGGCTGAAGTAATTAAGTAATTAAGATCGATGGTTACGACCTCTAAACTCCCAGGATGCACAGGTAAGTGGATAGTTTAGATAGATTCGACCAGCCACATTCCAAGATTTCCAACAAGGTAATGGGAGCGGTGTAAGGAGGTAAGGTCAGAAAAACGGAGTTAACTTTGAAAACCATGGTCAAACGCTATTACCACACTATTATAAAAGTAGCCGCGGTTAACGGGGTCGAGTCGGTGCTAATCGATAGCTGTTATAACAGTATAGCGGGGCGGAGGCGAACTGGGCTAATAGCGGGGAGGACCGGATCGGCTGGATTGCAGAGTCGACGAGTGAAACATCTGAGAAACTGTAAACAACTTGAAACACACATAACATTCGATAATGATTCTCTATTATGAATAGAGAATGTCGTCAACGATTAGATAACCCTAGAATGAAATATCAGTGAATGAGATATTTCGTTTCCACATAATATTTAGAATTTTCACTTCCATTTTACGTTCAACCTTCCTGACAAATTATGTGTCCTCGGATACATGTACTACCTACCACAATTTTCAGTCGATTCAGCCTAAATAGGTACTACTGCAAAAAAAAGTGGTGCCTCCCACGAAAATATTATTGGTCCTGGGGGGTTTTCGATGGTGCTGAATCCGAATCCGAAGCCCGTTTTTCATGTAGACGTCTAATTTTTGAGGTAAAGCTCCTGCATTATTGAAAAAACCACCAAAATTCCAGGATAGTTTGTTTAATAAAGCGCCTGCATTTTTGAAAAAAATCACTAAAATTCCAGGATAGTTTATGTTTAATAAATTAAAAGGTGATATTCTTGTTGGAAATTCAACGCTGAACGCGCCAATACCACATGTAAGGGGTCTGGAATTCCTCCTTAACGTGCCATTAGCCTAAAAATTGCCAAAAAGTGGTTATTTACAGATTTTTAACAATTTTTCTACCGTTTTTTCAACAACTTCCCCCTCATGGAGGCCTGAAAAAAATTTAGCTATTTCCTGGACTATTTCTGCGTTGAATGAGACCACCACCAACTCTAAAGGTGTGATGATTCGTCGAAAACTACCGAAAAAAGTGTTTTTTGTCGGTTTCCGAATTTTTTTTTGACCTGCCTATTGCCAATACTGATTTTTCCGCGTTGGAACGGTTTTTTTACGCCGTTTTTAAAGGGACTTATCGTCTGGAAATACACCCTACAGTATATATATATATATATATATATATATATATATATATATATATATATATATATATATATATATATATATACATGTACATATATACATTTGGATATGAGAGAAAGAAGACAGATATAGGCACACAAAAACTTCTGTAAAAGGGAAAATATCTTATATCTAATATCTATATCTAATATCAAATGTCTTTTATATATATACGACCGTAAAAATCTAGGATTGAGTTCTTTGATGTATGAAATGGAATTGTAAGCGGTCCCCGAACCTTCAAACCCACTTTTAACATTTCGAAGCCAACTAAATAGCTCATTTTTTCTACAAAAATTCGCTAAAAACGCGTTTTTTGGAAGTTTTTTGTCGAATTATCACACCTCAAAAGCTGCTGTTGGTCTCATTCGACGTAGAAATAGTCCAAATAATAGCAAAATTTTTTTCAGGTCGCCAAGGGGTGCAATTTGTACAAATATTTTTTTAAAAATTGTAGAAAAATCGGCGAAAACCTCATCATTTGGCAGTTTTATCATATGTGGTATAGGCGTGTTCAGTGTAAAAATTTCTACAAGAATATCACCGAACGCTAAATTTTCAAAATCCAATCTCAAACATTCTCCTGAAACCATATTTATGCGGCCGCCATTTTGTATGCCACCAATTTCGAGACGGCAGACAAAGATTTTCTCACTCAGAACGTTAAATATTCAACACCTAATCTCTAACATTCTTCTGAAATCACTAACTATTTTCGGCCTTGGCTCCTGACTAAAAGACATAGAAATGTCAAATCGATCAAACTACACGGATTTAGATGATCATGAGTTAAATTGAGCAGGACAAGGATTATGTAGATGAAGAACCAAATTGATCGGGACAGCAACGAGGAAATCGGGAACATCATCGATGGAGGTCAGAGCCGAGCTAACAGTAAATGGCTGAACTTGTTTGAAGACGAGGCGAAAGGACTACTTTAGTAATACGAGTGAGATGAGGGGACGGGGAATTTGAAAGTCAACTTCGAGATATTTCGAGATCACGGTGACTAGGAGGATGTTTTCAACGTGACGCCTCCAGACTGCGTGGGGGAGGTAATTCCGTCGGCAAACAGTAGCAACTAACTGGAACGCGTTTATAATGGGTGTGATGATGGAGGTTGAATATATTTCGGGGAGAAAGCAAGTGAAATGATCGAGAGATAAGGTAGGATGGATAAAAGAGAGGCAGCCATGAGGTAGTTGAAAACAAAATTATCCACACGATCGGGCTACATTTGGTAAAAATCCAGTAAGAACAGATATTTAACATCCATTGGAAAAACATGGAAATCATTCGATTAGATATTCGTTATAGGAACGAGAGCAGGCTGGATAAGATTCATGGCAAATCACACACTATTCTGAGTGAGAACAAGGGAAAAGGACATGCCTGATTGTGAGCATTTAACTTTTTGGTTTATTATTTCCAATAATAAGCCTATGTGATCGTATAGCAAAAAATTTTTATAACCCCCCCTCAAACTTTGTCACTTTACGTTTCAAGGTGCGTAGAATCCAAATTTGAAATGTCCGTTCGCCGTCCGGGCCATAAAAGGCCTTAGAATTGACTTAAAAAATCTGTTCTTTCGCACAAACACTCCACTTGGGGTCTAGTTGGTCCTAACTTCTCGCCAGCTCGATCGCTCCACTCTCATGGGTGCTATGAGCCAAAAATAGGTGAAAAAGTGTCTTTTTTGGTTTATTATTTCCAATAATAAGCCTATGTGATCGTATAGCAAAAAATTTTTATAACCCCCCCTCAAACTTTGTCACTTTACGTTTCAAGGTGCGTGGAATCCAAATTTGAAATGTCCGTTCGCCGTTCACCGTCCGGGCCATAAAAGGCCTTAGAATTGACTTAAAAAATCTGTTCTTCGCACATAGACTCCACTTGGGGTCTAGTTGGTCCTAACTTCTCGCCAGCTCGATCGCTCCACTCTCATGGGTGCTATGAGCCAAAAATAGGTGAAAAAGTGTCTTTTGGTTTATGATTTCCAATAATAAGCCTATGTGATCGTATAGCAAAAAATTTTTATAACCCCCCCTCAAACTTTGTCACTTTACGTTTCAAAGTGCGTAGAATCCAAATTTGAAATGTCCGTCCGCCGTCCGGGCCATAAAAGGCCTTAGAATTGACTTAAAAAACCCGTTCTTTCGCACATAGACTCCATTTGGGGTCTAGTTGGTCCTAACGTTTAACCATCCCGATCGCTTTACTCGCATAGATGCTATGGGCCAAAAACGGTCGGAAAAGTGTGAACAAGTGTCAGTGTTAGATTGACGAACGCGCGCACGCCTTGTGGATGGGAGAGGGTGGGCGGGAGAGAGTGTGATGAAATTAATTCCAATTAGAAGAGATTGTTTATGAGTACGAAAATACTCATAATTCTATTCTACGCTTTATGATATAAAGCTTCGCTTCCTTCGAGTGTCCCTAGACGGCCCCATTTTATTTTTTTTTTTCCTCAACTTTACTATATAGCGTAAAATTATGGGGTCCTGGAGCTGCGATGCAGTGAACGAGTGAACCAAATATTGGAAACCCCGAGGTTTCGATACCTAGTAAATATACTATAAGTGAGGCTAAATAATTACGGGCAGTTTTCTACGTAGAAGGTCTGTATGATACAAAAATAATAAACCTTTGTGTAATAATTTGAAGCGTTTTTATAGTTCAAGTTGTATAGAAATTGGAGATTTGTGAGTGAAAAGAAAATGTTAGCTAATAATTTTATGGAAAAAAAAGTATTCTAAATGATACTCTTCTATTCAAAAAGAGATTTTGGATTTTAGGCTATTTTTTGCAATTTTATAGATTTTTTAAAACAAATTTTAATGAAGTTCAAGTTTTTAGCATAATTTCGTACATTAATTTTTGAATATTCTATTTCATAGTTGATAAACTTTATTTGACCAATCTTATGCTAAAAAATATCAATTTAACAATTCTTAGCCATTTTCAGTGATTTTGTCAGCACATTTTAGCGAATTTTTGAAGAAAATTAAGCTATTGCTCTCGCCTCAAAATTTGTAGAATGTAAATTTTTGAAAAAAAATTATGCAGAAATCCGTTTCAGGCTATTCTGAATCATATTCTGAAGTTTAACGCATTTTTTTATGTATGTATGTATGTATGTATGTATATATGTATGTATGTATATATGTATGTATGTATATATGTATGTGTCATTCCAGACGATAACTGTCCGTAGAATTGTGCTAGAAACTTCAAACAAATTTTAAAATGTTAAGGGCACAAAACGAAAGTTCAAGTTCGTTGGCCAGCTTGATCGGATTACATCTTCGGGTTGAAATTTTCAAAAATGTAGTCAAAAATTTCAAAATAGCCTGTTTTTTGCGATTTGTCGTGCGAAATAATTTTTTCAGCATACTAATATGTGGTATATTCGGAATCAGCGTAAAATTTCCTATAAGAATATGTATCAAGTTTTCAAAAATTTCAAAGTTGAAAAATCAGTCAAAAATCGAAATAGTGCCGTTCGCTGGTTGTAAAAATCGGTAATATTCTTCAAAAATTCGCTCATGGGGTCATGCTGCATGACTGGACTTTTTGAAATTTGACCAATTAAATGATATCAATATACAGTATAGGTAACACTTTTATGTGTTGGAAAGATGACTTGGTAATAAATTGTTTTGTTTATCAACTATATTAAAAAGCGTAAAATTGTGAGATTCCGCTGCTGTAATGGATTGAACCCATTTGTGAGGTCCGAAGCTCCGAGTTCCGATACTAAATATACTATAAGCGGCGTTTAATAATTATGGACCAGAGATCTACGTAGAAGGGCTGTCTAATACATAAATAATAAACCTTTGTGTAATAATTTGCAGCGTTTTTTTTTTTTTTTAAAGGAAAGATAACTTTATTTGTAAATCAATGTTGTACATCTCAGTTGGTGTAAATGCTTTGAATGGAGTCGGAACTACCTAATTAAGATGAAGCTGGAAGAAACAACATGCCCAATGGCTGCCCTCCGATTAAAAAAAAGTCCAGTCATGCAGCATGACCCCATGAGCGAATTTTTTAAGAAATCTTCGACATTTCAGTCGCTATTTACAACTAGCGAACGGCATTATTTCGATTTTTGACTGATTTTTCAACTTTAAAATTTTTGAAAACTTGATACATATTCTTATAGGAAATTTTACGCTGATTCCGAATATACCACATGTTAGTATGCTCAAAAAATTATTTCGCACAACAAATCGCAAAAAACAGGCTATTTTGTAATTTCTGACTACATTTTTGAGAATTTCAACCCTAAGATGTGATCCGATCATGCTGGCCAACGAACTTGAACTTTCGTTTTGTGTCCTTAACATTTTAAAATTTGTTTGAAGTTTCTAGCACAATTCTACGGACAGTTATCGTCTGGAAGGACACATACATACATATATACATACATACATACATACATACATACATAAAAAAATGCGTTAAACTTCAGGATATGATTCAGAATAGCCCAAAACAGATTTCTGCATAAAATTTTTTAAAAAATTCACATTCTACAAATTTTGAGGCGAGAGCAATAGCTTAATTTTCTTCAAAAATTCGCTAATAGAAAAGTAATTTTCTCTTGTGATTAGATGTCTTCTTGTGTGTCCAACAGGTCCGTGTATCGTTTTCTCTCCAGTCGTCGTGTCACTCGTGGCGCAGGAACGTGTGTTGGTATAGCGTGTGCTGATGGATTTGTGTGAGTTGTCATTGATGTGTGTAGTCTGTCATTGAAGTGTCTTGATAACTTCTTCTACCCAGGGCATTTTCAGATTATTATGGATTATGGTGTTTCGTAGAAACCATGGAGAAATTATGATGGCCCTTAGATAGAGATTTTTTTTGTCTGTATTTTTAGCATGAATATGCTTTAGCCGTGACCTAACTACCGAAAAATGTCCCACGAGAGTGCAACGAAAGTAGCGCCAATAATTGTGATGATTTCCGCTTACAACCGAGTCGTTGCTAGGGATATGATACTTCGTCGTTTTTCATCCCACAAAATTCGTTGACCATTCGTTCGAAAGCTCTCGATTTATCCAACCATACTATATTAACTACTGCGAAGTGCGTGGCCAACAAGCTGAGTTATGAGCATGGTTATATGAATAATTGTTTACACACAGGTGATCATTCTCAATTATTGATATTGTGAACATGATTGCAACCGCTTGTTAATTTCTGATGATTTCATTGAGCTGGTGTTTCGATTATGTGATTCATAGCAGATGATCCGAATATTGCGAGAACGGTTAGATTTGTGAAGCGGTGGTTAAATTATTTTAATAGGTAATTTCTATACTTTACACTATAGGAAGCTGTAATTTCGTATGTAGCCTCTTTAGCCTCTTTCTATAATAAAGTGAATGTTTAGTCGCGAGTTTCTATTAGGAGATCATCATCTCACAAGAGCTCAATGGTCGTGATCATTTCTACAATAAAGTGAGAAAGAGGAGCTAAAACATGATTCCATGTTTTAGGATTGATGGCAGAATGATAAACAGAGTTCAGAGGCCGATGGGGGGTCGGGTTCAGAGAATCGACGAGGAGTGAGTCGTGTACGGCTAAAGCATATTCATGTTTTTTAATTTTAACCGTCAGGCTCAAAGGAACTGTGGCTTTTTTAATTTGTGATTTGCAGGCTGTATTCCAGATTTTACATCCGTACATCCATATGGGGCGCTCATGGATTAGGTATATTAGTCTTTTGAGGTGGAGAGGGAGAGGGACACTAAGAACTTTAGTTGCTTGGAGTCAAGGATGAGACAAAGATATCTTACCTCGTTCACTTGTGGAATCGTTTCATTACTGAAAGTGATTGGAACATTATTTATTCGCTTTTTATAGGCGAATTTGACAACCTTTGATTTTTGCGGATTTATTTTGACTCTCCGTTTGTCACACCACTTTTCTATATGTCTTCACAGGTTCCTTTGCTCAATATAGCCACTTCATCTGCGAACTGAGCAATTTTTACGATTACCTACCCGCATTTTACCTACAAGCATTTACCTACCACATATTTCGGATGGTTTTTGACAATAGTTAGATCTAAGCCCAAAAGCGAAACAGTTAAAACATTGTAGTGGATTCGGTATACATGGTTTTACCCTTAGTTTCAAAAACTCCAAGTACTATGTTGACGCAGGGTGAGAGATTGAAAAAGTTAGCAGAAAAGAACGAGACTGTTTTTGAATTCCAATAATCTTTATTGTGAACCAGGAGACATTTATAACATGACTTAAGCTCGCATACCAACGATACCTTTGGAAGTGTTCATTGTCGGGTGCAACTCAAATTTTACAGGATAACTCTCATACAGAACTGTTTTCAGAAGTAACTCAATATTTTTCTGATCGGAAATCTCAACCAATTTAAAACGAATACTGAATAAGATATGAATTGAAAATATGAGTGCAATCAAAACTCAGGGATAAAATCATAACTGATTGAGAATGATATTGGGTATATAAAATTCATTAATCAATTATCACAAAATAATCTAACAATAGTGGCAGGGTTCGGATAATGGAACCAGAGCTTCAAAAGGCAAACGGTGTAGACGCCTATTTATATTCCACGCAATATTGAGCAGCAATGCTGCAAGAACGAAACACCAAAAAAAATGAACCCATAAAAACAAGTTTTTAATGTAACTCTTTCTTTTTCTCATGTTCTCAGTTAATTTTATTGTTGTTTCAATATTTGGTAGTTTCTTGGCAACAGTAAATTGAAACAAAATCACATTGTTTCAAAATCACATTGATAATAACTTAAATTAAATTGACAAGGAAAATCATTTAATATTTTATTGACCCTGGATTCGTTGTCATTTTATGCAGACGTTCAATAGTATCCTTCTCCTCCCTCCTCCTCATCCTCCTCCTCCCTACAATACACAACACGTGTAAGGTGTCCCATATTAAATTTCAAATTTTCGAAAATTTATAGTATAACTAACTTTTTCTTCGCGAAAATTTGATAGATTAAAATGTACGCCAGCATGAACTCGTGTGCAAAATTTCAGATCGATTGGATATCGGGAAGTGGGTTAAAAATCGATCTGAAATTTTGTCTCAAGCAAGCAAGAAGAGAATAGAAGTTAAAAGAAAGAGTTAATAAAAATAGCCCAATGAATGTTTGTATTTGTGTTTACTATTGTAGGTTTATTGTTAATTTTGGTCCCTGTAAATTAGGATGGTATTTAAGTTGAGATATATAATAAGGTATCTGAGACATACTTGCGCCCGTTTGTGTAACATTTTACGGCGCGCCCGACGGAAGGTTAGAAGAATAGCCAGTGAATGTGAAGTAGTTTGTAATGTGGGTAGGAGGATCTTGAAGTAAATAATTTGAGCAGTCTCTGTGGAAACTTCGTTCAAGCTCCTTGTAAAATTTCCTAACGCTTGCATACGAGTCTGCAACGCATTGGGACATTTTCATGTGTTTACCTATGAATGGTCAACGTCATTTCTGATGGTCATAATCATCGTTGTGGCCACTTGGGACAATTTTTTTCGTGACGATTTTTTTGTTATGTGCCATATGAAAGACATGAAAATGTCAAAAAAATATGACGCAGCTGCAGAAGACCTTTGTGTTGTATTCACAACCTCCTTTGTGCATGCATTGCAACTATGCAGCTATAATCGCGTACACTATTGATCCAATGTATAAGATATCACTTCTTTCACTTTAAGAATTTTCTTCTCTATGTAATATGACAGCAATTGCTTACGTTTTCTACACTCAACATGATCTACGTCACACCTTCCTTGCTTTTCAACTATTCCATCATATCTTCTAGACATTGCAACTATGCAGCAATAATCACTTACATTATTGTTTCAATGCACAAGATATCACTTTTTTCACTTCAAGAATATTTTTGTCTATGTAGTATAATCTAAGTCACACCTTGCTTTCCGAATATTCCATCATAACGTCTGGGCATTGCAACTAAGCAGCAATAATCACTTACATTATTGTTCCAATGCATAAGATATCACTTCTTTCACTTCAAGAATGTTCTCTTCTATGTAGTATGACAGCAATCGCTTGCGTTTTCTATTCTCAACATGAGACACGTCACACCCGCCTCGCTTTTCAATGATTCCATCAGATCTTCGGGACAACTTTAAAAAAAAAAGCCTTCTTTTACCGCCTGATCGTCCTGACGTCGCTTTTGTTTGTCTGCTCCAGATCCGTCAGTCCCCCCTGAGTTTTCGACTTTTCAAGGGAAAACTTCAGACGACCTCGAAGCGTGCCGAAACGGTAATTGCGCCCACCTTGGCCGGCACCTCGTTGACTCGAACCCTCTTCATCCATTTTCATTTTAAGACCCCTCGAGGGTGATAAGAAAATTCTTCTTCGTCTACCCAATTCACGAAGAGACGGCAAAGCGGGAAGGCCTTTCAACTCGAATTTTTTCTTCGTTTCTTTACAACTTTTATTTATTTTACCAATTTGTCGGAGGAAACTGCGAGCACGCGATAGGTGAGTGTAGGTGCCCTGACTGAAGGCCCACTCCAACTGCAATGATTTTGTGAAAGCTGAGAGGACGGCCTGAGGAATCTGATGAGCAGCTATTACGAATTTTTTGGTATGCTCTTTCCATTTCTCACCTTTTTCATGGACATACTCTCTTTTGTGCGCCGTAGAACCAATCACTTCCCAAAGGAATCTGTGAGAGTACACGATTTTCAAGTTGAGGTCGCCAAACAGGGCTATGCTTTGATCCTATGGCCCACTCTTGATGACCAGAAAGCATTCATTTTGCTTAATCCAGCTTACTTAGTGAACCTTTGTGCCGTGCTGATGTCACAGCCAGAAAAGATCTGACCCTTCGTCCAACTACAGGAATAGGCCTACATAAAAATGCCCCGAACGATGTCTGGAGTCGACAAACATATGCTGTTGGAATCAGCAACAAAGTCCTCTAAGTGACTTTTATGCTCAACAACTTTGCTTCTTATAAATATGTCTGTAGGATGAATGGTTTAGGAATTATTAGAAAAAAACTTTAAGTTGGGTAAATTAAGCCATCTTTATGAGGCCGCCATTTTGTATTCCACCACTTTCGAGGTGGCAGACAACGATTTTTTTTTTTCTTAAACAAAGAATGGACTATATTTTCAGAATCTAATTTCAAACCTTCTTCTTAAATTACAATCTATTTTCGGCCTTGGCTCCTGGACTATAATGGCGCTATTTAGCGCTAAAAGTTGGAAGGCAGTTCGTTGGCTGGACTGAAGGTGATCGCTGATCAATTTCATTGCCACTGAATCAGCAATCGTTGCAAGAGGTAAAACAAACGCCTATTCCAGCAATGTTTCAAGACCATTTCTGGAGCTTTTAGCTTCAGTTCTTGGAAGGACCCCTACGCGTTTCTTCCTCGTCAGAATGCTAGGAGTTGGGCAAATTCTTAAAACGATGTTCTTAATACAGCAATTCCTTGCAATATTCGCTCAAAGTTGCGTGAAATAGTGGTGACTGATAGTGAATTTCATCAAGATTTAATCAGCGATGGCCAGTCAGGATATGCATGTTGGAAATTCAATGGCAAAGATAAAAAACCAATTTTTTTTCTTTTTTGAACTATTGAATTGCACTAAGTAATAATTTATTAACAATATTATTTTGAAAATACAGATATAAATATTCAAAACTAAGACACATCACCGAGTTTTACTTATTATGACAAATACTTCACTTCACTGCTTCACAAGTAGACAAGATCAAGTGGTTTGGTACGTTTAAGTCTTCTTGTGATATCACTTGCGTCAAGGAGACGAACAGCTTCGTCGTTGACGTGATGTTTCAGCCGATGGAGGTGACTTGCAGCATATCGCTTTATGGCCTCTCTTACTGTCTTGATCTGAAGTTTGTGGTGGAGACGTTCATTTCGAAAGTACCATGGTGCATTGACAACATTTCGTAATACATTATTCTGGAATCGTTGGATAATGTCTTGGTTTGATTGGGCCGTACAACCCCACAGCTGGGCTCCATTGGTCCATACAGGTTGGATGATGTCTTGGTTTTATTGAGCCGTACAACCCCACAGCAGAGCTCCATAGGTCCATACAGGCTTGATGATGTCTTGGTTTGATTGAGCGGAACAACCCCACAGCTGGACTCCATAGGTTCATACAGGTTGGATGATGTCTTGGTTTGATTGAGCCGTACAACCCCACAGCTGGGCTCCATAGGTCCATACAAGTTGGATGATGTCTTGGTTTGATTGAGCGGTACAACCCCACAACTAGACTCCATAGTTTCATACAGGTTGGATGATGTCTTGGTTTGATTGAGCCGTACAACCCCACAGCTGAGCTCCATAGGTCCATACAGACTTGATGATGTCTTGGTTTGATTGAGCGGAACAACCCCACAGCTGGGCTCCATAGGTCCTTACATGTCGGATTATGTCTTGGTTTGATTGAGCGGAACACCCCCACAGTTGGGCTCCAAAGGTCCATACAAGTTGGATGATGTCTTGGTTTGATTGAGTGGTACAACCCCACAACTAGACTCCATAGTTTCATACAGGTTGGATGATGTCTTGGTTTGATTGAGCCGTACAACCCCACAGCTGAGCTCCATAGGTCCATACAGGCTTGATGATGTCTTGGTTTGATTGAGCGGAACAACCCCACAGCTGGGCTCCATAGGTCCTTACATGTCGGATTATGTCTTGGTTTGATTGAGCGGAACACCCCCACAGTTGGGCTCCAAAGGTCCATACAAGTGGGATGATGTCTTAGTTTGATTGAGCGGTACAACCCCACAGCTGGGCTCCACAGGTGCATACAAGTTGGATGATGTCTTGGTTTGATTGAGTGGTACAACCCCACAACTAGACTCCATAGTTTCATACAGGTTGGATGATGTCTTGGTTTGATTGAGCCGTACAACCCCACAGCTGAGCTCCATAGGTCCATACAGGCTTGATGATGTCTTGGTTTGATTGAGCGGAACAACCCCACAGCTGGGCTCCATAGGTCCATACAAGTTGGATGATGTCTTGGTTTGATTGAGCGGAACACCCCCACAGTTGGGCTCCAAAGGTCCATACAAGTGGGATGATGTCTTAGTTTGATTGAGCGGTACAACCCCACAGCTGGGCTCCACAGGTGCATACAAGTTGGATGATGTCTTGGTTTGATTGAGTGGTACAACCCCACAACTAGACTCCATAGTTTCATACAGGTTGGATGATGTCTTGGTTTGATTGAGCCGTACAACCCCACAGCTGAGCTCCATAGGTCCATACAGACTTGATGATGTCTTGGTTTGATTGAGCGGAACAACCCCACAGCTGGGCTCCATAGGTCCTTACATGTCGGATTATGTCTTGGTTTGATTGAGCGGAACAACCCCACAGCTGGGCTCCAAAGGTCCATACAAGTTGGATGATGTATTGGTTTGATTGAGCGGTACAACCCCACATCTGGACTCCATACTTCCAGTCAGGTTTAAGGACCTGGTTAATACAGTGTAAGCTTGTTCTGGATCTACAGCTTCGACCGTCTCCCCCATTAACCAATAAATTTTTCTGAATTTGAGTAGGAGTTCTTACTTCTTTTTCTAACTAGGGCTCTCCACCTGAGCCTAGGATCGAGCGTCATACAGTGGTATTTAGCTTCGTTAGCATAAGGAATAACTTTGCCCTTGGGATAAACCAGTACACAGTCAATTCTTTTGTTAGTGAAGTCAACGTGTACCGACTTAGTTTCGTTTATTCTGATTCTGCATTTCGCTGTCCATTGTGAAACCCGAAAATGTTCAGCCAATCTTGTTTGATGGCAATATCAAAGAGTGGATTCTTCTTCCGATAACTTTAAACATTCAGGCGTTAATCGTACTGGCTCAACGATAGAAAGAAACTGCTGTCATGCCTGTTAAGTTTAGTTCATCTAAAGAAAAAAGATATATCCTGACTGATCCAGCAAACACAACATCACAGACATGAAGGATATTTGGAGGTAAGTAATCATTGACGATGATAAGAGGATGTAAAGCAGTAATTTGAGTTGCCGTTGTTTCAATTACTCTTAACAGAATTTATACACGGGACTCCGGTAGTGTTATTCACTTCTGCCTCACGCGATACGTTTCTGGAATATACTAGTGCACATAACCATGGTGTAATGACAACGATGTGGTGACGAAAGTATGGATGGGGGGCAATATGTCGACACATAAACTGGTCGACAAACGGGCAAGAAGCCGTGTCGACATCTTTCAACACCAAGGGTTGACCAATGTCGATTTCACAGGCATTGGAAATATGGCGACACAAAAATACAGCGACTAGTCGACAACTTTCAACACCCCTTGTTGAAAAAGGTCGTCCAAGTCAACCATGGGGATACGTCGACATATTTACATCGACATCCTTCGTATACCTGACATGTAGGTTAGAATGAAGTGTATAGTTTGGTAGTCTGGATGCTCGCAAGCTCCCATCTCAAAAATACATAACATCAAGTAGTCAATCCCTTAGTAAAAATGCAGATTAGTTGGATGTGTAGATCAGAATGAAGTGTATAGTTTCGTGGTCTCATAACACGATCACATAACAGTTTAGAAACGTAAATGTGACTTTTCATTTAATCCTCGGATTGAAAGACCCCATGGGACCAAGGCTGAGGACAGGTAGTGGCCAAACAACCCTTTTGTCGTCGTTTAGCAGTCGACCAGTTTCAAGAGGGGTGTTTTTAGCTCATGTTCAACTCCTGTTGTTGAAATACAGCGAAAAACGGATCTCAAATTTTTCGACATAAATCCGTCGACCAGTTTCAAAGATGTGCGTTATCGGCGTTCTTCAACACCTGGTGTGGAAATATGGCGACAGGAGGTGTCGACCAGTTTATGTGTCGACATATTGCCAAGTTCCCGATAAATTTAGCAAATGTATACCAAAAAATGTGGTGAAAAATCACTAAAAATGGTTAAAAACGCCTAAAAATCGGTAAATTGATCATTATTTAAAACAGAACATTAAAATTATCATTTAAAAAATTGCTGAAAAATGTAGAATTTAAATTTCATTAAAATTTGCTATAAATTAGGTAAAACTGAAAAATATAGCTAAAAATCCAAAATTTCTTTTTGAAGAGCAGATTAATATTTAGAATATGTTTTTTGTCTTGAATTAAATTGTTTTCCATAAAATTGGTACCTAGTTAACGAGTTCTTTTCACTCAAAGTCCACAATTTTCAAAACAATGTTAAATGAAGTACGATAATTTACGAAAATTCGCTCATACAATCATGCTGCATGACTGGAGCGTTTCGCAATTCTTCAAACTCACCGTGAACAAGGCTGCACAAATTAGAAAGACATCGAACCTCACCTGGAACCAAAAGAAAAACAGTAGTGTTAGTTAACTTAGAAATCAAACCAAATTTTTTTCAACAGTAACATAAAAAACGCTGTAAATTCGGCTAAAATGCGAAAACATGGAACATGCTTTCTTCTCGCTAAAACTACGACATAAATATTTTACTAATCAAAATTAGAAGGAAGTACCTAGGTAAGTAATTTTCTGTTATGGTGCGCGTCTCCAATTATAACCAAGATTAACTTCTCTACCAAGTGACAACAAAACAAGTGGTATTGTTTACTATATCCATTTATAAAATGAATAAATATAAAACTACGACATAAATAGAAGAACAAGTACGAAAGAAATGTGTGATAAATCGAGAGCTTTTCAACGAATGGAGAACGATTTTTGTCCGATGAAAACTAAAGAAGTTTCTTGGTTGTACTTGGAAATCATAAGAAATTACTTAGTAAATTTTTAGTTTATGTGCCATAGCAAAGACATAAACTAAACCTTCCAAGATTCAGATTGTCTCCTGAACTCATAACGCTTGCATACGAGTCTGTAACACATTGGGACATTTTATGTCTTTAGTTGAAGACAAGTATGTGTTGCAGACTCGTATGCAAGCTCTAAGAGCCACTCAGCTGATCCGGACCCTGGGCATCGTCACGTAAATGTGCTAAAGAGACTACATACGAAATTACAGCTTCCTAGAGTGTAAAACATAGAAATTAGCTTTAAGAGCCACTCATCTGATCCGGACCCTGGGCATCGTCAAGTAAATGTCCTAAAGAGGCTACATAAGAAATTACAGCTTCCTAGAGTGTAAAGCATAAAAATTACCTATTAAAATGATTTAACCACCGCTTCACAAATCAAACCGTTCTCGCAATATTTGGATCACCTGCTATGAATCAAATCATCGAAACACCAGCTCAATGAAATCATCAGAAATTAACATAACATCAATTATTGAGAATGATCACCTGAGTGTACACAATTGTTCAAATAACCTTGCTCATAACTCAGCTTGTTGGCCACGCACTTCGCAGTAGTTAACATAATATGGTTGGATAAATCGAGAGCTTTCGAACGAATGGTCAACGAATTTTGTGGGATGAAAAACGACGAAGTACCATTTCCCTAGCAACAACTCGGTTGTAAGCGGAAATCATCAAAATATTTTCGTGAGCCATTTTCCGTGACGTTTTTTTAGTTTATGTGCCATAGCAACGACATAAAATGTCAAAATTTCGTGACCATCTCGCGTAACGTTTTCGGGCAATTAGCTCAAGACTAAAGCACGTTCCATGCTAAAAAAAAAGTGAGTTTCAAATGCACAAGACGGAAAAACTACAGGCAACCGGAGCTTTTTTTCCGTAAACAAAATGGACCAAAGTTTATGAGACATGGGGTCAAAAATCACAAAGCATCGAGGGTTCGGGAGTCTAGAAGGACTAAAATTGAAGGGCTGAAATGATAAAATCGGGATCTCGTGAACTCTCGAAACAACGTCTTTTTTTTGACATTTTCATGTCTTTGCTTTGGCACATAAACTGAAAAATCGTCACGAAAACTTGCTCACGCGATACCAATAAATAAAATAGACTCACTGTGTTGCCTAGAGAACAATCAACTGTTTTCTTATTTTGATGCTTGGGTAAATGAACTAACAACCTTACTTCACTACCTTGTTGTGTAGTGGTAACAACAACGCTACTGGGGTAGGTGATGTAGCCTGGCTCGAATTCAATAAAGTACCCACGGGTGTCGGAATATGAGTCAACACGATCGCGAATTCAATTAAGTACCCAAGGGTGGGCGGTTTCTCTTATGGCCCATTTAATTGATCTGTACGCCCCGCCGTGCAATGCACGGGTGAGATCTGCCTAGTAATAAATACAATAAGAAAACACACATGAAAATGTCCCAATGTGTTGCAGACCCGTATGCAAGCATTTAAGTTCCTCAGACTGAGAAGAGAACGCGTTGCTGTTCAATAATCTGCTTCAGCTTTCCCAAATCCTGGGATTTTTTTTTTTTTTTTTTTTTTAATACCTACGTTTAATAATTATTTACGTTTAAGGGCTTTTGAATATAGGAATGACAAACCTTTGTGTAGAAGCGTTTTTTCGCAACAAATTTTGAGGAGGGGGTTAAAAATTTTTTTGTTCTTAGCCAATTACAAAGGTTTGTTATTGAAAATAATAAACCCTAAATACGAAATGTTTGTGTAAGAATTTATCAGTCGCAATAACAAATAAAGAAAAATAAACGCTCGTTTCTTCATCCAAGCATTCAGAGCAGGGCAAGGTCTGTGGTTTCCCGCGAGTCAACTAGGCACCCAAAACTACCTGAAAACCATACGCTTGAATAACTGGGGAGGCCCCAGCATGGGCGAGTGGGTTCTATTGGACGCAACAGATGTGGGTACAATCGTCCTACTTGGAGAAAGAGTCTGAATAAAAACCAAACTGTTTTTGTAGTTGACCGGAAACATCTAACGACATACCAACTTGTTTAGTGTACAAGGAGGTAAACAAGTGGGAAGTGATACTCTGAAAAATAGGTGCCTCGAAATGGTCTGATGACTAGTCAAAACTATGTTTTAGTAGGTACGCTTTGTGCTAATGTGAAAGAAAAGTGCAATTCTGGTCGATTTTTCGGTGTTTTCCCAAGTTAGTGTCGCAAGTATCAATAGAGGGTTTTGTACTTCTCGTATTTATTTTCTCGTATACGAAAATGGCCTTTCCGAAACGAGAAGAGGTTTTCGTAACGTGGAAACACTTTTCGCAAAGGGAAGAGTCAGCTTTACTCGTGCTCAGCTTTTTCGGAATCGCATGTACGGGACGACAAAACTTGACCTTTCTCTCGAGAGTAAACTGCCATCCACTAAGGTTGTCTTTCGATACAGCAATAAGGTCTCCCAGTTGCATTCCAAGTTGAAGGCCATTGATCCCCTACCGCTACAGTCATGCGTGATTTACAAGGTTCCCTGTAAGAATTGCACCATTTGCTATGTTGGGCACACACAGTCCTACATCAAGGTTCGCATGGGCAGGCACAGGGCAGACTGTAGAGGGGAATTGGAGAGTGGCACTATGTTATCCCACCATGCATTGGAACACGGGCATTCATTTGATTTTGAGAAGGTCACTGTGTTGGATAGAGAGCAGCAACTCGGTAGGCGTACTTTCAAGGAGAAATTATACATACAGCTAACAGACAATACGTGTAATAAGAAGACGGACACCAATGGCATTAGTTCTGTGTATGCAGCAATTCTGGCGGGTGTGAAGACGAACAATGTCTAGTGTTGAGTGACTAGAACCTTCTCTTCGTCGCCATTTTGTGAATTTTTCATTGACTGCTTTTAATTGTTGCCATTTTGTCTCACTTAGTTCTGGGAGAGCCACTGTATATATACTCTAAGATGTGATCCATGTGATATCTGTTATCATATTCTTCTTCCTGTTGTCTGTGATTTTAGTTTAGTTCTGTTTGCTTGCCAGCAGTGTATTTTTTCAAAGATTTCCAATTTTTTACAATTTTAGCTTCTACTTTTTTGAGTCCTGTTCATGTGCCAATTGTTGTCTGCCTCATCTGCAACCATTTCTTGTTTTTGGTATGTACATAAATGTTTCCATGATGGTTGTTCACATGGTTTTAATTGAGCAGGCTGGATGTTGTTGTTATATTGTTGTATTGTTATTTTTTAGTTATATGACAACTGACTTCTAAATCGATGACCGTGTCCTATATTTCGACACTGTGAATGATCCTTGAGTAAGTTACCTATCTATGGACTCAATTAAGTAGTAAGTAGTGGTTGTTGTTATTATTTTATTTTATGTTGGCCTGATGTATATTTCTTTGAGTTCATTCTGTGCTATTGTTATTGTTTAATTATTGTTTCTGTGCCGAGACTGAAAGTTTTTTATTTTATTCTGATTGTTATAGACCCTGAAGATGGTTTTATATAAACCGAAAGCTCGACGATAAGGACGTTTATTTCGTTTTGACCCTTATCCTGATAACTTGACAACAGACATATTGTGGGTCGATAAGCTCTTTCTCTACTTGTTCCTGGGTGTCAAGGGTCAGCAGAGTGCCACTCACGGATGTGCGAGTACCAGCTGATTTGTAAGAAGTGTGAGGATGATCATAGAAAGAGCTTCTATGTGGGGAAGGTAACTGAATCTAAGGGTGAATAACCATAAAGCTTCCTTGAGTCAGTCCCAGCAACGACAGATAAAGCTGCATGCTTGAACACACGGTCAAGCAGTCACCTTCAACGAATGCTACGGTGTTAAGGTGTTGAAGAAGATGCCTGAAAAAACGAAAGACCAGCTACTTCAACAGTCCGAACGGGCCCATAGGTGGGTACTGGGTTCAAATCGGCCTCCTAGACTCAACGTCAATGATTGAGTAATTCCATTATAACAACCATGAAACGTTCGATACAAGCTCGGTTCGAGGGAATATTCAATATAAACACTCTTTCTTCTTCTAATTTTGACAAAGACTAATTCGAAAAATCAAAAACTTTTTCCTCTTTATTTCTGTGAAATTTCATTAACTTTAATTGGACAGTAGGATACGAAAGTTGAATTATAAATACATTACAAGCACATTTTCGCTACCTAAAGATTACTTTTTTTCTTTTTTTTTCTATTGTTGTTGGTTTGTTGGATCTTTGTCTGAATATCAGGAGAGAAAAAAAGCGATGCGAAACTGGCAAAGTGCCAGTTGATGCCATATTGTGTAATCAAATTTGAGACAATAGGTGACCCAGGCATAATGGTGGCGAGAAATTGTTAATTATTATGATACATATGGTATCTATATATATACATATACCCATTTTCAACTATTTCTACTGGAACATCGATACATTGAAGCACAAATTTAAGCTGAAAAACGCTGCAAATTATTTCACAAAGGTTTATTATTTTTTCAATTGAGTATGGTCGTAGTTTTAGTTGGCTTGCGTACGTCATAAGGCCCGTCCAGACTCCTCGGCGTGTCCTATTTCGAGTTGCCACAACCTATACTTCTATAAATATATACGCATGTTTATATTTCTCGATTTGAGCTCCTATCTATTCAAATACCTAGTTATTGCCTTAATAATATCATTATCTAAGTACGTACGAAAAGTCGAGAGGATATATGTTATAAATATGAGTAGGAAAAGCATTGGTATTAACACACAAATATGACCTAGAAAACTCGGCGCTTTGCGCCTCGGCGGGGGGCTCCGCCCCCCTGCACCCCCCGGTTTATTTCTTTTTCCATACTCTGTATGAAATCATAGGAACACAGAATGTGTTTTTGCGATGATTCTATTTCCTTACCAACGGCTTGGTTGCACGTGAATAATAACAATATTTGGCAATAATAAAATAAATAATTGTTAGACATTTAATTTGGTCTAAAACCCTATAAATATTATATAAATAAATATGTAACTACAAGAAAAATACTATATAAATTGAGAGCTTTCCAACGAATGGTGAACGATTTCTGTGCGATTAAAATTGCGGAAGTTCCATTTCCCTACCAACGGCTCGGTTGTACGTGAAAATCATAAGAAAATTTACAAGCGGTTGCAATCATGTTGACAATATCAATTATTGAGAATGATCATCTGTGTGTTAACAATTGATTCAAATAACCATGCTCATAACTCAGGTTGATGGCCACGCACTTCGCAGTTTGCAGTAGTTAACATAATATGGTTGGATAAATCAGGAGCTTTCCAACGAATGGTGAACGATTTCTGTGCGATTAAAAATGCGGAAGTTCCATTTCCCTACCAACGGCTTGGTTGTACGTGAAAATCATTATAAAAGGCGCATAACGGTTTTTTCTGTCGGTTTTTTGTGACGATTTTTTTTCGGTAGGTCATCGCAAAAACACATTCTGTGTTAAAACATATATTCATGCCTCGAAGGAACGCTGTACCCACCACAAGGTGCCGCGGCGCCTCCTCTAACGCCCCTCACCACCCACCGTGACCCCCTGCCAAGCGTGCCAGGCGTGCGTCTAACACGTCTGACACTCAAAAAGACACTTTTTCGCCCGTTTTTGGCCCATAGCATCTATGCGAGTAAAGCGATCGGGATGGTTAAACGTTAGGACCAACTAGACCCCAAATGGAGTCTATGTGCGAAAGAACGGGTTTTTCAAGTAAATTCTTAGGCCTTTTATGGCCCGGACGGCGGACGGACATTTCAAATTTGGATTCTACGCACCTTGAAACGTAAAGTGACAAAGTTTGAGGGGGGCTTATAAAAATTTTTTGCTACACGATCACATAGGCTTATTATTGGAAATAATAAACCAAAATGTACTTTTAAATTTCATTAATATTTGCCAAAAATAGACAGAACTTTAGAAAACCTAAAAATTCAAATTCTGTTTTGAATCGCAGAATATTATTTAGAACAAGTTTTTTATACCTAACACAAAACTGGTAGTTACCTAACAACTTTCTTTTACTCAAAGTGCTCAAATTACAACTCTAGTACGATCATTTACGAAAATGCGCTCATACGGTCATGATGCATGACTGGAACTTTAAGGTCTAACGAATGATAGCCAAAAACACTTGACTTACACAGGGGTGCCCACAGGGGGGGGGGGGGGGTCACGACGCAAACTGCGTCTTTAAAATTTGGGGGGGGGGGGGGGGGGGGGGGGGGGGGTTAGAAAAAAGTTCCAGTCATGCAGCATGATCGTACGGAAATTCGCTCATACGAAGATTATCGTAACATTATATTATATTACTGTTTTAAAATGTGTGTATTCCGAGTACAAGGAAATTGTTAACCACCAATTTTATGGCAAGTAAACTCGTTCCAAATCATATTCTACGAATAAAAACAGATTTTGGATGTTTAGCAATTTTTCAGTTTTTCAATCTATTTTCCAGCAAGTATTGATGAAATTCAAAAACATTTTTTCACCATAGGTAATTTTGTGAATACATTTTTGAATGTTTTAGTTCATCGTCAATAAACTCCTTTCGACTACGATTCTGATAAAAATATAAATTTAACAGTTTTTAGACGTTTTCAGTCATTTTTAGTGATTTTTTGAGCACATTTTTTGAAATTTGACCAATTTAATGTGCTCAAAAAGTGTTGTCCAACGAACTCATTCTTTCTTTTGAAATGCTTGATTTTTTGGCGAAAGAACGAAGTTTTTATCTCAATTCTATCGAGAGTTATCGTCTGGAATGACACATACATATATATATACATATAAAAAAGCGTTAAAATCCAGGAATCATTTCAGAATGCCTCAAAACAGATTTCGATGAAGAAAATTTTTGAAAATTTTTATTTTAAAATTTTTGGAGCCATTGCAATAGTTTTATTTTCTTAGAAAATTCGCTAATGAGTATTTTTTAAATTTTTTTATGAACAAGTAATAAGATTTATACTAACAATTTGCTAGCGTCAGCTGTTTTAAATTCGAATTGCTTTATTGGATAATAATGTAGTAGAAACAGGTATTGTGCGCATGCGTTGTGAGTGCCATAATGACAGCGGTAATGCCTTTGACACTGCCGCGCCGCACTGGGTGTGCGTGGTGAGAGTGGTGTCAATTAATTACTTACATATGCAAAATAAGAAATACAACATTCTTTATCACATCAGTGAATCATTTACATTACCTATTTAATAAATATTTTAGTTGGGGGGGGGGGGGGGGGGCTCGAGTCGTTGCGCTTGGGGGGGTGGGGGGGTGGGGGGTGGACACCCCTGACTTACATCGCTTTAACAGAGTGGGAGATTCCGCGTTGGAGGGTCGATACCTTTCCACGTCACCTACTGACCTTCCCGGCATTTCTCACGGTTTCCTACTCCAGAAACTGTAGCTCTCAAGATTTTCTCTTGTTTGTGAATGAAAGTCAAGGTAACGTGGCACGACTCACATTACCTTCATAGACATGGCCACAATACAACGGTTCACGACAAGATTGCATATGAGGATAAGACGCAGGCTGCGTAGTCCACCGTATTGCTAAAACCGAATTTGTTTCCAACAGAAAGTGTACATGTGCTACCGTCTGCTAAGAAAGCCACGTGCTAAACTAAATTTTTACAAAGAGATTGAATACATGATTATGTATATATTAATTGGGAGTGAAGCGACCAACCAGAGCACATAGCTAAGCAAAAAACTGATCTGTGTAAAATCTCATCACTAAGAGTGGCTGTAGACGAGCTTACACTATTAAAACACTGCAAACTATTACACAAAGAAATTTTTGAAAACTTGATACATATTATTATAGGCAATTTTACGCTGATTCCGAATATACCACATGTTAGTATGCTGAAAAAATTATTTCGCACAACAAATCGCAAAAAACAGGCTATTTTGAAATTTTTTACTACATTTTTGAAAATTTCAACCGGAAGATGTAATCTGATCATGCTGGCCAACGAACTTGAACTTTTGTTTTGTGTTCTTAACATTTTAAAATTTGTTTGAAGTTTCCAGCACAATTCTACGGACAGTTATCGTCTGGAATGACACATACATACAAACATATATATACATACATACATACATATATACATACATACATAAAAAAATGCGTTAAACTTCAGAATATGATTCAGAATAGCCTGAAACGGATTTCTGCATAAAATGTTTTCAAAAATTCACATTCTACAAATTTTGAGGCGAGAGCAATAGCTTAATTTTCTTCAAAAATTCGCTAAAATAACACAGGCATAAGCGTCAACAAAAACACACGCATCAAGGCTAACTAAAAATAGAAGAAGACGTCAATACTATACCTTGAACAATTCTCAATAACGGAGAATTAAAAAAAAAATAATAATAAAAAACATCCTCCACCAAAACTTTAGTGAGGGGAGAGGCAAAAGTGCTGCAACCTCACAGCTTCTGGGAACAAAAAAAAGTCCAGTCATGCAGCATGACCCCATGAGCGAATTTTTGAAGAAATCTTCGACATTTCAGTCGCTATTGATCGTGTAGAGAAATTTTAGTTTATGATTTTGATGGATAAAAATGGAATCAAATTATTAAAAATAATTAGGAGGTACTCTTACTTCCATATATGAGTAGTTCAATCTGAATTTGGACAATGTTTCATGCAAATATTACCGATTTTTACAACTAGCGAACGGCATTATTTCGATTTTTGACTGATTTTTCAACTTTGAAATTTTTGAAAACTTGATACATATTCTTATAGGAAATTTTACGCTGATTCCGAATATACCACATGTTAGTATGCTGAAAATATTATTTCGCACAACAAATCGCAAAAAACAGGCTATTTTGAAATTTTTGACTACATTTTTGAAAATTTCAACCCGAAGATGTAATCCGATCATGCTGGCCAACGAACTTGAACTTTCGTTTTGGGTCCTTAACATTTTAAAATTTGTTTGAAGTTTCTAGCACAATTCTACGGACAGTTATCGTCTGGAATGACACATACATACATACATATATACATACATACATACATACATATATACATACATACATACATACGTACATAAAAAAATGCGTTAAACTTCAGAATATGATTCAGAATAGCCTGAAACGGATTTCTGCATAAAAATTTTTCAAAAATTCACATTCTACAAATTTTGAGGCGAGAGCAATAGCTTAATTTTCTTCAAAAATTCGCTAAAAGGAAGAACCTCGCACCAGTACAACAATAGCCAAATCGGAAATATGACCATTTGTAATTTCCCCTAGTAAACGGTTCGGCCTGTGGGGACTTGTAAAATTTTCAAAAAAAATTGAAGAAAAAAAAAATTTTTCTTCTAAAATTCGTTGGAGCGTTCGAATATCTATGAAACGGATAAAAATGCAGAAATAACTTGGAAATTCACTTAGCAATTCATATTTAGGCCAATTTTAAACAATTTCAATTTTTGGAGATTCCATCATTTTTTCAACTTTCTGAACCTCTGAACCTTTCCGTACTGCTATCATAACACTTAACTTTGACGAAAATCGAAAGAAAAAAAATTATTGGTAAAAAGCTAACGTCTCTTGGCAATATTTTCCGTTGCTGGAATCTATTGCTAACTTCACTCCGGTCTGTAAAACGACCAGACTAACCCATAGGTTAGCTTTGGCAGTAAGTCCTTGTGAAGGAGGTGCCGCAAGTATTGTCGATGTATCATCACAGATCTGTTTAGTTGTTTACCGACAAACGAAGATGACTCAGTGGCTTGTTGATTTAGTCGGCAGCGTGATTGTTGTTTGTTTACGTTAATTGGGATTCAGCCTGAGGAAGTGAAAAACATCCGCCACGTTGGGACCAGCTCTCAGTTTCCCGATATCCATAACATGCGTGTAGATCATTAAATAATGCGGAATTAGATTGTCGTCTCTATACCCGCCTTGATCGTGTTCTAGGCGGTCCTTATCAACGAGAGTTGTTTATTAGGCTGTGGCGGTAACAACAGTTGCCATCAATTCACGGTCAGTAAGAAACGTAGAGTAGTTACTAACATCTAGGAGAGTTATTTCTGAGACTTTATAAATATATAATTCCGAACGGTCTTCATATATAATTCCGAATCAGCACGGCCCCAAGTTTGTTGCAAAAGTGTCGGTAAGTAAGAAACGTAGTGATGGGGTCTTTTCTGATCAGCTGAGTGAGCTAAATTCTTTCCTGTTCACTGTAGGAAGTTGAAATTTGATAGGGAGAAGAGAGAAATTTGATGGGGTCTTTTCTGATCAGCTGAGTGGGCTAAATCCTTTCCCATTCACTGTAGGAAATGGAAATTTGATAAATAGACTATCTGCGACATTGAGAGACGAGTGAAGTGATGGGGTCTTTTCTGATCAGCTGAGTGAGCTAAGTTCTTTCCTGTTCACATTAGTAAGTTGAAATTTGATATGGAGACTAGAAAAATTTGATGGGGTCTTTTCTGATCAGCTGAGTGGGCTAAATCCTTTCCCATTCACTGTAGGAAATGGAAATTTGATAAATAGACTCTCTGCGACATCAAGAGACGAGTGAAGTGATGGGGTCTTTTCTGATCAGCTGAGTGAGCTAAATCATTTCCTGTTCACTGTAGGAAGTTGAAATTTGATAGGGAGAAGAGAGAAATTTGATGGGGTCTTTTCTGATCAGCTGAGTGGGCTAAATCCTTTCCCATTCACTGTAGGAAATGGAAATTTGATAAACAGACTCTCTGCGACATCAAGAGACGAGTGAAGTGATGGGGTCTTTTCTGATCAGCTGAGTGAGCTAAATCCTTTCCTGTTCACTGTAGGAAGTTGAAATTTGATAGGGAGACTCTCTGCGACATTAAGAGACGAGTGAAGTGATGGGGTCTTTTCTGATCAGCTGAGTGAGCTAAATCCTTTTCTGTTCACTGAAGGAAGTTGATTTTTAGTAGGGAGACTCTCAGGGATATTAAGAGACGAGTGAAGTGATGGGGTCTTTTTTGATCAGCTGAGTGAGCTAAATTCTTTCCTGCTCACTGTAGTAAGTTGAAATTTGATAGGGAGACTCTCTGCGACATTAAGAGACGAGTGAAGTGATGGGGTCTTTATGATCAGCTGAGTGAGCTAAATCATTTCCTGTTCACTATAGGAATTTGATTTTTAGTAGGGAGACTCTCAAGGATATTAAGAGACGAGTGAAGTGATGGGGTCTTTTCTGATCAGCTGAGTGAGCTAAATCCTTTCCTGTTCACTATAGGAATTTGATTTTGAGTAGGGAGACTCTCAAGGATATTAAGAGACGAGTGAAGTGATGAGGTCTTTTCTGATCAGCTGAGTGAGCTAAATTCTTTCCTGTTCACTGTAGGAAGTTGAAATTTGATAGGGGAGACTCTCTGTTTATTAGGCTGTGGCAGTAACAACAGTTGCCATGGCAAGTAAGAAACGTAGTGTAGTTACTAACATCTAGGAGAGTTATTTCTGAACAATCCTATTGGACATGACACAACATTTGAAATTAATCCTGACACAGAACAAGCACGAGTGGTCAGGACGAAGACAGCTGTAGCATATTCTCCTACACACAACTCAACACCAGTTCGACATCTACGAGTACTACCGATCAAGATACAATTATAAAGAAGGAGATAGAAGACACGGACGCGCAGATTCACACGCTTACGAAGAAGACTCAAGATAGAATTACACCATCATCTCACCATGCCCAAATTCTGAATTCCCCGATTCAACTTTTTGTTTAGTCTCATAGTGGCGAGGACCACCTCAACTGGTGGCATTTACTTTATTACATTACTTACATTTTGATCGTTATTTCCTCTTTTTTAATAAATTATTCACATCGCCTTAGCTTTGCACCAGGTCACATAACGCCGCAAATAGGTAGGGCTTATATCGTTACTATAATGTGCGGGCTTCCTGTTAGGTACTACTGTTATACGGACTGGATTAGGGCTTTCCAAGCCCTAACAGGCCTCTAGTTTATAATAAGTTTGAATAATATATTTATAATAATGAATGTTTGTTTCTTGTTATTTATTCGCTGGCGTTGCCTATATACTGTTGCGGAGGTCCACAACTTTTGACACGAGACCAGTACGAAGTAACACCGTTTCATACCTTTCTAATTCCATATTGTGAAACTACTTCCATTCCATTGAGAATGTCGTTCTCTTGAAGTTATATCATACAATGACATTTGCGTTACGTATACATCTTACAAGTGCAGCGCTAAAGTGGGCTGTAAAGAGCGCTGTACTAATTATCCACAGTAACATTGAGAGTTCCAGTCATGCAGCATGATCGTATAAGCGAATTTTCGTTTGTCGTCGCATTGTATGATGTTAAATTGTTTTCAAATTAGAGCTTTATGAGTGCAAGGAAATTGTTAACTATTAATTATATGGCAAAAAAAAAAACTAAATAATAAAATGCTATTTAAAATGAGAGTTTGGATTCTTAGCTTTTTTTGCACTTTTTCGATTTTTTAGCATATTTTAGTGAAATGTAAGTTTCATACATTTTTCATTATAATTTTGTACATAAATTTTAGAATATTCTAGTTCATAGTAGTTAATCAACTTTATTTGAGCAATATTCTGCAAAAAATATAATTTTAACGGTTTTTAGCCATTTTTAGTGATTTTTTCAAGCACATTTTTTGAAATTTGACCAATTTATCGTGCTAAAAAAATGCTGGCCAACGAAGTCATCCTTTCGTTTGTAAAGCTTGATTTTTTGGCGCGAGTACAGAATTTTTATCTCAATCCTAAGGAGAGTTATCGTCTGGAATGATATATAAATGAATAAATAAATAAATAAATATATATATATATATATTTAAAACATATATATATATATATAAAAGCGTTGAACTCTAGTTGCCTCAAAATAGATTTCAATGAAGAAATGTTTCAAAAATTTTGATTTTGAAATTTTTCGAGCTATTGCAATAGCTTCATTTTCTACCTAAATGCGCTAAAAGGGTTCACATCCCCTTATCTTTTAAAAGGCATCGGGATGTTTTCAACAGTAATCATGCTATTGGGCCTCGTCCGTCAAATAAATAAATAAGAAAAAGGAATGAAATGCATTTCAGTTCATTACATCTACCCTAATTGGAGCGCACCCGAACGAATGGGCGGAGAGCTTTCTTTCAAGCCTCACGCCACAAGTCATTTATGAAGCCATTTATCAAGGATTCCCGAGCGGACGTATTCCCACTCAATTCAAATTTTTAAAGGAACAACTGTCGTGTTAGGAAGACGCCTTTTAAGATTTCGCCTTCGCACTTCAACCTCCATTCATATATTGATTGATAGTTGTCGGGGAAAACACAGAACCGTTGGCAGCGCACGGGCGGAGTAGTACTAAGGAACTGGGCTATTCCTACCCACTAACCGACATAATTGTCCACTTAATCTTCTTTTGAAGTTTCATGGGTTGATGAAGTTTCATGAGGAGGCCCCAAAACAGGCAAAGATTAAGTACCCAAACACTAAATACAAGCTCTGATGAGGCCGATATTAGGCGAAAGCGCTAAGCATTAAACAATTAAAAATTTGAGAAGTGTACAAGAACAAATCCTTGTTCCTGGAATTCGCAACTCCGATGTCAGCATCAATACACTATCACATAAATTAACCTTCCTTCTTCCACTCATTCCATTCCGCATCCACTTTTCCTAGTTTTCACTTTAATTGCAATAGCTCTACAGTAATTTCCATCATTCCAACAATAAATCAATATCTCGATCTATATAATTTCTGCTGACAACAGGTATCATTCATTTTCTCAGCTGACTCCCAATTGATAACATCAGTGAGGCCAACCTAATTATTCCATGATATGGATTGTTATAGGTCACTTGCGCTAAAATTCCCTATTCAAATGGGGCTTTATGTAATTTCCTAGTGTTGTTGTTATTAATCTATGTTAGAATTTTTGTTAGATGTTTATTTATTTATTAAAATTTAGTTCAGTGTTATTTGTAGGAAAAAAGTTTTCCACGTGTTGCTACTCACCATTCCTTTGTTCTCCCGGATCGCCATCTTCGTAACTACTTCTCGTCACGTCGCCACTGACCTATCTCAACATTTTATCCTCGCTTTTAGCGAATTTTTGAAGAAAATTAAGCTATTGCTCTCGCCTCAAAATTTGTAGAATGTGAATTTTTGAAAAAAAATTATGCAGAAATCCGTTTCAGGCTATTCTGAATCATATTCTGAAGTTTAACGCATTTTTTAATGTATGTATATATGTATGTATGTGTCATTCCAGACGATAACTGTCCGTAGAATTGTGCTAGAAACTTCAAACAAATTTTAAAATGTTAAGGGCACAAAACGAAAGTTCAAGTTCGTTGGCCAGCATGATCAGATTACATCTTCCGGTTGAAATTTTCAAAAATGTAGTCAAAAATTTCAAAATAGCCTGTTTTTTGCGATTTGTTGTGCGAAATAATTTTTTCAGCATACTAACATGTGGTATATTCGGAATCAGCGTAAAATTTCCTATAAGAATATGTATCAAGTTTTTAAAAATTCCAAAGTTGAAAAATCAGTCAAAAATCGAAATAATGCCGTTCGCTGGTTGTAAAAATCGGTAATATTCTTCAAAAATTCGCTCATGGGGTCATGCTGCATGACTGGACTTTTTTCAAAGTTACTGTAAATGCCGGCCGGTTCTGACCCATCCGCAAGTGCTTCTTGTTCTGCTTCGTTCACGACGCGCAGACCGTTTTGGTGGTCGCACTATATCTCCTTATAGCGTTCCCCCCGCGCGCGTTGCTGCGCCCGAATTAAATTTGTTTATTGATCGTAATTTCATACTGTTATTAAGTCAATCGTGGGATCATTAGGGAAAAAACTGGATTCTAGAGCCACTCAGCTGATCTGGGATCGGTCAGTCGTGTTCAGAAGTCCCTCAAGGGCCCACATACCAAATCTCAGAATCGTGGGACCATTATGGAAAAAACTGGATTCTAGAGCCACTCAGCCGATCTGGGATCGGTCAGTTGTGTTCAGAAGTCCCTCAAGGGCCCACATACCAAATCTCAGAATCATGGGATCATTAGGGAAAAAACTGGATTCTAGAGCCACTCAGCTGATCTGGGATCGGTCAGTTGTGTTCAGAAGTCCCTCAAGGGCCCACATACCAAATCTCAGAATCGTGGAATCATTAGGGAAAAAACTGGATTCTAGAGCCACTCAGCTGATCTGGGATCGGTCAGTTGTGTTCAGAAGTCCCTCAAGGGGCTACATACCAAATCTCAGAATCGTGGGATCATTAGGGAAAAAACTGGATTCTAGAGCAACTCAGCTGATCTGGGATCGGTCAGTTGTGTTCAGAAGTCCCTCAAGGGGCTACATACCAAATCTCAGAATCGTGGGATCATTAGGGAATCTCCGCGTAACGCTCCCCGCGTGACGCTTTTTCATTTATGTGCCATAGTAAAGACATAAAATGTCAAAAAAAATGTAGTAGGCCGTCAAGAAGGTACCAGTACTTTCTGTTCAACTATTTCTACAACCACTAAAATTTTTAAAACCTGACACTGCACCCTTTTATGCCCCCTGGGTCAGAGCCCTTTGAACGGATTCGCACCAAACTTTACAGGAACAATCCTTGAATCATGCCTAATAATACCTGAAAGTTTCATTACAATCTGTCGAGCGGTTTCGGAGTCTATAGGCAATATACATACATACATCCTCTTTTATAGATATAGATTGTCAATGACATCAATAGGTTCAGTGGCCACTGTGTTTTGTTTTCCATTATACAAATTTTATTTGTCTTTCAATTATACTATTTATTCAATGGAATAATTGTCAATGTTTATTGCACTACCATAGTATCTCTCTGGTATTCCAGTGGTCCTTCGAAGAATATATTACTACCTATCAATTTCATCAATAATTAATGCCAGCTATAGTAAGTCATATGTTGGGTAATTGTCCGAGTTACTAGATTGGAACATAAAGGGCCCACCTACATTTGTAACCTACCCACTAACCGACATAATTTACCACTTAATCTTCTTTTGAAATTTCTTGGGTTAATGAACAACAGCTGATTCATTACTCGGGACTATTGACAACATTATGTTAATTATTCTTTAAGCTCGGATTAATTATCATAGAGGTCCGGACTAATTAATATTTATATTTTACTAGCTGTAGCTGCCATACTTTACTGTACTATACCACTGTACATACTGTACTGTACTTTACTGTACCACTGTACCATACGTTGCTTATCTGTAACCTACCCACTAACCGACATAATTGACTACTTAATCTTCTTTTGAAATTTCTTGGTTTAATGAACAACAGCTGATTCATTACTCGGGACTATTGACAACATAATTATTCTTTAAGCTCGGATTAATTATCATAGAGGTCCGGACTAATTAATATTTATATTTTACTAGCTGTAGCTGCCATACTTTACTGTACTATACCACTGTACATACTGTACTGTACTTTACTGTACCACTGTACCATACGTTGCTTATCTGTAACCTACCCACTAACCGACATAATTGACCACTTAATCTTCTTTTGAAATTTCTTGGGTTAATGAACAACAGCTGATTCATTACTCGGGACTATTGACAACATTATGTTAATTATTCTTTAAGCTCGGATTAATTATCATAGAGGTCCGGACTAATTAATATTTATATTTTACTAGCTGTAGCTGCCATACTTTACTGTACTATACCACTGTACATACTGTACTGTACTTTACTGTACCACTGTACCATACGTTGCTTATCTGTAACCTACCCACTAACCGACATAATTGACTACTTAATCTTCTTTTGAAATTCTTGGTTTAATGAACAACAGCTGATTCATTACTCGGGACTATTGACAACATAATTATTCTTTAAGCTCGGATTAATTATCATAGAGGTCCGGACTAATTAATATTTATATTTTACTAGCTCTATCTAACCTGCCATACTTCGCTGTACAAACCTCGAAAATGTCATAAAAATCGGTCCATTAGTTTCGGAGTTTTGTTTGTATCGATCAATTTTAGTTATTCGCATGCGCTATAGTTATTGCTCGACCGATCGCGATATAATTCACAAGGAATTTTTCTAGAATATATCTCTATCTGCTCCCCGAGTTTGAACGAAATCGGATTAATAGATGATAAGAAATCGACGTTATAATATAGCGTTTCCAAGTCAAATTCAACCTTTTCCAAGTCAAATTCAACCTTTTCCAAGTCAAATCCAACCTATTCCAAAACAAATTCAACCTTTTCCAACTCAAATTCAACCTTTTCCAAGTCAAATTGCAATGGCTCGGAAAGTTTTAAAACTATAACTAACTATAACTTTCATTGCTGTCGCATGAATAGTAGTCTGTGCGCATGCGCTAACGTAAATGTATAGCATTTCCAAGTCAAATTTAATCTTTTCCAAGTCAAATTCAACCTTTTCCAAGTCAAATCCAACCTTTTCCAACTCAAATCCAACCTTTTCCAACTCAAATTCAACCTTTTCCAAGTCAAATTCAACCTTTTCCAACTCAAATTCAACCTTTTCCAAGTCAAATTCAACCTTTTCGCCATTATTAGGGAAATTACGATAAATACGCACAAGCCCTAAATGTAGTACCAAATGCTTGTCTGTGATTGGGGACTGGGCTGAAAACAATACTCCAAACGCAGTAGGTAGGTACCTATACATAAAACAAAATCATGTTTTATTAAAAAAGAAATCAACAAAAAATATAATTAAATAAAAAAAATCAACATTTCTTTGAAAGAAAAACTCTTCTCTCTTCTTTACATAATTAATATTTTAAAAGTCTTAAAATTAAATATCTTACTTGCAGAAAGTCTATCTTCAATTTTTTTCACTCTAAAAAAAAAAAAAAAAAAAAAAAAAAAAGTACAGTACTTTTGTGAAATACGAGTAGATACTTGTACTTGGAAATGCTATATTTTTTGTTGATTACTTTTTTAATAAAACATGATTTACCTACCTACTGCGTTTGGAGTATTGTTTTCAGCCCAGTCCCCAATCACAGACAAGCATTTGGTACTACATTTAGGGCTTGTGCGTATTTATCGTAATTTCCCTAATAATGGCGAAAAGGTTGAATTTGACTAGGAAAAGGTTGAATTAGTTTTGGAAAAGGTTGAGTTTGAGTTGGAAAAGGTTGAATTTGACTTGGAAAAGGTTGAATTTGAGTTGGAAAAGGTTGGATTTGAGTTGGAAAAGGTTGGATTTGACTTGGAAAAGGTTGAATTTGACTTGGAAAAGATTAAATTTGACTTGGAAATGCTATAAATTTACGTTTGCGCATGCGCACAGACAGAAATGAAAGTTATAGTTAGTTATAGTTTTAAAATTTTCCGAGCCATTGCAATAGCTTCATTTTCTACGAAAAGTCGCCAAAAGTAAAAGGATTTTAAAAGATATAAGTGAAGAGTAAAACATTCCATAAATCAGCATACTGGATGATGAGGTTACAATTGCTGTTCATAAGGTTATTAACCCTCGGATAGGCGCGGTCTAAAAAAACGGCGATAGGCGCGGTGTATCATTTTGATACAATGGGTGTTAGGAGGGGAAATGGGTTAAGGGAAATAGTATAAAGTTAACCATTGTTCAAATCAATAGTTTTATTGGGCTAGCAAACAACCTGATAGGTAGAGAAACTACTATAACATTATAGAAAAATTCAAGAAATTAAATTATGAGGTTGAAAAATTAGGTAACTAATAATTTGAGCTAGGCATAATTGTTACGTATTTCCTTATTTAGTAAACAATTTTTTGGCAACATTCTTCACCGATGAGTTTAAATCTTTACCTACCTACGTTTACAGCAAACGTTTTATGGAAAAAAGACAAGTCTATTGATAGAAACTATACTCGTAAACTCAAAGGAACGAAATGATAAACCAGAAAAAAAGAATGAAAATTTTAAGTAAGGCACATAATTTGTGGTAACAAACTGTTAGGCGAAATGTTTAGGTACCAATTTTCTTATTGAGCTAAATTTACTTTTTGGTAACAATCTTTACAAATAGGTTTCAAATGTTCTGAACACAGAAATTTTTCACAAAGTACGCAATTGTCAGTCGTCAATCTACTTTTTTTGAAGTTTTACAGGGGGCGCATCTCTTTCGTTTTTTTTCCTGATGTGGGTTGTGGAAAAGCTCTCTCACGCAGTTGCATCGGCTGTTCCTGAGGGTGATCTTCATCACTGCCATTGACTTTTTCAATCTCGTAATCTGTAAATTACCTGGATGGGCGCAGTGTATCAATTTGATTAAAAGCAGCCATAATCTATGTAGCTCACTCCTTCGACCCGTGAAGGTCAACTGATTCTGAAGACGGATTGAAGTAGGAAGGTAGAGGGAAAAGGGCCCCCCTCCGCATGCGATAGCGGTCGTAGCAACCCTTCAAAGCCATGTTCTGTATCAATTTGATACCGCGCCTATCCGAGGGTTAAATAGAGTCTCTTAGTATCCTTGCAATGCAGCAAAAACGAAATTCTAGTCAATCTTGTTTGAAGGAGGGAAGTAGGACCTGTAGGCTATCAATGGCCGTTGACGCTCCTTGGAACCAGAACCTGCCATCTGGAACTCGCCAGGAGAATGGAGGGGGACAGTTCAGGTTTTCTACCTGAAAGACCCTCTGGCTCAGTGGCTTTCGTCCCGCCGCAACGGTAGCTTCTGTTTTTCACTACAAAACACAACTCGCAGACTAAAAATCATTGCAGCGCTGATACGAATGAACTTAATTTGAAATACTCGTACGTATTTCAATTACGTGATACTCGTAACCGTACCACGAGTTGGAATCGCTTTGGAAACCCCGCGAACATGCATCCGATTGACGTTGAAGAGATGATCGACTCGATTCGCAAACAGACCTCCATTTGGGATAAAACCAGCATCAAGTATTATAGGGACAGGGTCCACATGGCTGACGCTTGGGAGAAGGTTTGCCGTACCTTGAATCCGAAATACGACCATTTATCAGAAGAAGATAAAACAGCCTTTGGTAAGTTATCAGAAAACGCAAATTTATTATGTAACATATACCTACTACGTGTCCGAATATGCAATAGAAGACTTCTAGGTACATAGTAAATTTACAATCATGCACCATGACCTTAAAAGAGATTTTTAAAATTTTTCACGCATTATGCTTTTGTGAATTTTTTTTTTTTTTTAATGAGTAAATTGTGTCCGCTAAAACTATTCATTTAGTACAAGTTCACAAAATTTAATATCAAAATGTTAGAGGATGTTTTTTGTCATTTTTAGCGATTTGTTAAAAAAATGAAAATTTTTGGAAATGCCAGCAATATATAGTGCTCAAAATTGTCCACCGAAATCATCCTTTCTTTTGGGGTGAGTGATTTGATGAAAACACTGCAAATTATTACACAAAGGTTTGTTATTTCTGTACCCTTCCGCGGAGATCAATAGTCTATAGTAATATATAATATATATATATAATATATACATATATATATATGTGTAGGCTATATATATATATATATATATATATATATATATATATAACATACTTTGTTTTAAATATAGAAAGAATTTCACAAATACATAGAGGAAAGAAAGAATCTGATATTTCGATTTTGATCTTTGTCAAAGAAATAAGAGAAATGAATATATATATATATATATAACACAAACATTAACAGATGGGTGAAACATTAACAGAATATATCTAAACATGCCTAAGAAAGCACGTACTGAACGAAAATGTATGTATAGGATGAAACAAGTCACTACTTACTTTGTCTAGATGTAGGAATCTAACAATACCTATTATAATAAACTCGAATTTATGAAAAGGAAATGCTATTATAAATTATATCAGCTGCTGAGATAGGCGTCTATAATAGGATATTTACTATTATAACAAGTGATTTCATTCACACTCATGTTGACGCTATTTTAGCGGATTTTCATGGGAAATGGAGCTATTGCAATGGGTCCAACTATTTTCAAAAATTGTCTTCATTTAAAGATTTGAGACATTCTGAAAGAATCCTGGAATTTAACGCTATTTCTTATATGTATACAGCGAGTCCCGCATAAGGTGGTCAATACTTCAGGGGTCCATTCTACAGCTTATTTCTGATCGAAAGTTCCTCCGAGTTTTTTTTAACGCTTAGTTTCCAAGTAATTTGATATTAACGAATTTTTTTAGAGTTTTCGACCTTTTGACACAAAACGATCATAACTCCCTTAATTTTCTGTTAAATTCAAATTTGAGGATACCGTTGGAATGAGCATTAAATTTCCTATCGGATGAATGCCTGAACATTGCTAAGAAATAAGGTTTGAGATATGAAAAAGCCCTCTGAAATGCAAATTTTACCTGATTTGTGAAATCTTGAGTTTTTTTATTCGGGAATTGAACTATGAGAACCAATGTATATATTCAAGACACAAGAACGGTCAAAACTGCGCCAAAATATCACCTTTTTAACGGTGTAGTTAATTTTACTTTTATTCTGCTAATTAGGGGAGAGAACTGTGTTTTAAATGTTGAAATAGATTGCTTTTCAAATGAAATCCAGGGTTTTCTTGAAAAATGCCTTCTACGAAAAATTTATCGTACCAAATTACTCAAATTTGTGAGTTAAAGAGTAAAACTCGGTTATAATGGAGCTGGGGTGATATGCTGGGAAGATGTGCAAGTGTTAACATTCTATTCAGCGTAAAAAGTTACATAGAAAATGAGCCCTAGCTCTTATTTTTAAGAAAACCCTCTATTTCATTGAAAAATAAACCAACCAACAAAATTTGAGGGAGGGTTAAATTTCGTCTTCTATCAAAGGCTCATTATTCAAAAAAACAAGTAAACCAAAAATCCATTATAATGATAGCATTTGAAGTTTTTGTAACTTTTAAAGATATTGAGGGACAAGTTTTTAAATGTAACATTAGCTAAAGGAATTGAAGATATGAAAAAAAGTACATTAAAAAATGTTTTTATTTTATTTGTTACAGGAAATGAAGTTCAGAGGAAATGGAACAATATTCGAGACTCGTTTCGTAAGTACGTGAAGCAAAAGAAAAAATACGTTTCTGCCACTAGGAAGTACATTTACTACGACAGACTCAAGTTCCTCAATAAGATCTACGAATTTGACGATAATATAACCCAGATAAAAGTATTGAAGGAGTCAATAAAATCGGAACCTGACGACTCTGGAAGGGAAAACTGGGACGTAGACAAGACGCGATCTGATTTTGGGGAAATAGCTGAGGAAAGCAGCTGCGATTTTGCTGAGTACGCAGCTGAATCGGTGGCATCTTCACCGGACGTCACTGGACAGGAAGCCCACAATCAGGGAGACCAGCAGGTGTTTGACTCGTCTCTCGCTCAGCAGACGACGTCGTCACAGTGTCAGCGATGGAAGCGGCGAAGGATCGACAACGACGCCTCGTCGTCGACTGCAAATTACGAAAATCCCCACCTTTCGTTTTTCAGGGGGATTCTCCCCAATCTAAGAGACTTCAGCGACGACGAAACCCTCAATTTCCAGATGGGGGTCCTCCAGCTGATCCAGGATGCTAAACGGAGCAGAGTCACCACAACAACTGACATCCAACCTTGGAAATAATATTCCTATTTGAAAACTACGAATTATCCATGCAAATAATTTTATGTTATTTCATCAGTAATCGGCAATTAATATAAAATAATGCAAAATAAAGAAAGGAAATACGCAAAATCTTATTCGGAATGCCTTGTTTGTTACAAATGTTACAAACACCTACTTCAATCTACTACTATTATTCAACTACTCGAAGAATGGTTTAGGGTGAATACGACGTAATGTAATCACTCCATGCTCAAAAGGGTTCTGATAGCATTTTTCGGGTCTTAACTATCTTATCAGCCAAATAGCTCTCGATCCATTGAAGAAAAACTCCATGAAACCCAACGAACTGTACTTAACGAAATGGCGTAAGAGATCTTGTCAAACACCTTAGTAAAGTCGGTATGTACTGATCGACAGAGTTTCCGTTACCAAAAGCACCAAGAATTATGTTTGAAACACTAATAAATCCGAGATGGTAGATCGTCTTGGAATGAACTCATGTTGATGTTGGGTAATTTGAGGAGCGACTAAGGGTGAGGGATGATTTGAACTATAAGTTTTTCCATTTATTTGGGAATCGTCGATAGAGAACAGAACGGTCTATAATGATCAACAAATGACCTCTAACCCTTCTTAAGGGCACTTGGTACCCCAACAAAAATTGTTTAACTTTTTTTCTTTTTTTTTTTTTGTCTTAAACATAACTAGATTCATTCCTGAACAAGATAATATATTGCATCTAATATTCACAAAATTCAAATGTCTCACAAATTAACTTAGAAGTTGCCCGCCCCATAGTCCGCTGCGCCTGCCTCTTCAAATTCAAACAGCTTGACAGGGACAGTTCAGACAGGGAAAGTCGATAATATCCAAAATACTGGTAACTACTTACAAATCCTAATTATAAAATTCTAATCCAAATCGTAACTTCTTCTTGGAGGAAGATAACCAGCTTGAGTCGCCGGATGAAGTGCTAGGAAAAAGAGGGGTTTCAGAGAAAGAAGTTCCAGGAATGGAAGGATCATAGGAAGCCTAAGGATGAGAAACCGGGTGAAAGACTTGAGCTGGATGGTAAGTGGCAAATTTCGGACGCAGAATCATCTTCACGCAACTTCTTGGAGAAATTCGCAATATGGTTGACCTTCTTGAATATTCTTTTACTTTTCGTCATTGCGTATAGCACTAAAACTATACGGACTAAACGAATTGCGGACAAACCGAACGCGGAAAAATGCACGGACGAGTGGAAACGTAAACAACATAGAATAACAGAACATTTTATCATTGTTATCATCTTATCATTCTGGTTGGTTGGTATTATGCTCTGACTGTGTGAAGTGAAGTCATTGAGGTTACTAACTCATTCACACATATTCAAGTCATATTAGTTCACCAAAACGTCGCAGAAGCGCGAATATCGTTACTTTTTCGTTTTATGGCTCTCCTAAAAAGTAGCATATTTTTGCGCATCGGACCCTCTATCTTGGGATCTACTGAACCGATTTCATTTTTCTCTCTTTAGAAAGTTATCTCTCAACCTACTGCACAAATCTGCGGGAATAGTTTATCGAAATAAGTTATTGTAATTACGGGACAGATAATCGAAGTTACCTCAAATACCACCAATATTTCCGAAATTGGCTTCGATATTGTAATGCGGCAAATTAATATTTTTTCAATCCGATTCCGCAGATCTTTAGATATTTACAAGATCTATCAGTTAAAAAAAAGATCATCGAAATCGGCCCAACGAGTGCCGAGATAATGGGTCACAAATTTCGCCATTTTTGGGGGGGTACCAAGTGCCCTTAAAAAGTGGGGTCACATACGTTTTCCATTTACTGGAGAAAATGCCCTCGTTCAATGATTTATTAAAAATTCTCAACAAAAGAAGAGATAAGCATGCTTGACAGGACTTCAATAGAATAGGTGGCACACCATCTGGACCCAGACCTTTCTAACATCAAGGGCAGCCAGTTGATCCTGTATCATTGACAATGAAACCTCAATGGAAACAAGACTTAAAAAAATCATTATTCTCAAGCTGAGTAGGGAAGTCAAGGGGCTTATCAGAAACAGAAGGGAAATAGTGCGCAAACAGCCGGGCTATTTCTACAGGAGTGCTAGCACACCGTATATCATTCAGATACATCTGACTAGGTAACTGCAAATCTGCGAAGAACCATCCGTGTAACTGTTCGTGTACTGATGTGAAGTCAATTGAAGTGTGAACGTTAGGGTTGGTGGTATAAGATGACCGGGGAAGAAAGGCTCTTTACACCAGCATCCAGGAAATATAGTGACTCTTTTTACCAGATGATCTATATCAAAATTAGAGCTAAATTTAGATTTTATGATAGAGTAGACATAAATGTTCATAAGGTGTTCAATAACATAAAATGTTCAATATCGAGGAGAAAACATGATACATGGTTGAAACATAATGGTGTGATTATCACACACAACTGATGAAACAAAAGTAGACATAAATGTTCATAAGGTGTTCAATAACATAAAATGTTCAATATCGAGGAGAAAACATGATACATGGTTGAAATTTTTGGTTCTTGAACAGAAATAAGACAGATCCGTAGACATTTCATTTGCCACTTGAAGAGGTTGTCAAACCCGTGACCCAAAAGGAGTCTGTTGATAGACATGATGAGTTTTATTGTAATTTTCAATTTTACTTTAGAACTAAAAAACCATAGGTCTACCTCCGTCCGTATTTTTGACATTTTATGTCTTTGCTATGGCACATAAACTAAAATTATTTCTGTTCTAGAACCAAAAAATTTCAACCATGTATCATGTTTCTCCTCGATTCCAAGCGGTTGCAATCATGTTCACAATATCAATATTGAGAATGATCACCTGTGTGTAAACAATTATTTATATAACCATGCTCATAACTCAGTTTGTTGGACACGCACTTCGCAGTAGTTAACATAATATTGTTGGATAAATCGAGAGCTTTCGAACGAATGGTCAACGAATTTTGTGGGATGAAAAACGACGAAGTACCATTTCCCTAGCAACGACTCGGTTGTAGTCGGAAATCACTGTAATTTTTTTCGTGCGCGGAAAAAAATTGACTCGCGAAATTTGCTAGGACCCTAGGGCTAAAACATGATACATGTTAATAAAATTAGAGCTAAATTTAGATTTTATGATAGAGTAGACATAAATGTTCATAAGGTGTGAAATTGAACAGAATGAAATTTCGCAGCATGGTGTCCATTGTATAATTCAACAAAAGGCTTGGCAACTAATCGCCCTAAACGTTTGACTCCGTTTCGCCCAACGGTCCCCGTCCTTGACCTTTAAAATCCCCCTTTCGAGTTGTATAGAATTCACCGTAATGGCATTCCGGGGCCCATTTGGACAGACCACGCGTACGTTAACGACCGAAAATCCACGTGTCCACGCCCATTGCCCACGTGTCTGAACCTTCGTCACCTCCCTCCTTCAGTCCTATAATTGTCCGGTCCAACCCCACCGCCGGAGGTAGTGACCTGGGCTGAGTTAACCCGTGTGGCGACCTCCTCGGCGGTCGAGTTCGCCAAAATGTATTTCAGGAATGTGGAGTTCAATATCGCATAGTTGGGATTGTATTACACTAAGTGGTGATGGAATGTGACCAGCTGCGCGTAGCCGGGTAAATGATATCACTTAACTCAAAGTATTTGCAATCATAAGGTTAAAAAACTTTTAGCGAATTTTCTTAGAAAATAAAGCTATTGCAATGGCTCCAAAAATTTTTAAATAAACATTTTCAAAAATTTTCTTCATCGAAATCTGTTTTGAGGCATTCTGAAATGATTCCTGGATTTTAACGCTTTTTTATAAGTATATATATATATATATATATATATATATATATATATATATATATATATATTATATATATATATATATATATATATATATATAATATATATATATGTATATATATTTATATATATATATGTGTGTGTCATTCCAGACGATAACTCTCGATAGAATTGAGATAAAAACTTCGTTCTTTCGCCAAAAAATCAAGCATTTCAAAAGAAAGGATGAGTTCGTTGGACAACACTTTTTGAGCACATTAAATTGGTCAAATTTCGAAAAATGTGCTGAAAAAAACACACTAAAAATGACTGAAAATGGCTAAAAACTTTTAAATTTATATTGTTTTCAGAATCGTAGTCGAAATTAGTTTATTGACGATGAACTAAAACATTTAAAATGTATTCACAAAATTTATGGTGAAAAAATGTACTTGAATTTCATCAATATTTGCTGAAAATCGATTGAAAAACTGAAAAATTGCTAAACATCCAAAATCTGTTTTTATTCGTAGAATATATTTCGGAACGAGTTTATTTGCCATAAAATTGGTGGTTAACAATTTCTTTGAACTCGGAATGCACAAATTTCAAAACAGTAATATAATATAATGTTACGATAATCTACGAAAATTCGCTCATACGATCATGCTGCATGACTGGAACTTTTTCAATTCTTTTGGATAACACATTCCAATAGTTTGTTCCCTACCTATAACTGGACAAAAAGAAAATATGTTCCTAATATACTCGTACAATATATCCTGAATACATTACAAAAAAATCATTTTTTAGAACATTACATACCCAATCACCAACCAAGTTTTAACGAAATCGGACCAACAGATGATTAAAATCATGCAGCATGACCCCATGAGCGAATTTTTGAAGAAATCTTCGGCATTTCAGTCGCTATTGATCGTGAAGAGAAATTTTAGTTTATGATTTTGATAGACAAACATGGAATCAAATTATTAAAAATAATTAGGAGGTACTCATACTTTATTATTATTAAACTAATCTTGTAGATTTAAAGACAAATGTAGGTAAATATTCAATAGTTTTAGATGTCCAATGTGGTCAGTATTGAAGGCAGTTGAAAATCTTAACAGTATACTATCATAACATCATCAAATCTTGACATAAAATAAAATAACATACCGACGTCATATGAAAGAAAACGTATTTCCACAGCCAATTGATGATGAGGCTTTATATTACGAGTGATATAAAGTCAGTTGCGTTCGAATCTAGTATCCCACAGCAAGAAATTGACAGACAAACTGTAGTCTCTGTTTTCATGCAAATATTACCGATTTTTTTACAACTAGCGAACGGCATTATTTCGATTTTTGACTGATTTTTCAACTTTTACATGTTTGAAAACTTGAATACATATTTTTTATAGGAAATTTTTACGCTGATTCCGAATATACCACATGTTAGTATGCTGAAAAAATTATTTCGCACATCAAATCGCAAAAAACAGGCTATTTTTGAAATGTTTGACTACATTTTGAAAATTTCAACCCGAAGGATGTAATCCGATCATGCTGGCCAACGAACTTGAACTTTCGTTTTGTGTCCTTAACATTTTAAAATTTGTTTGAAGTTTCTAGCACAATTCTACGGACAGTTATCGTCTGGAATGACACATACATATATACATACATACATACATACATCATATATACATACATACATAAAAAATGCGTTAAACTTCAGAATATGATTCAGAATATCCTGAAACGGACTTCTGCATAAAAGTTTTTCAAAAATTCACATTCTACAAATTTTGAGGCGAGAGCAATAGCTTAATTTTCTTCAAAAATTCGCTAAAAC
>CM061049.1:57622715-57778762 GCA_030762985.1 Adelphocoris suturalis
CATACAGCCAAATTGAAAGACTAGAATGGTAGGAATCATTGGAAGTTCCTGCACCAAGACAGACGTGGCTGTTTAATCTATGTGTCCACGATCATCATAAGTTTAAAGATAACGAATGACTTGCCTGCCATAACGACTGAGATGATCGGTTTTATGATAAGTTCTGGCTTCATACAGCCAAATTGAAAGACTAGAATGGTAGGAATCATTGGAAGTTCCTGCACCAAGACAGACGTGGCTGTTTAATCTATGTGTCCACGATCATCATAAGTTTAAAGATAACGAATGACTTGCCTGCCATAACGACTGAGATGATCGGTTTTATGATAAGTTCTGGCTTCATACAGCCAAATTGAAAGACTAGAATGGTAGGAATCATTGGAACTTCCTGCACCAAGACAGACGTGGCTATTTAATCTATGGGTTCGTGATCATCATGATAAGTTAAAAGATAACGAATGACTTGCCTGCCATAACGACTGGGATGATCGATTTCATGATAAGTTCCGGCTTCATGACGGACATGGCCGCAATGCCGACGCCCGACTTGGCTGTTCCGTACGCCGCTCCAAAGGCGCTAAAGATGATCGAGCTCGCTGCGCCGATGGCCCCGAAAAACGGGCCATATATCGGGTTTTCCGGATTCGGCTCTGACATCCTCCCGCCTTATTCTGAATGTCGCACTCCGATGTATCACCGTCTAGTATCACCTCAGAGAAGTCAAAATCCACCTATTGATTTTCGTATTTTTCTTTTCAATACCCGCAAAAAAAGCAACACTACGGTCGAATAAACAACCAAGATTCACCGGTAGCCCGCGCAACGTCCCTAAACACAACGGTTATTGTTATTTTGTGTCGATCGAAGGAAAATAATACCTTGCTTATTTTTGTTTACTGTATTTTTCTTATACTTAGTGTGTGAACGATTGTTTTTCTAGTAAACTGATACTAAGATGTTGATAGTGATAAGCAGTGTTACCCCGAGATTAGACACGCAATATTTTACCGCCAAGGCCCTCATGATCGTACACTACACGATTCCCAAAGTGCGGGAAATCTACCATTGAAATTTCTGATATTATTTTGGGTTTGAGTCGTTGCCATGGACGCTGCTGGGGGTTTGAAACACGATCGCTAGAAGAGTCGGAGAGTTCATTTCCATTTTCTCAACGTGAAGCCAATTAATTCCACACTTTTTACATGAATATTTCTATGGGCTCTTAAGAGCTCATGAGTTTATTTATATTTATTTTTATTTAACCCAATTTTCAGATTAAAAGTTGTTTAGCGCGATATATACTTATACTTAACGCTATACCGATTAATAAATTTGGTATCTACCTAAACTGCAAGAATAAAAGTCCAGTCATGCAGCATGACCCCATCAGCGAATTTTCGAAGAGTAAACTCATCAGTTGTGATTACATTTTTTTTTTAATTTTAAACAAGCACCTACCTACTACCTACGTTTTAAACAGCATGGTTCTAGGATTGGTTATACAGCGATACTTCCATAAGAGTAGTTCAATCTGAATTTGGACAATGTTTCATGCAAATATTACCGATTTTTACAACTAGCGAACGGCATTATTTCGATTTTTGACTGATTTTTCAACTTTGAAATTTTTGAAAACTTGATACATATTCTTATAGGAAATTTTACGCTGATTCCGAATATACCACATGTTAGTATGCTGAAAAAATTATTTCGCACAACAAATCGCCAAAAACGGGCTATTTTGAAATTTTCGACTACATTTTTGGAAATTTCAACCCTAAGATGTAATCCGATCATGCTGGCCAACGAACTTGAACTTTCGTTTTGTGTCCTTAACATTTTAAAATTTGTTTGAAGTTTCTAGCACAATTCTACGGACAGTTATCGTCTGGAATGACACATACATACATACATACATACATATATACATACATACATACATACATAAAAAAATGCGTTAAACTTCAGAATATGATTCAGAATAGCCTGAAACGGATTTCTGCATAAATGTTTTTTCAAAAATTCACATTCTACAAATTTTGAGGCGAGAGCAATAGCTTAATTTTCTTCAAAAATTCGCTAAAATCAGATATTAGAAATTGTATTGGGAAATTTCCCAAATTGTATGGCTGTTTAAAGTCTCTTTGTTAGAGAGCTAAATTCCCATCTGTTCATCCTAGGAAGGAGATTTTGATTTTGATAACTTTTTCTTACGGACTTCCAATATTTCAATCACCTAGGTACCTATTTTTGCTTACTTCAGTCAATTTTTAGACTGCAGTTCCAGAAATCGCTCATCCAAAAAATGTTATTCGATTATTTATTTTTTGTTAGCCAACTATAACTGTAGATTACATAGTAACTAGGTACCTAACTTTTCGATCACGGATGGAAACAGTAGATGTCACGCTTGTTGCAAAGATTTGAGGTTCGCGCTGCGAATTTAGCGAACTTTTGAAGAAAATTAAGCTATTGCTCTCGCCTCGAAATTTGTAGATTGTGAATTATTGAAAATATTTTATGCAGAAATCCGTTTCAGGCTATTCTGAATCATATTCTGAAGTTTTTTATGTATGTATGTATGTATATATGTATGTATGTGTCATTCCAGAGGATAACTGTCCGTAGAATTGTGCTAGAAACTTCAAACAAATTTTAAAATGTTAAGGACACAAAACGAAAGTTCAAGTTCGTTGGCCAGCATGATCGGATTACATCTTCGGGTTGAAATTTTCAAAAATGTAGTAAACAATTTAAAAATAGCCTGTTTTTTGCGATTTGTTGTGCGAAATAATTTGTTTAGCATACTAACATGTGGTATATTCGGAATCAGCGTAAAATGTCCTATAAGAATATGTATCAAGTTTTCAAAAATTTCAAAGTTGAAAAATCAGTCAAAAATCGAAATAATGCCGTCCGCTAGTTGTAAAAATCGGTAATATTTGCATGAAACATTGTCAAAATTCAGATTGAACTACTGTTATGGAAGTATCCCTGTATAACTAATCCTAGAACCATGCTGTTTAATACGTAGGTAGTAGGTGCTTGTTAAAAAAAGTTCCAGTCATGCAGCATGATCGTATGAGCGAATTTTCATAACACATACATTTATGTTAAATTCTGTTGAAATTTGAGCACTTTGGGGACAAACAAAAATTTTACTATACATTTTATAGCAAACTAACTTTTTTCAGCAATATTCCAATGAACAAACGATTTTGTGGATTTTTACAATTTTTTCAAGAGTTCCTATCGATTTTTAGCTTATTTTAATGAAATTTAAGTACAGTTTTCAGTATTTTTTGTGCTTAAATTTTTAAATGTCCTAGTTCATGTTCGATTAATTTTTTTCGAGTAGCATTCTGCTAAAAAATAGAAATTTGTTAATTTTTAGCGGTTTTTTTGCCTTTTTTAGTGATTTTTTAAGTACGTTTTTTGAAATTTGACCAATTTAATGTGCTCAAAAAGTGTTGTCCAACGAACTCATCCTTTCTTTTGAAATGCTTGATTTTTTGGCGAAAGAACGAAGTTTTTATCTCAATTCTATCGAGAGTTATCGTCTGGAATGACACATACATATATATACTTATATTTTAATTTAGGTAATTGTAATGAAAAACCTTTAGATTATCACATATTTTATTAATAACACAAAGCTTTTTGGCTAAATTCTAGCCATCTTCAGGCATACACAACAAACTAAAACACGGGAGAAAAGCTACTAACTGGAAACCTCCATACAAACACAACCTTGCATCGCCAGTAGTGCCAACCTTGAACTAATATTATGTTTCCCTACGAATTTTGATGTCTGAAATTAATGAATCTAAATTACCTACTGGTTAATTACAAAATTGCTATAGTGTTATATAAATATACAAGAAAACAAATTACAGAATTGTGAGGATAAAAATACACGATTGGGGGGGGGGAAAAAAAGTGAAAGACAAAAGTGCATTTGCTACACATTTATTTTCAGAGGGGCACACTTACATGGGGAACTTTGAATTAATTCAGAGAGTAAATTGTGGCAGGGGCACGAAAATGGATAACTGGGAAAACCTACACATTTACCTATCAAAGAAGAAAGGCAATAACCTAAATATAAGATTTTCTGAAAGAAATTTCCGCTTCAAAGGGCAATGGGAGAGAAACCTGGAACCTTGGAAAATTGCCTGATTCTACTTCACTCAGTTTTTTTTATTTATTTATTTATTGATTTATTATTATTATTATTATTTTCAATGTACATATATATATAATTTTTTTTATTTTTTTTATTTATTATTATTAATTTTTTTTTTCCCCCCAATCGTGTATTTTTATCCTCACAATTCTGTAATTTATTTTCTTGTATATTTATATAACATTACAGCAATTTTGTAATTAACCAAATTAGGTAATTTAGATTCATTAATTTCAGACATCAAAATTCGTAGGGAAACATAATATTAGTTCAAGGTTGGCACTACTGGCGATGCAAGGTTGTGTTTGTATGGAGGTTTCCAGTTAGTAGCTTTTCTCCCGTGTTTTAGTTTGTTGTGTATGCCTGAAGATGGCTAGAATTTAGCCGAAAAGCTTTGTGTTATTAATAAAATATGTGATAATCTAAAGGTTTTTCATTACAATTACCTAAATTATGGAGGATTATCACAAGAAGTCTGCACCAACTCTTCTGAGATTATTATATACTTATACATACATATATATATACATATATATATATATATATATATATATATATATATATATATATATATATATATATATATATATATATATATATATATATATATATATATATATATAAAGCGTTAAAATCCAGGAATCATTTCAGCATGCCTTAAAACAGATTTCGATGAAGAAAATTTTTGAAAATTTTTATTTTAAAATTTTTGGAGCCATTGCAATTTTCTAAGAAAATTTCGCTAAAAATGCGTTAAACTTCAGAATATGATTCAGAATAGCCTGAAACGGGTTTCTGCATAAAATTTTTTCAGAAATCACAATCTACAAATTTTGAGGCGAGAGCAATACCTTAATTTCCTTCAAAAATGCGCTAAAAGCGTCTGCCTAGTTGGGTGTGGCACATAGCCTCCTTGTTTCCGTAACATGAATGTATAGGTCATTGAAAAGTTTTAAATGATCTTGAAAAATTCCTCAGCGGAGAAGATTAAATCAACTAATAGTGTGTAACGTCATATAATTGGTCAATTTAAGAAACGAAAAAAATGATACTCAATGTAACTTACGTTTGCGTATGCGTAGAATGAAATGATGAGTTGAGAGCAATGAAATAGATACTAGACCCTCGACAACCTAACCCACGCATTCACTAACAAGTCGATCAAAATCGGATGAAAACTGTGAAAATTGAGGTCATTATAAGTATTTCACATTGGCGCATTTGCAGTAGCTATTATTGGTACAATTGTGTTGAAATTGACTTGAGGTAATCAAGTCATCTTCTTCCAACTATCATCCAAATATAAGCGATATCGAATAAAAAATGGGGCATAATGGAATTACTGATTGCGCATGCGCAGGATGAAGTATTAGGGCGGAATTCATAGTCCTCACTTAGTTGAAAGGAAATGCTTAAGTGACGCTCTGAGTAGCTGGTCGCAACTTAACCTATTCATAGTCAGTGACTAAGTAATTGCTTAAGCGATAGCTCGAGCATTCGCTTAAGTGAGATTCATAAACAGAAAACCAAGCAAATGCTCAAGTTTTTCCCCCTCAAATGAGCAGAAAAACCAAGGCAGGACAAAAGCTACCTTGAGCATTTGCTTAGTGAGAATCCATCAGTTTTTCCTTCCAAAAGGGTTTTCGTGTAGTGTGTGTATATAGTGGCTTTCGTAGAAGCTATGGATCTCGAGAAAATTTTTGAAATTTATGAGTGGGGCAAGAGTTTGATATTCAAGAAAATATAAGAGGTGATGAAACGTTCGAGTCTCATGGTTCATCGTGTGCTCGATTTATAGGTGTAGGTGGGTACCTAGTATTGTACTACTGTACTGACAGGAGTAATTTTTTTTTTATCAACTTTGAATTAAAATTATACAGGGAAAGTAGGGTTGATCAGATCAACAAATTAGAAGAAAATTACTATCAATGTTTCTTTCGCCGTTCAGAGTAACAAGTTTACATAAAAACCTAGGGAGCGGAAGAACGTAGGGAACATGAAAGATTCGCCACATGAACCGATTTTCTCCCCCGTTTTCGCATTTAAATGTTGAAGTTATCAACTTTTTCTCACACATTTTTGAAATGAAAGATTATTCACTTTCGAAATTGCCCTATTCATTAAGTATCTAGAGGTGTTCTTGTATCCAATACTTTCAGTAGGTATTAGATAACATGCCCGACGACCACAAAGTCGAGGACCAGGATTGTTGCATTGTTGTTTGTTTGGTTGTTTTTAACATAGATTTGCTGGGGGAAAAAAAAACGTCCGTAGTTCATCCTTGTAGATTCATTTTCTATAATTTGTTACAAATTGCAATACCTAAGTTGAAATTTCGTTCGATTCGGTCACGTACTCGAGTATTGGTAAGGTACCTTACCTACTGTTCTGTTTACCTACAGCACAATGACAGGAGTGATTTTTTTCGGCTAGAAATGCGGCTCTACATTATCTCGAGAGTACATACCAAAATAAGATTTTTACGACGTTCTGGTTCAGAAAAGGTACACTTCTGCATCACATGGTGCCAAATATGTGTGTACAGGTAAAATCCTCCCAAAAGTCCTCTACAAAATGCCTTCTTCCATGTTCTATGGTAATCTGGGTTTGATTAGGTTGCGGTATTTGTACACAGAATCCACGATTTTCCTCACCATAACTTTCCCGAGTTCGTTGAATCAAACTCTTTTCTTTAACATTTTTAACTTGGGATAGGGAAACAAAATATTATCACGCTCACGCCATTCAAAACAAATGTAAAAACAAAACAAAGCAACCTGATAACATGAAGAACTGATGTGATAACAGAGTAGGTAGGTTACATCAAGTTGTAAATTGTGCGGGGAAATTCCCTTTTTTTAGGGATAATACACAACATCATGGCTACCAACTTCTGCAAGTAAGAGAAATCTTGCATAAAGTAGAAATTTTTCTTAACTTGAGAAAGTTAAGAAAAATCTTTACTTGAGTCAAGATATTTCCTGACTTGGGAAAGTAAAAACTTAACTTTAACTATGAATTCCAAATAGGACTGAGCAATTGCTTTAGAAATTTCTTTACTTTCCGAAGTCGGGAAAAATCTTTACTCTGGCCAGGACTATGAATTCCGTCCTTAATTTGGCAACAATGAAACAGATAGGGGACCATCTACAATCTAACCCGCGCATTCGCTAACAATTCCATCAAAATCAGATAAAAACTGTGAAAATTAAGGTCGTTACAAGGATTTCACGACTATTATCCAAATTTGAGGGAGATTGGACAACTAGGGCGTGAGAAAATGACGATTGGTAAAATTTACGTTTGCGCATGTGCAGAGTGAAGTTCTACACTCTAACCCGCATATCTCCTGAAAATTCAATCCAAATCGGATGAAAACTGTGGAAAATAAGCTTGCTACAAGGATTTGCGGACACGACAGACACACGAACACACACAGGCAGACATGGAACCAATGTTTTAGCGAATTTTTGAAGAAAATTAAGCTATTGCTCTCGCCTCAAAATTTGTAGAATGTGCATTTTTGAAAAAAAATTATGCAGAAATCCGTTTCAGGCTATTCTGAATCATATTCTGAAGTTTAACGCATTTTTTTATGTATGTATATATGTATGTATATATGTATGTATTATGTATGTATCAGTGGCGTAGTTTGAGGAGGGGCAGGGTGGGCAAAGCCCCTCCATTAATTACAGAGGACGCAGAAGTTTGAGGTATGCGGATACAATCAAAATGAATAATTTTACGCTTCCAACTTCAGTATCTAACACCTTATTACCTACACCTACCTAGTACTATTACCTAGTTACCTTAGGATTATAGTACCTAGTACCTATATAGTACCTACGCTACTACTATTATTATACGATTCTGGTTGCCTACCGACTAGAGACGCTCTTAGAAATACAGAAATTTTTATTAGGTTCGTTTGCGTAGGGGCAAAATGGCGTGGATATTGTACAGCCCCACAGAGCGTAGTAAAATCACCTAGTCAATGAAACGGAAACGTGGATACTACAAACTGAAATCAAGTCGTTCCTCACTACCTTCTGGGGCGAGCCCATATGCGATTTTCCCCTAGAAAAATATCCATTGTTCAGTATCCACCAAATTCTCCTACGAACTTCCCCTACTTTTCACTGCCAACTTGATCTAGCTTGGTTGTTTTCCGTATTCTTTTATTAATTTTTGATTGTTGGTATATCGTTTGTATTATACCATTTACGAATTAAATCACAGTTGAAATACTCGTAAAGAAAAAAATCGAAGTTTTCTGTGGTGATTAAATTAGTTCATTAGAAAAGATTAAAACAATCTATTGTAGTGGTAGGTATTTCTATTCTAACCTAGCATAATGCTGGTTTGAGTTGGTTTGTTTACATTTTGTTGTTTGTCGTTCTCGGTTTCATGCCCCGATTGTTATTCCGCGTACTTACTTATATAATACAATTTATTGTGTGGTATTGTCCAGATCAACAAGTAGGTAACAATTTATTGTGGATAAACCTGTAAGTGAGAAACGACCACATACATAAATATATGATTTTGCAGGCAGTAGGTAAGTCTAGTATAATAGTAGGTATATAAACCTAGTGGTCCTCAGTTCATCCGTAGGTATTCGTATTCATCGTAGTTTTCAGCGTTCTGATTATTAGTTAATTGGATAATATTTTATCTAAATAGTATTAGGTATGCTTTAATAATCCACAGGGAGATTTGTGAATATGAAAGCTTACGTGATTTCAAATCATTACGAAAAACCATTGAATATCTACTTATATGAACGCTTATAGAAATTAATGCTAAAACTGTAAATTAGAATGTAGTCCTTGAATGTTGCCCTCCATGAGAAATGACTTTGCTACGCCACTGGTATGTATGTATGTGTCATTCCAGACGATAACTGTCCGTCGAATTGTGCTAGAAACTTCAAACAAATTTTAAAATGTTAAGGGCACAAAACGAAAGTTCAAGTTCGTTGGCCAGCTTGATCGGATTACATCTTCGGGTTGAAATTTTCAAAAATGTAGTCAAAAATTTCAAAATAGCCTGTTTTTTGCGATTTGTCGTGCGAAATAATTTTTTCAGCATACTAACATGTGGTATATTCGGAATCAGCGTAAAATTTCCTATAAGAATATGTATCAAGTTTTCAAAAATTTCTAAGTTGAAAAATCAGTCAAAAATCGAAATAATGCCGTTCGCTGGTTGTAAAAATCGGTAATATTCTTCAAAAATTCGCTCATGGGGTCATGCTGCATGACTGGACTTTTTTATGTCGAAAGTGAAAGCAATGCTTCCGCTACCTATTGGTAGACTTGTAAGTAAAATTTATCATATTCATTCCGAACCAATTAGTACTTCAGGCGTAACCGTTCCTGAATTAACAAGAGAGTTCGTATATTAACTATTAACCGACCTTTTGCTACATTGAACGATCTTCTCGAGCCTTCAAGAAGCAGGTGATACGCGCCTGGAGTAGCATCGTCTGGACCCTAGTGAACCATCTATTTCCATACTATTTTACATCTACATCTATATCTATACGTCTATACTGTTTTATAAGAATGAAACTCCGTCTGTTTGTCCATGCTATGCACGGCCAAACGGCTGAGTGGCGGGAGTCTACGAGTGGTAGGATCTTCCGAAAGGGTGTATAAGCGATTTTAAAATTTTCTAATCCCACCCGAACTATGGGCTGTAGGGCGGGAAGGGGGTGGGAGTCCGTTTCAATTACGTTCTTTTCTACTTCCCCGGTTCCCCTACCCCTCTAATCGGCCGTCGAAAATTCTGGAAAAATACCGGTTCCAACGAAAAACATCGTTTTTTAACACAGAATGTGTTTTAGCCATGGACTAACTAGCCGAAAATGGAACGCGGGATGGTAACGAAATGTGTGACGGATGATTTTCACGTACAACCTAGTCGTTGCTAGGGAAATGGTACTTCGTCGTTTTTCATCCCACAAAATTCGTTGACCATTCGTTCGAAAGCTCTCGATTTATCCAACAATATTATGTTAACTACTGCGAAGTGCGTGTCCAACAAACTGAGTTATGAGCATGGTTATATAAATAATTGTTTACACACAGGTGATCATTCTCAATAATTGATATTGTGAACATGATTGCAACCGCTTGTTAATTTCTGATGATTTCATTGAGCTTGTGTTTCGATGATTTGATTCATAGCAGGTGATCTGAGTATTACGAAAACGGTTTGATTTGTGAAGCGGAGGTTAAATAATTTGAATAGGTAATTTCTATACTTTTCACTCTAGGAAGCTGTAATTTCGTTTGTAGCCTCTTTAGGACATTTACTTGACGATGCTCAGGGTCCGGATCAGATGTGTGGCTCTTAAAGCTAATTTCTATGCTTTACACTCTAGGAAGCTGTAATTTCGTATGTAGCCTCTTTAGGACATTTACTTGACGATGCTCAGGGTCCGGATCAGATGTGTGGCTCTTAAAGCTAATTTCTATGCTTTACACTCTAGGAAGCTGTAATTTCGTATGTAGCCTCTTTAGGACATTTACTTGACGATGCTCAGGGTCCGGATCAGATGTGTGGCTCTTAAAGCTAATTTCTATGCTTTACACTCTAGGAAGCTGTAATTTCGTATGTAGCCTCTTTAGGACATTTACTTGACGATGTCCAGGGTCCGGATCAGATGAGTGGCTTTTAAAGCTAATTTCTATACTTTACACTCTTGGAAGCTGTAATTTCGTATGTAGCCTCTTTAGGACATTTACTCGATAAATCGCTCTTGATTTATCACGAATTTATTTCGTATTTTTTTCGTAGTTTCATACTATAACTATATAAATTTATGTTATAAATGAATAGTAAACAATGACGCTTGTTTGGTTGTCACTTGGTTGCGCGACAACGCAAACACATTCTGTGTTTCAATAATTTCGTCCGAAGTATGTAAATAGAGGTAACCGGGGGTCCAGGGGGCTTGCCCCCTGGCGAGGCGCGGAGCGCCGAGTTTTCTCATTGAAATTGACCCCATAAAGAGACGTTTTCGGGTCGGTATTTGCGGGCGAAATACAGTTTTGATTCCGAAATCAAATATGAAAACAAGTGACGGGAAGTTGGACAAAATGCGAGGGGAAGGGAGGCTAAGCGATTAAAATGAGAAGTTAATTGTGCCGTCCAGGAACGTGAGGCGCAGGCCCTTTTTACCTGAAGGGGTTCCGATGAGCTTTGTATTCAGAACCTCTTGAAGGAAGGAACATCTCCGATTGAATGACATTTCAATAGAATAATAGGCGGGAGAAAGGAGAGCCCTTCTATGCAGATAAAATAACGGCATATCTTAATTAAATCTAATAAACTTTTCGTGGTTCCACGTAGTTCATAAGATTTAATTTTTAGCATGAATATGCTTCAGCCGTGACCTAACTACCGAAAAATGTCCCACGAGAGTGCAACGAAAGTAGCGCCAATAATTGTGATGATTTCCGCTTACAACCGAGTCGTTGCTAGGGATATGATACTTCGTCGTTTTTCATCCCACAAAATTCGTTGACCATTCGTTCGAAAGCTCTCGATTTATCCAACCATGCTATATTAACTACTGCGAAGTGCGTGGCCAACAAGCTGAGTTATGAGCATGGTTATATGAATAATTGTTTACACACAGGTGATCATTCTCAATTATTGATATTGTGAACATGATTGCAACCGCTTGTTAATTTCTGATGATTTCATTGAGCTGGTGTTTCGATTATGTGATTCATAGCAGGTGATCCGAATATTGCGAGAACGGTTAGATTTGTGAAGCGGTGGTTAAATTATTTTAATAGGTAATTTCTATACTTTACACTATAGGAAGCTGTAATTTCGTATGTAGCCTCTTTAGCCTCTTTCTATAATAAAGTGAATGTTTACTCGCGAGTTTCTATTAGGAGATCAGTATCTCACAAGAGCTCAATCGTCGTGATCATTTCTATAATAAAGTGAATGTTTACTCGCGAGTTTCTATTAGGAGATCATCATCTCACAAGAGCTCAATGGTCGTGATCATTTCTATAATAAAGTGAGAGCGAGGAGCTAAAACATAATTCCATGTTTTAGGATTGATGGCAGAATGATAAACAGAGTTCAGTTCGGGTTCAGAGAATCGACGAGGAGTGAGTCGTGTACGGCTAAAGCATATTCATGTTTTTTAATTTTAGCTGTCAGGCTCAAAGGAACTGTCGCTTTTTTGTAAGAATTTCCAACAGAAAAAAAACATCTGCCAAGTTGGGTGGGCAGTATAACTTCCTCAGGCGAGCAAAGCGAGCAACATCCCCATGCAGACGTTAAACCTAACCTTAGCGATTCGACCTAACCTAACCATCGTATATCGTTTCCAATAATTCTACATGTTTGACTCAACAGCAGAAGACCATCGCATCTCTACAGCCACACCTTGCGAGCGAAGCGAGCAACTTAATGGGGGGACCGGGGGGGGGGGGCTTGCCCCCCGGCTGGTCGTTGAGGCGAGCGAAGCTAGCCGGAGCGGCTAGTGGTTAATATTTTCCATAATGTATGAAGATGGGATTGAGATTTTTTTAAATTTGCAATGTCTGGTAAGGAATTGAGCAACACAAAATAGAGATGAGAGATAATTAAGATGATTATATATTATACTCAAATAATATGGCACACTTCTAAATTTAAGAATAATTTTGGAATGATTGCAAAACCGATACGTATGAAGATAATTTTCGAAAATGCCAACTCGCACACAACGGAATAGCTTCATTTTCTCCTAAAAATACGATAAAACTATAAAATCCTTACTTGTGGGTAGACAAAACAAAGAGAAGGGGGACAAAAAAAAATCGTTTGAGTACAAGATGGCGGTTGGGTTTTGAAATATTAGTACCGCGTCGGTCGTCCCTACGGGTGAAATGACCCGTGATAAAATTGTATGGGCCAGCGAAGGTTTTCCCCTCCAGTTCTGAGCCTTCCCGGATTAGATTATATCGAATGTGATCGAAATAACCAATGGACCGAGAGTAACTTCCCTCCCTCTCGACAAAATGGAGTGGAAATGACCATAACTTAACCCGCCTCTTCTATGGGTGTGTGGATGCTATTCGACATAAGTACTTATGAAATTATACTAGGTATGTTGTAAGAGTGTAAAGCATGGCTAGAGAAATATCTAATCTCTGTCATACAGTGATACATTAGTGATATACACAATAATAAATGTAAAATTTATTTTAATCTATTCAAAGTCTGGAAAGAATGTTAGCTTTTTTTCTGCAGTTTTTTTCTATTTTCTAACAAACCAAAGAAACGCTTGCATACGAGTCTGCAACACATTGGGACATTTCATGTCTTTAGTTGAAGACAAGTATGTGTTGCAGACTCGTATGCAAGCTCTAAGAGCCACTCAGCTGATCCGGACCCTGGGCATCGTCACGTAAATGTGCTAAAGAGACTACATACGAAATTACAGCTTCCTAGAGTGTAAAACATAGAAATTAGCTTTAAGAGCCACTCATCTGATCCGGACCCTGGGCATCGTCAAGTCAATGTCCTAAAGAGGCAAACCGTTCTCGCAATATTAGGATCACCTGCTATGAATCAAATCATCGAAACACCAGCTCAATGAAATCATCAGAAATTAAGAAGCGGTGGCAATCATGTTCACAATATCAATTATTGAGAATGATCACCTGAGTGTACACAACCTTGCTCATAACTCAGCTTGTTGGCCACGCACTTCGCAGTAGTTAACATAATATGGTTGGATAAATCGAGAGCTTTCGAACGAATGGTCAACGAATTTTGTGGGATGAAAAACGACGAAGTACCATTTCCCTAGCAACGACTCGGTTGTAAGCGGAAATCATCAAAATATTTTCGTGAGCAATATTTTCCGTGACGTTTTTTTAGTTTATGTGCCATAGCAAAGACAAAATGTCAAAAGCCTCCAAGTTAGGCGAGACTCATGGTCCCTATCTCTTGATTATATATGGGGTCCCAGATAACGTAGACCCCCCCCCCCCCCCACAACTTCATTATACATGGTTCAGAAGACAAATTCAAATTGTAACCCCATTGTTTTTTCGTAGAAAATTTCATTGAGTACCTATCATTTTTTCGTTTCTTAATTGACCAATTATGACGTTTCACGCTACTTCACTATTTACTCATTTCCGCTATGGAATTATTCAAGATCATTTAAAACTTTTTAATGATCAATATACATTCATGATACGTAAACGAGGAAGCTATGTGCCATACCCAGTGTGGCAGAATTTTTTCTTAATTTATTTTCTTTTAATCTCCAAATTTTGTTTCGTTAGTAGCTTCAGCGTTATCAGTCAGTTATATATTGATTGTGATTCATCTATTACAGTTCAGTAGGTTCAGAACGTGGTTTATATCAAAAGTACATCAGAAACGATCTTTTCGTTCCACATTATTCGTTACGAGAACGACAAAAATGACACACCAATTACAATACACGTGACGTCGAAGTGACGTCTAGCAGATGCTCTCGACGTGTCTGGCGCAGGTCCCTTTCAAATAGGAAAAAATCCAGGAACCTCTCCCTTCCGGCAATCTGGGTCTCTTCAGTACAGTGTGGGTAAACTTTACTGTTTTACCCTGAAGCTTACCAATCCTTGATGGTATGGATTTAAGTTGTGTCAGCAGATCCACAAATTCAACAGTGTAACAAAATAATGGGGAAAACGGAAGTTAGTAAAGAAAATTTTCTATTTCCAAGGATAATATATAGTTACGATGTTGAAATTGATTTCGACGGTTAGGTTAGCATCAGGAAAAAAAAAAAAAAAAAATACACTGCCAAGGAAATGGCACATGAGCTTCCTCGTGACCTTCACAGTACGTCACCATTAAATTCCAGAAAACTAGAAACGACCGGTTCTGGCATCAGGGAATTAATAAGGTGGGAAATTGGAAGCTGAATGGTACATATAATAAATGAAATTAATAAGAATCACTTTCGCGCATGCGCCTAGCGTACCGCTGCTGATAATCGCACCTCAAGAAACCTTGCCCGCATCATCCCTGAAAATCTGACCGAAATCCGTTCACAATTGCCTGAGTTATGACCGAAACAAGAAAATTTTGTTTGCGCCTGCGCAGAGGCTACCGTTGATTCGATCATGACGGAACTGATAGGGGACCATGTAGAGCTATACCCGCACGATCCCTAAAAATTTGAAGAAAATCGCATCAAAATTGTGGAAATTACGGCTGTTGCAAGGACCGTAACAAGAATATTTCGTTCACGCATGCACAGAGCGTACCGCTGATGCAATTATGATGATTGTCTTATGGGGCCTCAAGGGACCTTACCAACATCATCCCTGAAAATCTGACCGAAATCCGTTCAACATTGACCGAGTTATGACCGTCACAAGGAATTCACGTTAGCGCCTGCGCAGAAGCTACCGTTGATTCAATCATGATGAAGTTGATAGGGGACCATCGACAGCTTAACCCGCACGATCCCTGAAAATTTGGTTAATATCGGATCAAAATTGTGGAAGTTATGGCTGCTACAAGGAAATGTGGACGGACAGACAGACAAACAGACACGGAACCAAATTTGTTCAGGAGGCTCTGAAACGCAAAATGCGAGTGGAAATTTTGATTTCGGAGCAAAAAATTTTTTTTTTCATTTCGAAAGTGAAAACAGCTGCCTTGCAGTCTCGGAAGCAAAACTAACACTAATTTTAACTCAGTACAGTGGGTCGACGTTCCTCTGGACCAGACAAGGTCCAATCGTTGTAGCTGAGAGCCGCTGCACTCTACTACGAACCGTGATATCTGATCTGTGATATATGTCTATCAAGTCATACTTTTAGTTCACTTTGCTGATTGTATATGGGTGATTCTCACAGAAAGGGGCAGAAGTGATGTCCGGACCAGTTGCGGCGACCCAATAAGGATTTGGGAGCTGGCGAAGGTCTTAAATTGTAGTATAGGTTTTTATCTAGAACCCTTTTTTCCATATTTAGGTTATGTTTATTCCTTTAAATAGAAAATTAACTAAATATAGTCAAATCGTCATCGACCTGTCCTGTCCCAATGCGACCTTCCCAACTTCAAGCTTTAATTAAAGGTCTTTCCGCTTTTGCTTTTGAGTTTGGATTTTATTCAATTTTTCTACATCAGTATGTTTTCTGAGATGCGTTTCTGATCGATAAAATTAATGTAGAACCGCTAGAAAAGTGTATTTGGATGGAAATATGTGTGTCCGGAGCATCGCCGTCATCGACCTGTCCAATATTGTTTTTCGAATTTTCGCGGTCACAATTGTATTTTAGCGGGTTTTTTTGCCGCTTTTTTTTTCGCGCCCTTCTCAGTTACCAGAAAAACCGCCATTCGTTTTAATTCAGTCAACTCGTGGTCGTCAGCGGGAGCAGATGTGTGCTGGACCGTGGGTTGGTCAATCACAATCGTCATTAACCTGTCCACTTTTTCTAAGTGAGTACTTGAACTCAATTTTTTCTTATTGTATTTTTATTGTGCACCGAACGGTCTAGTTTCATGTTATATGCCGAATTTGGGAAAAAGCTTGCCACAAGGTGAAACATTTGAGAAAAACTGAAGAATCATCATCGACCTGTCCATCATCAACCTGTCCTCTCCTGAAAATTCGAGGACAGGACCATGACGAAAAGGACGGGACGATGAGGAAAAAGGCAAATCTATTATGTTTTTTGGATTTTCTAGTATTCCCGTATTCTCGCATTTAGTAATCCAATATTCTCGTATTGACCATTCAAAACACATATCTACTTAGCCAAACGTTGTGAAGGTCTACTAGGACTAATTCGAGAATTTCTGTCATTCTTCGTTTGTTGGATTCGCCCTACAGTGGTCACGTTTTTCGGTCTTTTGACTTGAAATGTTGAGGGTTAACGTTTCTTGGCAGTTATAGCAAATTTTCCTTTTATGATGCCAGGACAGGGTGGTGATGCAAATGGTGAGAATCAACGGGTCGCATCACCGCCCTGTCCTAGTGTCATCGACCTGTCCGCCTAAATTTTTAAATATTTTTTTTCTGAATTAATAAAAGCGCTACTGTTTGGATTTGCTTCGAATTTCGATACATACGATATAGAGAGTATCTGTGATTTTTTTCAGCTCGATTCGATCACTTTTTCTTTTTTCAAAAGTCAAACTCAAAACTGACCTTTTCTGTGAGAATCACCCATATACTAGCATGTATGTAGTTATAAGCATATTCTACATCTAGTCTTGGACTTAAGCAGAACTCATGAACTTTATGTCATTTTACGCATAAAGTTAGCAGAAAAGGATGATTACTTAGTACTTTCATGGAAGCTAAAACTTGCTCGATTTGAACTTTGGAAAGTATTTAATTTTGAATAGACTGAAAATTGGCAGACCTCAGGCCAATTATAAGGCCGCTAGATGATTTTTAACCCTCTGACCGAAACATCATTTTGTACCCTGTTACATGGAACATCAGTCATAATGACCGCTATTTCGGAAAAGACTAATTATTATTAGTTGTTTTCTTTTTCTGGAAATTTAAATCTTTGTCAATCAATGTTTCCTCTTCAGTAACTACTTGGGGTATTAATTTAGGACAAAACTACAGCGTCAAAACGAATTTATATTTCAAAAACAAGAAACAATAGACTTATGAAACTTGAACAATAAATATTATTGTCTCATGAACAAAAGTCACTTCATTCGAAAAAAAAGAACCTCTCTTACAAAAGTAGGCATCTTTATAGTTACCTACGTGACTAGTAGTTACAGTCTTACATTTCGTTTGGTAAGGCACTAATAAGATATCTGAGAACAAAACATCAAGGGAAAAAAAACAGTAAAACAATGAAATCACCTAGGTAGGTTGGTACGAAAAACCACTTATAAAAAAACAAAAGTCATCTCAATAAAAAATAAAAAAGGGAATCAACCTTGTTTCTTTACAAAATCACATCACTCACCAAAAATCACTCCAATTAAAAATGTAAAAAGGAAATAAATCTCAAAGAATGTTTTTTGTTTTTAGTACCTTCACCCACAGCTTTTGCAAAATTTGCTTGAACATTTAGCACATGCAGGTTGGTTACAATTTATGCATTTATAGGTATCCGGCCTTCCTATTCTTTTGGTAAGGGCAAAATCGGCAATTTAGTCTGCGTTGAAGTTTATCTGCTCGTGGTGCGATGGAAGATGTTTCCTGACATGGGTTTGAAGCACCACTGTCATTATTTTATGTTCGCAGACGTTTTTCCGATTTTTCTTTCAATTTAGTTGCCTCTTAACTGCTTCTGAGATAATCACCATCAGGTCTTGGGGTAAATTAGGTATTAGCAATCACAGCTGAACGAAATTATGAATCAATCCGAATGTGACTTCTCTAGTAAAGTCAAACCTCTTCATAACATTGTTGTCTTTGAATAGTCCACGTAAAATCTGCGCATTTGAACTTACCATAGCAATCAACGTATAAATTATTGCCAGTGGCCATCTCCTTGTTTTGCGGTTTGCACTGTAGTTGCTGCACTTCATATCGAAGCAATCAATGCCACCTTTTGTGGCATTATAGAAACCTATTATTTCTGGTGTAATTGCACTGATATCTTTGAATTGTGTATGATGCATGGATGACAAGAGTACAACGGCTTGGTTCTTCCTAGAAACATAGGAGAGCAGCGTGAGGTCCTTGGTGAAACAGAATCATGGTGCAGACAGAACATTCGTCATTATGACCGATATGAAAATCGTGGTGCAGTCGGAACACCCGTCATTTTGACCTGTATCTGAATTATGCTCCAGATGGAATATCGGTCATAATGACCCACTAGGTTTCAAAGAAAAATTACTCACTGCTGAATGACGAGTGACAGCACCCCACCGAAGCTACCTGCGTGGACGCAGTGAACCATCTGAAGCTGTCACAGAAGGCCAGCTCGCTGGTAACAACACTAGCACCCTGAGCGGTGATTAAGTAAACCATATCCGTCAAAATGACGGATGTTCCGGTCAGAGGGTTAAGGACACAAGTCTAAACGGGGGGAGGAGAGGACTGACCCAAAATTAGTCCGATTTTCAAATGTTTGTAATTCGCATATTTGTAGATAATTCATAGTTTTTGGGTCGGATCGCTTTGTATTTTTACGCTCCACAACTTTGCTACGCATAAAGACTTCTGTGAATGGTTTATGAATTATTAGAGAAAAACGCTGCAAATTATTTCACAAAGGTGTGAAATAATTATTTTTTCAATTGAGTTTGATCGTAGTTTTAGTTGGCTTGCGTACGTCATAAGGTCCGTCCGGACTCCTCGGCGTGTCCTATTTCGAGTTGCCACAACCTATACTTTTCTATAATTACATACGCATGTTTATACTTCTCGATTTGAACTCCTATCTATTAAAATAGTTATTGCCTTAATAATATCATTATCTAAGTACGTACGAAAAGTCGAGAGGATAATTATGTTATTAAATACGCGTAGGAAAAGCATTGGTATCAACACACAAATATGACCTAGAAAAAAGTTCCAGTCATGCAGCATGATCGTAAGAGCGAATTTTCATAAATGGTCGTATTACATTTATGTTAAATTCTGTTGAAATTTGAGCACTTTGGGGACAAATAAAAAATTTATTATACATTTTATAGCAAACTAACTTTTTGTCAGTAATATTCCAATGAACGAACTATTTTGTGGATTTTTACAATTTTTACAAGTGTTTGTATCGATTTTTAGCTTATTTTAATGAAATTTAGGTACAATTTTCAGTACAATTTTGTGCTTAAATTTTCAAATGTCCTAGTTCATGTGCGATTAATTTTTTCCGAGTAGCATTCTACTAAAAAATAGAAATTTGTTAATTTTTAGCGGTTTTTTGCCTTTTTTAGTGATTTTTTTAGTACATTTTTTGAAATTTGACCAATTTAATGTGCTCAAAAAGTGTCCAACGAACTCATCCTTTCTTTTGAAATGCTTGATTTTTTGGCGAAAGAACGAAGTTTTTATCTCAATTCTATCGAGAGTTATCGTCTGGAATGACACATACATATATATACTCGTATATATATACTCGGCCCTTCGGGCCTCGCAAGGGGCTCCGCCCCTTGACCCCGCCAGGGGGGCTTCGCCCCCCCTAATCTACAATACCTCGCCGGATCTTTTCTCTTTTCTACTGTGTAGAAAACGAGGATAATTTGCTATGCAATTCGTCTCACGAAAAAAAAAAAAAAAAAATTTTTTTCAGGCCTGGCCGGGATTCGAACCCACGACCTCTCGCTTCCCATCTCGGGACAAAAAACGTTACACAAAAAGTGGACATTTAAAAAATTATTGGGGGTCGGCCTAAGCATTGCATAGCAATTAATATATACATATAAAAAAGCGTTAAAATCCAGGAATCATTTCAGAATGCCTCAAAACAGATTTCGATGAAGAAAATTTTTGAAAATTTTTATTTTAAAATTTTTGGAGCCATTGCAATAGCTTTATTTTCTAAGAAAATTCGCTAAAACCATATATTCATCCCTCGAAGGAACGCTGTACCCACCACAAGGTGCCGCCGCGCCTCCTCTCACGCCAAGTCCGGACGGCGAACGGCCTAAACGGCGATGCGAACGGCATAAAAATTTTTTGCTACACGATCACATAGGCTTATTATTGGAAATAATAAACCAAAAATGGCTTCTGTAGAATGAATGGCTTAGTTACATTCTCCAGGCTAAAATACTATTGGATTTACGTAAAAATCATTACCTACTATCTCTTCGCAGTTATTCTTTTCTGGCAACTATGTAAAAGCCGTGGTTCAAGTTGAACTCCATATTAAAAAAGTAATACTTGAGATTTAAAAACTTTCTTTTCATTTTTAAACATACCTAACTGAAGTTTTTTTTTTTTTAATCGTGAAATCTAAAAGTAATAGAATATACCACCACCACCACTGAATTTTAATCCTCTTTATTTAATGATTTAATATACATACCTACACTTGAATTAATATAAAACGTTTAAGTTATGCAGCATCGTACGATGTTGAACTGTTTGCAAACAACAGGCTTGGCTTTTGGAGTTCAAGGAAATTATTAACTATTAAATTTATGGGGAAAAACATTATTCTAAACAATAGTCTATTTAAAATAGAGTTTTTTGATTTTTAGCTGTTTTTAGCCATTTTTAGTGATTTTGTAGTACATTTTTTGAAATTTGATCAATTTAATGTGGCGCAAGAACGGAATTTTTATCTTAATCCTAATCCTTTACCGTATGGTTGTTCCTCACATAAAATCGTTAAAAATCACTTTCACCAACGAAATTTTTACATTTTTTACAGAGTGAATTTTTCATGAAACCGTTGTCAAGAAATTTTGTATTTCATTTGACAAGAAATTATAACAATAATCAATTGTCAGTTCCAACAATTACAACGTGTTGCTAGACGATAGTCCACTACTATTATGGCCTACAACATTATAAAATCCAATACATACCAATAAGTTATATGAAAGGTTGCTTACATAGTTTTATAATACATAATTATATTTATATTTATATGTATATGAGTTTATTCGATATATGTGCTGCGAATTACTTCCCAAACTCGTTCCATCCAAGTTCCATGACCCAATTGTTATCAAATGGAGACTAACATTGATAATTTAATCAACCTACATGAAGGGAAACATCTAAGTAGGTAGATTTGGGCAGTAATCAGCTTTGCATGAATAATTAATGAATATAATATAATTCACGTTCGATCGGATTATGTAGGATCCATAACCAATTAGTCTGCATTCCGTTCGTCAAGCCTGTCGTTTGTTCAAAATTCATTAGTCAATATTTTATAGAGGTTTTCGTTCAATGCTTGCAATTTTAGAGAGTTTTTGTTCTTCCCGTAAGATTTTCTCCCGTTGACGCGTAGAGCAGCGTCTAGAGCAAGCAGCTAGAGATGCTAGCTCTTCACGTGATTTTTATGCGTATTTCTACACGGATACGTGAAAAACCAAACGCTAACGTCACGTTAACGTCTCTATAAGTGTTTCAGAAGCTGTTTCGTATTCTTTTCGTACAACCTATTCTTATTTAAATAATTAATTGCTTTATAATTATTTATAAATACATAAAGTATAAATACATTTATTGCATAGGTACCTTAAATGGCTGAATTTTGTAGCGGAGCACTTCACTATAACCTCTCGACTTGTTGACCTACCAACGTGTTGTTGGCAACCACACTGTGGTTACCTTTGCTGGTAACTGCGTAACTGCGGTTACCTTGGTCACACTGTGGTTACCGGCAACTGTTGTTACCTTTGCGTCAGGCAATGATGACTACCCGTAAGCCGAAATTCCAACGAATGCATTTCCCCATGCACGTGTAGATAGGCCTTTTTCCCGTACACGCGTAGTTCTACACGTTGACGTGAAGATTCGCGCATGCGCAGTTGGTATTTCAGTCTTTTGGCGTACACGGGTTGAAAATTACGGGAAGAACAAAAACTCTCTATTGGATGCTTCTATATTACGTTAAGTTGTAATGAACAAATAGAGAGTTTTTGTTCTTCCCGTAATTTTCTACCCGTGTACGTGAAAAGACTGAAATACCAACTGCGCATGCGCGAATCTTCACGTCAGCGTGTAGAACTACGCGTGTACGGGAAAAAGGCCTATCTACACGTGCACGGGAAAATGCATTCGTTGGAATTTCGGCCTACGGGTAGTCATAATAGCCTGACGCAAAGGTAACAACAGTTGCCGGTAATCAGTGTGACCAAGGTAACCGCAGTTACGCAGTTATCAGCAAAGGTAACTACTGTTTGGTTGCCAACAACACGTTGGTTGGTCAACAAGTCGAGAGGTTAAAGTGAAGTGCTCCGCAACAAAATTCAGCCATTCAAGTTTTAAGGTACCTAAGGAATAAGTGTATTTATAATTATGTATTTATAAATAATTATAAAGCAATTAATTATTTAAATAAGAATAGGTTGTACGAAAAGAATAACAAACAGCTTCTGTAACACTTATAGAGACGTTAACGTGACGATAGCGTTTGGTTTTTTCACGTATACGTGTAGAAATACGCGTAAAAATCACGTGAAGAGCTAGCATCTCCAGCTGCTTGCTCTAGACGCTGCTCTACTCGTCAACGGGAGAAAATCTTACGGAAAGAACAAAAACTCTCTAATGATTCGAATTCTGGACGTAAAAGAGTTGAACCACACTTCTTGAAGAGTGAAAAAGTAAAGAACTTATTTCGGAGAGTTTATTTCCTAAAACGCTTGTTGGAGGAACGGGTGATTGAAAGAAATTCCCACATTCTGCAAGATCTATCCTTAATGACAAAAGTCCAGTCATGCAGCATGACCCCATGAGCGAATTTTTGAAGAATATTACCAATTTTTACAACCAGCGAACGGCATTATTTCGATTTTTGACTGATTTTTCAACTTTGTAATTTTTGAAAACTTGATACATATTCTTATAGGAAATTTTACGCTGATTCCGAATATACCACATGTTAGTATGCTGAAAAAATTATTTCGCACGACAAATCGCAAAAAACAGGCTATTTTGAAATTTTTGACTACATTTTTGAAAATTTCAACCCGAAGATGTAATCCGATCAAGCTGGCCAACGAACTTGAACTTTCGTTTTGTGCCCTTAACATTTTAAAATTTGTTTGAAGTTTCTAGCACAATTCTACGGACAGTTATCGTCTGGAATGACACATACATACATATATACATACATACATATATACATACATATATACATACATACATACATATATACATACATAAAAAAATGCGTTAAACTTCAAAATATGATTCAGAATAGCCTGAAACGGATTTCTGCATAATTTTTTTTTCAAAAATTCACATTCTACAAATTTTGAGGCGAGAGCAATAGCTTAATTTTCTTCAAAAATTCGCTAAAAGTAAACTGATTTTGAGTGTCTACAAAACATGCAGATACATCGGTACATGGATATGTCTTGTTTTTACTCTGTGAAATAAATGTTTTGTGTCTCAAGCTAAAAATCTCTCAATTAAATTAGCTCAGTCAGCTGATCAGAAAATAACGCAATGATTTCAATAGTTTTTTAGTGTCCTAAAGAATTCCCCTATCTAACTTGTGACAGAGTTCCCGTCAGAATATCAGAGAAAGCGCTGCCGTCGCTCCGTTGGAAAAAAACGGGCGTCGCACGCCTCTTCTCGTGTTCTTGAGAGGCTGAGTTTGGCGTTGGATGGGTGATCCAGGTGCTGGAAATCCAATCTACTCCGAACATAGCTCATTTATGCTATTAGTAGGAGTGGTATCTCTCTGACGGGATACTGTCATCCTCCTCTACCTCTTTTTCGAGGATTTAGGACCCCATTGCACCTCTGGAGGGCGACCTGAAACCTTGATATGGTAGCAGAGCGTGGTTAGGATTATGGACGGCTAACGCCTAGTAATCCAATCCACTATTTTTGGGGCGTTAATGTTTCAGAAGAAACATGGCCCGGGGTTCCAGACGGAATTCCCATTATCACCCTTTGGTATATAAATAATTTCATTGGTCTTTGACTTATAATTTCTCTTTTATTCCCCTTTTTATATTTTTAATTTCATACCTATAGTATACCTGGCCTTTGCCATTTTTATTATTCTTTATACCCGGGCATGGTTCCCAATTATTCAAGGGCATTGTTCCCAATTATTCAAGGGCATTGTTCCCAATTTCCAGGGCTTAGTTCCCAATTTAAGTCCCCAATGTTGGGCATATTAATTTATATCTATTTTATTTTCCTTAAGGTATAAGTCTCCATAGTTGAGCCACCGTTTATTCCCGATTGTTCCAATCTTTGATTGGGGGTTAATTACCTAATGAATACTTCATATGAAGATTCATTGACAATCCATCCTGTTAGCGAATTTTTGAAGAAAATTAAGCTATTGCTCTCGCCTCAAAATTTGTAGAATGTGAATTTTTGAAAAAAATCATGCAGAAATCCGTTTCAGGGTATTCTGAATCATATTCTGAAGTTTAACGCATTTTTTTATGTATGTATATATGTTATGTATGTATGTATATATGTATGTATGTATGTATGTGTCATTCCAGACGATAACTGTCCGTAGAATTGTGCTAGAAACTTCAAACAAATTTTAAAATGTTAAGGACACAAAACGAAAGTTCAAGTTCGTTGGCCAGCTTGATCGGATTACATCTTCGGGTTGAAATTTTCAAAAATGTAGTCAAAAATTTCAAAATAGCCTGTTTTTTGCGATTTGTTGTGCGAAATAATTTTTTCAGCATACTAACATGTAGTATATTCGGAATCAGCGTAAAATTTCCTATAAGAATGTGCAACAAGTTTTCAAAAATTTCAAAGTTGAAAAATCAGTCAAAAATCAAAATAATGCCGTTCGCTAGTTGTAAAAATCTTTAATATTTTCATGAAACATCTTCAAAAATTCGCTCATGGGGTCATGCTGCATGACTGGACTTTTTTTAATCTCTTTTTTCCCATCCTCAATCGCCAGTGCAGCTATTTATTAATGAGCATTAGTTCTCAGCCAGTAAACTATTCCACCTGGTTTACATACTTGCTCTTCAATCAAGTATGTCTTTAAGTGGGGGAGTGTGACAGAGTTCCCGTCAGAATCCCAGAGAAAGTGCTGCCGTCGCTCCGTTGGAAAACAACGGGCGTCGCACGCCACGTCTCGTGTTCTTGAGAGGCTGAGTTTGGCGTTGGATGGGTGATCCAGGTCCTGGAAATCCAATCTACTCCGAACATAGCTCATTTATGCTATTAGTAGGAGTGGTATCTCTCTGACGGGATACTGTCATCCTCCTCTACCTCTTTTTCGAGGATTTAGGACCCCATTGCACCTTTGGGGGGCGACCTAAATCCTTGATAAACTTCAACTTCCCATGATGAACAGGAGAGACTTGAGCTTACTGAGCTGATAAGGAATGAGCCAATAATTTCAACCGTCTCCCAATGTCCCAGAGAGTCTCCCTATCAAATCTCAACTTCCTAGGATAAACAGAAAAGATTTTAACTCACTCAGCTGATTAGAAAATAGCCAATTATTTCAATCGTTTCAAACTGACTAAAAACAGATAATTTGCCAACTATGATGGATTACTTTACCTTTTCGGGATCCTTTCGTACAATCTCATTCGCAGATAAGAATCGTACTCGTCATCATACTCATCAAAAAAATCATGGTCGTCATCCATTGCCCATGAGAAAATCGAATCCACGAGAAGATAAAACAAATTCAAACCATAGAAAGAACTATCACAGCAATGAAATGAGTACAATATCTCTCCCAACTCTTCCTCAAGGTAGGTAAGGAGGTACCTTGGGAATTTGGCTGATGAAGTCGTGGCAATGTCCTGACCTAAACCGCAAGTTGGTTTTATTAATACGGGGTCTCCCCGAGTTGAGGTTCCTCTCGAGCAGTTCTGTGACTCAACTACTCGAGTAACGACTATTAATACGGTTTTCGTTTGAGGACTCGTAAACAAGTTCCACTATATGCTTTACAAGCAGATACCGTGTTACGTGGATATGTTTTTGATTGGGGATTTCATAACGGTTGTCCTCGAGAGTTGTAAACAAATCCTTTAACTTTGGACTGTAGGCGACGAAATGTAGGATAAAGAATTTATTCTATTATTCATGGAGACACAATAAGCATACTATTAAAGTTATTTCTCCAATACAGGCGCTATCATTTTTATGTTCATGATAGCCTGATTTTTCATTAATAAATGAAATTATATCATTTATTGTTTTATTTGATAACGTTTCGTCCTCTTACTGAGTACATCTTCAGATCTTGCTTTCTTGACATTGAGTTGACTTGGTGAGCCACTGTTTTATTTGACAAATCCGTTATATTCGGATGTTTATAAATTTTTTCCTGGACACACCAAGATCTGAAGATGTCCTCAGTAAGAGGACGAAACGTTATCAAATAAAACAATAAATGAAATAATTTCATTTATTTTCCCTGGGCCGCATCCCGACTATTTCCAACAAAACAACGGTTTAATACGGGGTCTCCCCGAGTTGAGGTTCCTCTCGAACAGTTGTGTGACTCAACTACTCGAGTAACGACTATTAATACGGTTTTCGTTTGAGGACTCCTCCATCGACACTTGAGGACTCCTCGGACCCCAGGTGCCGTTTATAAATCCGGCCCTTAATATGAACAGAATAAGATAATGTAGCACACTAACAATGAGACTTTAAATAGCCATGCTATTTGGGAATTTCCCAATTTCTAATGATATCTGATTTCGTTCTTGCAGTCTAGTTACCGAATTCGTTAATCGGTATCGCGTTTAAATTTATGATCTATAAATTGGGTTGAGTTAGAAAAAAAAAAGCCCATAGGCATGTCCAATTCAAAGTATGTTGACGAGATATAAGCAAGGTGTCCTTCTACCTGGCTTCAATTATTCGATTTTTGGATCACATGTTAAAGAATGCCTTTGTAAAGGTTAACTTACTTAGCAGTCGAGGTTTCAGCTCAAAAATCAAACTGTACACCAGCTACAAGAGTGAAAACCACACCAAAGCCAACATAAACCGTGAATCAACATTTGAGATGGGAACATTCAGTTAGAACCGTTATTTTTGTGACATTGGTATCTTCTGGTTTCTTAGTAAACTGTGTCGCACGTGCCAGATTTTTACTGGACCGCGGGAGAAAACGTTCAAGTTACATTACTACGGGCTCACACTTTTTCAACGATTACCGTCAACTGAGTGTTATCGTACGGCATTTGAAGATGTTGTTTTCGACCATGATTATCATCGTCAATGAGGTCTGAGCACTTTGTGTCTAGTTATATTCGTTAAAAGGTGTATTTGTTATTTCGAATACTGAACCTTAGTACGTCACAAGTAACCGATCAAGAAAATATGAGCGCATAGATTTCAGACATGCGGCAAAAACCGCCTTCCCGAAGTACTGTACCTTCCATTTAATGTATCAGTTAAGAGCAAATTGGACAAAAAGTCCAGTCATGCAGCATGACCCCATGAGCGAATTTTTGAAGAAATCTTCGACATTTCAGTCGCTATTGATCGTGTTGAGAAATTTTAGTTTATGATTTTGATAGACAAACATGGAATCAAATTATTAACACATGCACAGAGTAAACTCATCAGTTGTGATTACATTTTTTTTTTTTTTTTTTTTTTTTTTTTTTTAAGCACCTATTACCTACGTTTTAAACAGCATGGTTCTAGGATTGGTTATACAGGGATACTTCCATAAGGGTAGTTCAATCTGAATTTGGACAATGTTTCATGCAAATATTATCGATTTTTACAATTAGCGAACGGCATTATTTCGATTTTTGACTGATTTTTCAACTTTGAGATTTTTGAAAACTTGATACATATTCTTATAGGAAATTTTACGCTGATTCCGAATATACCACATGTTAGTATGCTGAAAAAATTATTTCGCACAACAAATCGCAAAAAACAGGCCATTTTGAAATTTTTTACTACATTTTTGAAAATTTCAACCCGAAGATGTAATCCGATCATGCTGGCCAACGAACTTGAACATTCGTTTTGTGTCCATAACATTTTAAAATTTGTTTGAAGTTTCTAGCACAATTCTACGGACAGTTATCGTCTGGAATGACACATACATACATACATGTATACATACATACATACATACATAAAAAAAGTCCAGTCATGCAGCATGACCCCATGAGCGAATTTTTGAAGATGTTTCATGCAAATGTTTCATGCAAATATTACCGATTTTTACAACTAGCAAACGGCATTATTTCGATTTTTGACTGATTTTTCAACTTTGAAATTTTTGAAAACTTGATACATATTCTTATAGGAAATTTTACGCTGATTCCGAATATACCACATGTTAGTATGCTGAAAAAATTATTTCGCACAACAAATCGCAAAAAAACAGGCTATTTTGAAATTTTTGACTACATTTTTGAAAATTTCAACCCGAAGATGTAATCCGATCATGCTGGCCAACGAACTTGAACTTTCGTTTTGTGTCCTTAACATTTTAAAATTTGTTTGAAGTTTCTAGCACAATTCTACGGACAGTTATCGTCTGGAATGACACATACATACATACATAAAAAAATGCGTTAAACTTCAGAATATGATTCAGAATAGCCTGAAACGGATTTCTGCATAAAAATTTTTCAAAAATTCACATTCTACAAATTTTGAGGCGAGAGCAATAGCTTAATTTTCTTCAAAAATTCGCTAAAACGTACATTGTCGAAGGTAATATGAGCGGAAACAACATTATGTGAGCAATTATTGATGTGATTATGGGTAATGTAAATATGTTCCTCCAAAGCTTGATTTCTTGAGTGGCGGCAAAATGTGATTAATAATGACATATTGAGAAATTGAGGAACAGGATGCAAGACATTTTTTCTTCCTTTCGAGGGTGGTTATTCCGCATTGGGGTTATAACGTGCAATCAGAACTCCAAATTAATGACTTGGTTGATGCCGCGCATGCTTACTAACAGATGGATACTGCACACCTAGAAGGCTTGTAAGTTATCGACTTTCAACTGACTTGCACGGCGATAGGAAAGGACGAAATAACCTTGTGATGACATTTTTAGGTATTGGGAGAAAGGATACAAGCCAATTTTTCGTCAAGACCACTGAGTCCAAATTTGGGTTGTAGTGTGCAAAATACATCCCAAATGGATTTTAGGTACCATTGGAAAACTACTCAAGTTAGGCAGGCCTTATTGTTTCCTTGCTAATGGTAACATGGATCGAAGGAGGTTAAGAATCTTCCAGACGATTTATGTTCGCGCTTGCACACACCCTATCATCAATCCAACAGCATTACCATGTAAGGAAGGAATATGGCTATAGATGAGTTGCGGCACCGGGGTAACTGGATTTTTATATCTATTTTTTTCTATAGTCGGTGAGCTGAGGCCTAAATACTACATGGATATTCACATCAACTTTACAACTGCCTTTTCTCGAATCAACATAGTTGACAAATCAAATATTTATCATGATTAAGTTGTCGATCAGCAGCTAGGTCTCTCAAAAGTATATGCGTCACAGCCCAATAACCCAGAAAGCTTTTAGCGAATTTTCGTAGGGAATGAAGCTATTGCAATGTCTTGGAAATTTTGAAAATCAAAATTTTCAAACATTTCTCCATTGAAATCCGTTTTGAGGCATTCTGAAACGATTCCTGAAGTTTGCGCTTTTGCATATGTATATACATCATATATATATACACACATGTTGTGAAAATGATCTGTTAGTGTTGGGTTTTAGTTATTGTTTTGTTTCCTGTTACCTACATTATTACTTCTGTCTGTTGTTATGTCGCCTTTCCAGTCGGGATTTCGACGGGGCTTCAGCTGTGAGACAGCTCTAATGAAGGTTTTTGAGGATGTGCGGTCAGGTGTGGAACAAAGGATGTGAACTTTTATGGTGTTGCTAGATTTCAAAAAATGCCTTCGGCTCTGTTTCGCATACGTTGCTCATCAAGAAGCTGAATGCCCTCTTTGGATTCTCTACCTCTGCCTGCGCCCTAGTGTCTTCCTACCTAACGGGTAGGATGCAGTACGTATCGCATGGTGGTAGCTCCTCACAATCTCTCCCAGTCCTAGCAGGAATCCCTCAGGGTACAGTTTTAGGGCCACTGTTGTTTTCTCTTTTTGTGAATGATTTGCCAAATGTTTTGCGCTTTTGTCGATATCATATGTTTGCTGACGATTTTCAGGTTTATTTGCCTAGTAAACTTGGCGATTACCTGGTTGAGTCAGTGCATCAGCTCAACACTGATTTGCTGGCGGTTGCTAGGTGGGCCTTTAGAAATGGAATTTTGGTCAATCCTAAGAAAACTCAGGCCATCATATTGTATAAACACAATGTACCGACAGATCCCATTCCGCCAGTTCTTGTTGATGGTGTACCTGTACCTTACCTGTCCCGTGTTAGAAATCTTGGTGTTTACGTTGACAAGACTTTATCCTGGGAACACCACATAACTCATGTGTGCGGTCGAATATATGGTGCTTTGCATAGTCTTAGACGCCTGTCTCGTTTCACTCCCCATCCCCTCAAGAAAAGGCTTGCCACATCTCTGGTTCTCCCTCACTTATTGTACTGTTCTACATTCATATCTTGTTCTCTTTCTGCTGCCTTATTTAATAAAATAAAAGTTGCATATAATGCCTGTGTCCGCTATGTTCATGACATAAAGCCTCGCCATTCAGTTCACGGATATACTATACTTTGTTTGCCTCTTGACGACTACTTGAATTTGAGAATACTTAAATTTCTGTTTCTATTCCTGAAAGGTTCCCCTCCTCCTTACCTGCGTTCTTTATTTCATAGGTCCACCTCTATGCGGTCTGTGAGTATTCTTGTTCCATCTCACGAAGGATTTTTTTTCAGCAAGTCCTTGCAGGTGTATGGGGCTAGGATCTGGAACGCCCTTCCAACTTCTGTACGCTCGTTGCCCACCCTAGGGCGTTTCCAGTCGGCGGTCATCGATTATTTTATTACCAAAGAGTGAAATCCTGGACATACATGCAAACCCCCTCCCCTCCCCTCCACCCTTTCGATCATTCTTCACTTTTTTAAAATTAATTTACCACTTATGTCTTTCTCTCTTAATTTGTAGTTTTTATTTTTATCAATAGCCGTCATACACATTTTTTATTGTACAACAACAATGTAATTCATGTCTGCATCATGTACTACCGAATTGTACCCAGCAGAATAAAGGCTTATTATTATTATTATTATTATTATGAGTGACTTACCTTCATAGTACCTACTATTCGTTGACCGGTTTATTTTAATTATATATTCTCATGCACCCACAGCGTATGTTAGGCTCCCTCCCACCCTTAATCCTAGAAGTAGGATTAAGCTGGTTCCCTTTCAACGAAAGGATGAGTTCGTTGGCAGCACTTCTTGTGCACATTAATTTGGTCAAATTTCAAAAAATGTGCTGAAGAAATAATTAAAAATGGCTAAAAACGGCTAAAAATCGTTACATTTACAATTTTTAGCAGATTATTTCTCAGATAAAGTTTATCAAACTTTAAAATAGAACATCGAAAAATTTATGTACAAAATCAGGCTGAAAAATTTCATTAAAATATGCTATAAAATCGATAAAAACTGCAAAAAAGTTAAAAGTCAAGAAATCTCTTTTTGAATTGCAGATTACTATTTAGAATTCGTTTTAACACAGAATGTGTTTTAGCCATGGACTAACTAGCCGAAAATGGAACGCGGGATGGTAACGAAATGTGTGACGGATGATTTTCACGTACAACCGAGTCGTTGCTAGGGATATGGTACTTCGTCGTTTTTCATCCCACAAAATTCGTTGACCATTCGTTCGAAAGCTCTCGATTTATCCAACAATATTATGTTAACTACTGCGAAGTGCGTGTCCAACAAACTGAGTTATGAGCATGGTTATATAAATAACTGTTTACACACAGGTGATCATTCTCAATAATTGATATTGTGAACATGATTGCAACCGCTTGTTAATTTCCGATGATTTCATTGAGCTTGTGTTTCGATGATTTGATTCATAGCAGGTGATCTGAGTATTACGAAAACGGTTTGATCTGTGAAGCGGAGGTTAAATAATTTGAATAGGTAATTTCTATACTTTACACTCTAGGAAGCTGTAATTTCGTTTGTAGCCTCTTTAGGACATTTACTTGACGATGCTCAGGGTCCGGATCAGATGTGTGGCTCTTAAAGCTAATTTCTATGCTTTACACTCTAGGAAGCTGTAATTTCGTATGTAGCCTCTTTAGGACATTTACTTGACGATGCTCAGGGTCCGGATCAGATGTGTGGCTCTTAAAGCTAATTTCTATGCTTTACACTCTAGGAAGCTGTAATTTCGTATGTAGCCTCTTTAGGACATTTACTTGACGATGTCCAGGGTCCGGATCAGATGAGTGGCTTTTAAAGCTAATTTCTATACTTTACACTCTAGGAAGCTGTAATTTCGTATGTAGCCTCTTAAGGACATTTACTTGATAAATCGCTCTTGATTTATCACGAATTTATTTCGTATTTTTTTTCGTAGTTTCATACTATAACTATATAAATTGATGTTATAAATGAGTAGTAAACAATGACGCTTGTTTGGTTGTCACTTGGTTGCGCGACAACGCAAACACATTCTGTGTTTCAATAATTTCGTCCGAAGTATGTAAATAGAGGTAACCGGGGGTCCAGGGGGCTTGCCCCCTGGCGAGGCGCGGAGCGCCGAGTTTTGTCTAAAAAATAATAGTTAACAATTTCTTTGCGCTCAAAAAGCTCGAATTTCTAAACTATTTAACGTAATAAAGTATACGATAACTTACGGAAATTCGCTCATACGATCATGCTGCATGTCTGGAATTTTTTGCTGATATTATGAGCGTGATAAACTTACTGTGAGCTCTTTGAAAACTGGCGGGAGGGACGTACCTCTTGATGTCCTCCAGACGCTTGTTTTCTCTAGTAGCAAACTCTGTGCGACGTCGGGGGGAACCGGTCCCCGGGACAAGCTCGGCTTCCCACATCTGCGCCGCGAAAAATCATGTCGGGAGTTCGATCCTCGATAGAACGGGCTCCGCCTCGATTTCGAACCGCATTGTGTCGATGCTTTGTCTCGCCACCTTCAAGGACGACAAAAGGGCGAGACTTTATATTATGTTACAGTTAATACCCGAAATCAGTTATTACTAGTTTCACTTGTCATTTCTAGTTTTCACTAAGCCCCTTCGTGAAAAGTAGAAGCCACTAGTTAAAACTTGAAATCCCCGCTGGTTTAATGTAGTCAGTTAAAACTAGAATTCACTGATCTATTCATTTATGTGACAAGAGCCAGGATTGGCTACTGCTGCTTTGTTTTGAGTCATCTAATCTTAGTTGGTGATTCAATGTTGAAGATGAGGAACTCGGGGTCACTTCAGACTTATCACTGCGGTCTTCCCGTGTATGTTTTGCTAGGCAGTCAGTTAAGCAGGTGTCAAATCGATCTCATAGACATGCAGTCGCAGCCTGATGTGCAGTTCTGGTTCTTTTCGGTACATCACTACTACATTTGGTGCTAGAAATATACTTCATAAAAAACCTTTTTAACACAGAATGTGTTTTTGCGATGACCTACCGAAAAAAAATCGTCACAAAAAACCGACAGAAAAAACCGTTATGCGCCTTTTATAATGATTTTCACGTACAACCAAGCCGTTGGTAGGGAAATGGAACTTCCGCAATTTTAATCGCACAGAAATCGTTCACCATTCGTTGGAAAGCTCCTGATTTATCCAACCATATTATGTTAACTACTGCGAAGTGCGTGGCCATCAACCTGAGTTATGAGCATGGTTATTTGAATCAATTGTTTACACACAGATGATCATTCTCAATAATTGATATTGTCAACATGATTGCAACCGCTTGTAAATTTCCTTATGATTTTCACGTACAACCGAGCCGTTGGTAGGGAAATGGAACTTCCGCAATTTTAATCGCACAGAAATCGTTCACCATTCGTTGGAAAGCTCTCAATTTATATAGTATTTTTCTTGTAGTTACATATTTATTTATATAATATTTACAGGGTTTTAGACCAAATTAAATGTCTAACAATTATTTATTTTATTATTGCCAAATATTGTTATTATTCACGTGCAACCAAGCCGTTGGTAAGGAAATAGAATCATCGCAAAAACACATTCTGTGTTCCTATGATTTCATACAGAGTATGGAAAAAGAAATAAACCGGGGGGTGCAGGGGGGCGGAGCCCCCCGCCGAGGCGCAAAGCGCCGAGTTTTTTTTTTTTTTTTTTTTCAGTGTTTCTAGTATTCACTTGTCGTATTCACTAGCTGTAACTAACTTTTCAAATCACTTATTAGAACGCCTTTTCAGCAGGTTATTTTAGTTTTGCCTTATAAATTTCATTCAAACTAGTAAGTTCTTACTAAAAAAAAAAAACTCGTAAACAAGTTCCACTATCTGCTTTACAAGCAGATACCATGTTACATGGATATGTCTTTGATTGGGGATTTCATAACGGTTGTCCTTGAGAGTTGTAAACAAATCCTTTAACTTTGGACTGTAGGCGACGAAATGTAGGATAAAGAATTTATTCTATTATTCTTGGAGACACAATAAGCATACTATTAAAGTTATTTCTCCAATACAGGCGCTATCATTTTTATGTTCATGATAGCCTGATTTTTCATTAATAAATGAAATTATATCATTTATTGTTTTATTTGATAACGTTCCGTCCTCTTACTGAGTACATCTTCAGATCTTGCTTTCTTGACATTGAGTTGACTTGGTGAGCCACTGTTTTATTTGACAAATCCGTTATATTCGGATGTTTATAAATTTTTTCCTGGACACACCAAGATCTGAAGATGTCCTCAGTAAGAGGACGAAACGTTATCAAATAAAACAATAAATGAAATAATTTCATTTATTTTCCCTGGGCCGCATCCCGACTAATTCCAACAAAACAACGGTTTACTTATAGAAATGTTGAAAATAACTGTGGGGAGAAGCCCCTACAATGAGTTGTTGTTAACAGTCGACTGTTGTCAAGAGGATGAAAATGTTTCCTATGGAGTGGAGTAAATGATGCTATTTACTTTAAAAGAATATTGTAACCGGCTTATTAAAATTGTTTATAGTCCATTCAACTTAGTTTAAGAATGTAGCCAGGTACGTAAGGAGGGGGAAATTGGTAGCTTGAGATGTGAACATTTTTCGTGCGATGAAAACTGTTCCATTCCCCTAGCAACGGATGGGTTGTACGAGAACATCATTAGAAATTGTGACATCAACTTTTGCGTGACGAAAATTTTTGGTTTCCCCCCCAGAGCAAAGACTTATGTATAGTTTAAACTACAATTGTCAAAAAAAAAAAAAAAGAATCAGTGACTTCTAGTTCCAGCAGTGAGGGTCCCAGTAAATTCTAGTACCAACACTAGTCACAACTAGTTCTCACGGAGGGGCTTAGAGAGAACTAGGATTGACTAGTTAAAACTCCCCTGCAAAACGGAATCCGTTTCTTGAACAGACTACCAATTTCATTAAGAGAATTGCCGGACAAGGCTTTCCTGAGAAAATTAAAATGTATCCTGGTCGAAGCCGAACTTTATGACGTACCTGAGTTTTTCAATTTAAATTTTATTGACTAGCATGCCGAGGAATATTTATACCAGTACTCGATGATGCTTAATTTTAGTTTAGTTTATTGCTGGATGGGTACCTCCATTGCAGAAGTTTATATATATTATGTCCGACTGATCAAGCTGTTACTTGACCACATTTCTAATCATATTTAATAGGTAAGTTAAATTAAGTTTGTTATTATATGGTTAGGTACGTCAATCTAGCAGAGGAATTTTTGTACTAGTACTCTGTCTAGCTTATTTCGACCTCATGTGTTTTGAATTAACTGAATATTGTTTTTGTTAAAGGTTGTTTATAGTTATTTTATATACCTATTTATAGTGTGAATGTATTTATTGTGTGTGTGAGTGGTTGTGTGCAAGGTCTGTTCCTGCGATGCCGATATGGGGTTGCTTGGTCGGCCCTGGGGGCGGCCCTCCTTGGTATGCTTTGAATCTCTTTTGAGATTTGATTGGCCGGGCATCTGTCTATGACGGATGCTCGGCCCGGGGAGCCGCCATGGTGGGTGGGGCCTGGGGTCGGCCGGGTGGCTCCTGGCCGGCGGTTGGGGTGACTTGCCACATTCGTCACACCAACATTGCTTGTTAATGCTGGATATGTTTTTACCTGCCTTCGTCTACTTTTCTTCTATGATTGTGTTTCTGTTGACTTTTGTAATGCCAGTTTTGGCCGCTACAAATAAATCGATTTGATTTGATTTGAACTGGTAATAACTGACTACGGGTAATAACTGTAACATATGTATAGTTACGTTATTTCCTAAGTATGAAATGCAGGCATTGTATACATTAACTAGTCGTTGTATACAATGCCTACATTTTTTAGACACAGTATGAAATGCCTTAATTTTTAACTCACTTTAGACGCAATGGCTAGGCAATGTACACAATGTCTAGGCAGTGTAATAATGCCTAACATTGATTTAAGCAAAGCATAAAATAGTCATCATTCTGCCCTATATGCCTATATGCCCAACTAATCTGACTTTTTACCAGGAATTGACTATTTGATGTTATGTATTTTTGAGATGCGAGCTTGCTAAGGTGCCCAGATCAGGTATGGATTGATCAGAAAGACTCTTTGCCGAGTGCACGATCAGGAATTCTATACAATACCTAGGTAAAGTATAAAATGAGATTTATTTTACACATTGCCTGTTCCATTCAGGTCTAGGCATTGTACACAATACCGTATTTTAAACTTTGCCGGTAACATATGTGTTATAACACTAAACACTAAACCAGTCATGCAGCATGACCCCATGAGCGAATTTTTGAAGAAATCTTCGAAATTTCAGTCGCTATTGATCGTGTAGAGAAATTTTAGTTTATGATTTTGATAGACAAACATGGAATCAAATTTTATCTACAGCATGGTTCTAGGATTGGTTATACATGGATACTTCCATAAGAGTAGTTCAATCTGAATTTGGACAATGTTACGTGTAAATATTACCGATTTCTACAACTAGCGAACGGCATTATTTCGATTTTTGACTGATTTTTCAACTTTGAAATTTTTGAAAACTTGATACATATTCTTATAGGAAGTTTTACGCTGATTCCGAATATACCACATGTTAGTATGCTGAAAAAATTATTTCGCACAACAAATCGCAAAAAACAGGCTATTTTGAAATTTTTGACTACATTTTTGAAAATTTCAACCCGAAGATGTAATCCGATCATGCTGGCCAACGAACTTGAACTTTCGTTTTGTGTCCTTAACATTTTAAAATTTGTTTGAAGTTTCTAGCACAATTCTACGGACAGTTATCGTCTGGAATGACACATACATACATACATATATACATACATAAAAAAATGCGTTAAACTTCAGAATATGATTCAGAATAGCCTGAAACGGATTTCTGCATAAAAATTTTTCAAAAATTCACATTCTACAAATTTTGAGGCGAGAGCAATAGCTTAATTTTCTTCAAAAATTCGCTAAAACTGGGCTCAATGAATTGCTGAAAAGGTTTTAAACGGTTAGTCGAATCCCCGGAAGTTTCTTTATAAAACGCCTAGGCAATTTATTAAATCGTAGAGGGATGTATAAAGTAATAAATCACGTTAAACCTAAATGATTTATGTGCCAGGTATTCTTGATGCGACTAATCCAAAAGTTAGCTGTGCCATCGATAAGACAAAGCCCTTTCCATTGCGCCACAACAAACTTCCTCAATCGTCGAAAATGTCACCGAACTAATTAAAGTCTAGAAGACCCCTCGCCGTCCCAAAGGGGATCCCAGTTATATCGAACTTTTGACGATGAATTTCCCTTCGCTATATCGAATCAAACCGACGCTCGTTATATCATTACGATGAGTTGAATAATAAAGGTTGGGAGGCTCCGGTGGATGTCAACGGGGAGACGCAGGTCTGTTCAACTTGTCACGTTCTCCTCATCAAACTTGAAAGGCTGGAACGGTCCAGGATGGCGAGAAGCGGAGAAATTTGATTGAGGGGGTTGTGTTATTTTATCACGTCACGTGAAGTCATGTAGTGGTCTGGCGGGTGGCCTCTTGCGTAAAAGGTTGTTCCCTTATATTGTGGGCATAGACCGGCATCTAAGAAGGAAAGAGAATCGGTTAGGTATTGTGTGTAGGTAACTGTAAATCGAACTGGATAGATCGCGATGCATTTTTGGAAAGCATGAAATAAAGCTGAAAACTATTACTCAAAAGTATGTTTTATTTCTGATTAGATAGCCCTCCTATGCAGAACAGTGGTGTTCAACAGGGTGTTGAACGGGGTGTTCAATGTAGAAATGCTGGAACTTGAGGATCGCTTCAATTTTAGCGAATTTTTGAAGAAAATTAAGCTATTGCTCTCGCCTCAAAATTTGTAGAATGTGAATTTTTGAAAAATTTTTATGCAGAAATCCGTTTCAGGCTATTCTGAATCATATTCTGAAGTTTAACGAATTTTTTAATGTATGTATGTATATATGTATGTATGTATGTGTCATTCCAGACGATAACTGTCTGTAGAATTGTGCTAGAAACTTCAAACAAATTTTAGAATGTTAAGGACACAAAACGAAAGTTCAAGTTCGTTGGCCAGCATGATCGGATTACATCTTCGGGTTGAAATTTTCAAAAATGAGGTCAAAAATTTCAAAATAGCCTGTTTTTGGCGATTTGTTGTGCGAAATAATTTTTTCAGCATACTAACATGTGGTATATTCGAAATCAGCGTAAAATTTCCTATAAGAATATGTATCAAGTTTTCAAAAATTTCAAAGTGCAAAAATCACTCAAAAATCGAAATTATGCCGTTCGCTAGTTGTAAAAATCGGTAATATTTGCATGAAACATTGTCCAAATTCAGATTGAACTACTCTTATGGAAGTATCCCTGTATAACCAATCCTAGAACCATGCTGTTTAAAACGTAGGTAGTAGGTGCTTTAGAAAAAAAAAAAAAATGTAATCACAACTGATGAGTTTACTCTGTGCATGTGTTAATAATTTGATTCCATGCTTGTCAATCAAAATCATAAACTAAAATTTCTCAACACGATCAATAGCGACTGAAATGTCGAAGATTTCTTCAAAAATTCGCTCATGGGGGTCATACTGCATGACTGGACTTTTTAAATCAGACAGTTCAGTAGTATTGAGTACCTACTGTTCAGGCCAATGTTTGAACGTCATCGAACAACTTAACCTACTGAAAAGTACAGTAGGCACTCAAAACTACTGAATGATCTGATCTTGGTAAGAATAGCCACCCATACACGAGCAGATATCTGCGACAGATATCGCGTTTTTAAACGATATCTGTGGGAAAGATCTGTGCGTTAGTGGGCGTTAGAAAATGATGAAAGATGTGAAAATCGACCAGAGATATCTGCGAGAGTTCAAATCTAGCAGATGGTAGTCGGGCGTCCCCCTTAACCTGCAGACTTCTCGGAAGCGATGTCTGTGGTACACAGAACTGTTCTATTGGATCGGGCAGCGTCCCTTAACGTTAAGATGTTCAGTTGTCCACGTGTGTTTTCCCCTGTGAGATCTCTCCTCTAAAGAAATCAGTTTCTATTGGTGTTTTTTTGTGCGGTATCAAAAAATGGGTAAAAAAGAGTGGCCAAACGAGTTAATTGAAATGATGATCGACAAGTATAGAGACAGACCTTGTCTGTGGCAGTTGAAGCATGTTGACTACATGAACAAAAACGTCAAAAACATTGCTTACGACGAAACCCATGACTTCTCCCAAACTTGTATTTTTTTTTTTGCTTAGCCGTTTTATGGGCAATTAAAAAAAATACCCGCCGCAAAAGCCGCTAATTTACGCTTTTTACTACGGACAGTCACTAACCCCATGGCATCAACTTACGGAATCTGTGACCGATCTGGAAAAAATTTCGGATTCGACCGATAACTCGAGTCTGCCAGACGAACGTCGGTGACAGACCTGAATCTGTCAGATTTCATCCCACGAACGAACAGATGACATCGGGCACTGGTCAGGTGACAGATCTCGGGCATGAAAGATCGGCCGATAAGTTTTTCGTGTTAAGGGGCAACGACCGATTTCATCGGTCACTCCAGATCGTTAGCGATATCTGTCAGATGAGATCGGGCGACCAAATCTGTCGCAGATATCTGCTCGTGTATGGCGGGCTAATGGGATGAAACAACCAGTAGTTTTATTACTTCCAGGTGGTGGATTCCTTTAAAATCTTAAAATTAAGATGATACCTACTTACCTACAACTAATTTCACAAGATCAAAACTCCAATATATTTGACAAAAGGTCGAAAATTATACGTATCTGGTGCGTGTTGCCAGTATTCCCAAGTGCGTGTAAATAACCTTCCGAGCCAGTACACATGTCACAGGATACATGCCGGTAGGTACCGATCCCATGAAATCGTTACGATTGCCGGTAGCTCTCAGTTGCTTCTTTTATAATATTAAAAACCTCGAAAATTGAGGATAGTTTAAAGATGACGATATGATTACCAAATATGAGTTTCAAAAAGTCCAGTCATGCAGCATGACCCCATGAGCGAATTTTTGAAGAAATCTTCGACATTTCGAGCGGAGCGAGGCCTTGGGTCTGCGTGCTAGTACGTACAAAAATAGAACTTCTTCATAATTTCATGGCTGATATTTTCTAAGCCACAGTCAGTATTAAAGCTACATCAAGTCCTAAAACAGTTGAGCGTAAAACATTAAAGAGAGCGACCGAGAGAATCGGAGGACGGGAGATTTCACAGAGTAAACTCATCAGTTGTGATTACATTTTTTTTCTCTTTTTTTTTTTTTTTTTTTTAGCGAATTTTCTTAGAAAATAAAGCTATTGCAATGGCTCCAAAAATTTTAAGATAAAAATTTTCAAAAATTTTCTTCATCGAAATCTGTTTTGAGGCATTCTGAAATGATTAATTAATTAATGACTGGATTTTAACGCTTTTTTATATGTATATATATGTATGTGTCATTCCAGACGATAACTCTCGATAGAATTGAGATAAAAACTTCGTTCTTTCGCCAAAAAATCAAGCATTTCAAAAGAAAGGATGAGTTCGTTGGACAACACTTTTTGAGCACATTAAATTGGTCAAATTTCAGAAAACGTAGGTACTTAAAAAATCACTAAAAAATGCAAAAAAAAACCGCTAAAAATTAACAAATTTCTATTTTTTAGCAGAATGCTACTCGAAAAAATTTAATCGAACATGAACTAGGACATTTAGAAATTTAAGCACAAAATAGTACTGAAAAATGTACTTAAATTTCTTTAAATAATCTAAAAATCGATAGGAACTCATGAAAAAGTTGTAAAAATCCACAAAATCGTTTGTTCATTGGAATATTACGGAAAAAAAGTTAGTTTGCTATAAAATGTATAATAAAATTTTTATTTGTCCCCAAAGTGCTCAAATTTCAACAGAATTTAACATAAATGTAATACGACCATTTATGAAAATTCGCTCATACGATCATGCTGCATGACTGGAACTTTTTTATGTATGTATATATGTATGTATGTGTCATTCCAGACGATAACTGTCCGTAGAATTGTGCTAGAAACTTCAAACAAATTTTAAAATGTTAAGGACACAAAACGAAAGTTCAAGTTCGTTGGCCAGCATGATCAGATTACATCTTCGGGTTGAAATGTTCAAAAATGTAGGCAACATTTTCAAAATAGCCTGTTTTTTGCGATTTGTTGTGCGAAATAATTTTTTCAGCATACTAACATGTGTAGTATATTCGGAATCTGCGTAAAATTTCCTATAAGAATATGTATCAAGTTTTCAAAAATTTCAAAGTTGAAAAATCAGTCAAAAATCGAAATAATCGAAGATTTCTCCAAAATTCGCTCATGGGGTCATGCTGCATGACTGGACTTTTTTATTTTCTTCGAGTTAATGGGCTGGTAGCTAAAAATGAGTTCGTGGTGGTCTGTTAGCTGTTCCTACCTGTATAACTTATATTTTTATTATAATTCCAAAAATGAGTTCCTTTCTTCGTTAAACTGCGTATTTATTCGCAGTCTTTCAAAACCTAATCGTGACCATTTTCTTAATCGGTTCCTCACTTTAGTGTAGGTCTTCCCCAAAATCACCTTAGTGAGACCTTGGACGCCTCTATATTAGGTTCATTGTATCTTTAGCCGACCTCAAAACAAGTACGTTGTTTCCATAAAAAGGATAGCAAAGCGAAACGGAGAGGGAAGAGTAAATACACAAGAAACTTATGAATGAGTAGGCAAGGTCACCGGCCAAGAGTTAGCAAAATTACAGACACAATATTCGTCGTTTAAGGGGCCCCCTTGACTCTTATTTGATATTGTTCACTAAAAAAAGGATCTTTGTGAAAAAATACTAAACCTTCGGGCGCGTTATTCTTAGGGCTTAGTCAAAATCATGCCACACATAGGGGGGTTATTCCTAAAGCGGAGTCAAACCGCGTAACGTTTTTGCTAGTTAGTCCTAGGCTAAAGCATGTTCCATGCTAAACGCTTGCATACGAGTCTGCAACACATTGGGACATTTTATGTCTTTAGTTGCAGACTCGTATGCAAGTTCTAAGAGCCACTCAGCTGATCCGGACCCCGGGCATCGTCAAGTAAATGTCCTAAAGATGCTACATACGAAATTACAGCTTCCTAGATTGTAAAGCCAAGAAATTAGCTTTAAGAGCCACTCATCTGATCCGGACCCTGGGCATCGTCAAGTAAATATCCTAAAGAGGCTACATACGAAATTACAGCTTCCTAGAGTGTAAAGCATAGAAATTAGCTTTAAGAGCCACTCATCTGATCCGGACCCTGGGCATCGTCAAGTAAATATCCTAAAGAGGCTACATACGAAATTACAGCTTCCTAGATTGTAAAGCCTAGAAGTTAGCTTTAAGATCCACTCATCTGATCCGGACCCTGGGAATCGTCAAGTAAATATCCTAAAGAGGCTACATACGAAATTACAGTTTCCTAGAGTGTAAAGCATAGAAATTAGCTTTAAGAGCCACTCATCTGATCCGGACCCTGGGCATCGTCAAGTAAATATCCTAAAGAGGCTACATACGAAATTACAGCTTCCTAGAGTGTAAAGCATAGAAATTAGCTTTAAGATCCACTCATCTGATCCGGACCCTGGGAATCGTCAAGTAAATATCCTAAAGAGGCTACATACGAAATTACAGCTTCCTAGAGTGTAAAGCATAGAAATTAGCTTTAAGAGCCACTCATCTGATCCGGACCCCGGGCATCGTCAAGTAAATGTCCTAAAGAGGCTACATACGAAATTACAGCTTCCTAGAGTGTAAAGCATAGAAATTAGCTTTAAGAGCCACTCATCTGATCCGGACCCTGGGCATCGTCAAGTAAATGTCCCAAAGAGGCTACATACGAAATTACAGCTTCCTAGAGTGTAAAGCATAGAAATTAGCTTTAAGAGCCACTCATCTCATCCGGACCCTGGGCATCGTCAAGTAAATGTCCTAAAGAGGCTACATACGAAATTACAGCTTCCTATAGTGTAAAGTAAAGAAATTACCTATTAAAATGATTTAACCACCGCTTCACAAATCAAACCGTTCTCACAATATTCGGATCACCTGCTATGAATCACATCATCGAAAACCAGCTCAATGAAATCATCAGAAATTAACAAGCGGTTGCAATCATTTTCACAATATCAATTATTGAGAATGATCACCTGTGTGTAATCAATTATTCATATAACCATGCTCATAACTCAGCTTGTTGGCCACGCACTTCGCAGTAGTTAACATAATATGGTTGGATAAATCGAGAGCTTTCGAACGAATGGTCAACGAATTTTGTGGGATGAAAAGCGACTAAGTACCATTTCCCTAGCAACGACTCGGTTGTAAGCGGAAATCATCAGAAAACCAACTGGGACAATTTTCGTCAACAGTTTCCGTAACGATTTTTTTGTTTATGTGCCAAAGCAAAGACATAAAAGTCATGCAGCATGACCCCATGAGCGAATTTTTGAAGAAATCCGACATTTCAGTCGCTATTGATCGTGTAGAGAAATTTTAGTTTATGATTTTGATAGACAAACATGGAATCAAATTCTATCTACAGCATGGTTCTAGCCTTAAACAGCATGGTTCTAGGGTTGGTTATACAGGGATACTTCCATAAGAGTAGTTCAATCTGAATTTGGACAATGTTTCATGCAAATATTACCGATTTTTACAACTAGCGAACGGCATTATTTCGATTTTTGACTGATTTTTCAACTTCGAAATTTTTGAAAACTTGATACATATTCTTATAGGAAATTTTACGCTGATTCCGAATATACCACATGTTAGTATGCTGAAAAAATTATTTCGCACAACAAATCGCAAAAAACAGGCTATTTTGACATTTTTGACTACATTTTTGAAAATTTCAACCCGAAGATGTAATCCGATCATGCTGGCCAACAAACTTGAACTTTCGTTTTGTGTCCTTAACATTTTAAAATTTGTTTGAAGTTTCTAGCACAATTCTACGGACAGTTATCGTCTGGAATGACACATATATACATACATACATACATACATACATATATACATACATACATACATAAAAAAATGCGTTAAACTTCAGAATATGATTCAGAATACCCTAAAACGGATTTCTGCATAAAAATTTTTCAAAAATTCACATTCTACGAATTTTGGGGCGAGAGCAATAGGTAGCTTAATTTTCTTCAAAAATTTGCTAAAATGTCAAAAATTATGGAGGATTATCTACACCCTAACCCGCACATTTCACGAACATTTCATAAAAATTGGTTGAATGTTGTGGAAATTAAGCTTGTTACTAGGATTTGAGGATCCATGATAGACACATACATAAATACACTCACACCCACATACCGGAAGATACGGAACGAAAGTATTTCAGAATGGCCTAAAACGTGAAATGCGAGAGGGAATTATACCACTGTAAAAAAACAACAACCGTTTGAATTTTTGGAGACTAAAACTTTTCCATCTCTCAAAATCGAAAACAATGCTTCCGCTACCTATAGGTAGACTTTGGAGCAATTTAGGAGATGAAATTAAGCATCTAGGTACCAGTGATTCACTAATAGGTACTTCCGCACGGACAATAGTTAATAAACTCGATTTCACAAAGTTAGAATAAATCCATTGGAATTATTTCATCTGATATTTCCATTATTGGCAAAATATCAGCCGATATTATAAGGCAATTTCTTTGTATCCCAGTCTCACCGTCTAGCGATCGTTCATGGAATTTACAGCTTGACTGTTTATTCAATAGATTCGCTAGCAGCGCGTGGTTTCTCTATCTTCTCGCGCATAGAAATTCGAAGGTTTTTTCCTCGATGTTTAAGCTCTTTGGCTAAGTGAAACTTCCGTCTGGGGGGTGAAGCACTTGGCGGCGGTCGGCTCCTTTCGTGAGCACTCGGAAACAATCGGCCGCGCTCAAAGAAAGGTTTCTATTTCATAGGTTCTATTGAGGTTATAATAGCCTGTTTCCCATTTAGCGCGATATATTCAAGCTAGTCTTGCGTTCTATTAAACATTCTTTCGATTTTACATCCTTACTTTCTTACATTCTTACGTTTTTACATTCATACTTTCTTACATTCTTACATTTTTGTGATATATTTTTTCATTCTTACTTAGGTAAACTCTAAAGTTCCTACATTTCGTCCCTGGAAATATTTTTTTAGTTCCTACATTTTCCTAGTTCTGCATTGTGCTATCGTTATTTATTTTTCTAAGGAGCCACTTAATGAACGTGAGTTTTGTGATAGTTGTGGGGCAAGTTTTGTACGGAATAGCGACCTACTGCGACACCGTAGGACTGTGCACAGCAACGATCCCAATCCTCACACCTGGGTAGAATTCTATAATTGTGAATTTTGTGAATATTCTACGCCAAGGAAAGACAGTCTGAAAGCTCATATTTCACAAAAACATACCCAAAATAAACATGACCGTTCAGCAGTTGTAAAGTGCCCATTGTTCAGTTTCGAAACTACTCGTTCGTTGATGTTACGACATTGTCATACTGCATATGATGTAGTTGTTAGTTCGGAAAAGTTTGAGTTTAAATCCAATGAGGAATTTTTAGAGTGGAAAGCGTCTACTGAAGCCGCTGATTATAGTAAGTTCTCCCGTCGCTCAGGTCACAAAACTTCCGATGGGCGTCTCAAATCAGTTCTCCTCGTAGTGTGCAAAGAAAAGTCAACCATCGTATGTTATGACAAACAACTTATTCTAAATAATAATCTGCTAAGCTAAGAATTTTTAAAATTTTAAACAATTTTTTACCGTTTCTATTGATTTTTTTAATCGAATTTTTGAGAGAGAAAAAAACACTAACTGTAATGACTCAAAAAGTGTTTTTTTAATATATATTTTACTCTTACTGGAGTATATCGGTTCAATTCCAGTTAACAGATATATCTAGGTAAAAGTATGTGTTAAAAAATAGGTATGTATCACTAAATATATATTAAAAAAAAAAAAAAAACTTGATACTAATCAATTACCGACTATATTCGGGAATTTGGTTGCATAAGGACCAAATCGTTAAATTTGGAAAAGGTTTCGTCTCTCAAAATTGAAGCCCAGACTTTCTGGAAATTTTGAAATTCTGTATGCTCATTTATATCTAGAACATAATTTTCACTTGTTTGAATAAATTCATAAGCATAACAACATCTTTTTCACATGTTTGAATAAATTTATAATTTTAAAATGTTCTGATGTAAGTTTTCATTTTTGGAGATGAGTTCCTTTTCGAAATTACCGATTTAATTGAGGGAAAAACAAGTATATGTGCGATAGGAGATAATAATCAGTAGATTTCTGAAAGTCCGAAGATCTACGGACAAGTTTCTGAAAATCCGAAGATCTACGGACAAATATGCCGTAGTGTTGGCAACCATGCTGCTCTTGTGAAGCCAATGCCGATTGTTTCCGAGTGCTCACGAAAGGAGCCGACCGCCGCCAAGTGCTTCACCCCCCAGACGGAAGTCTTAGGCAAAGTGAATCGTGCAACGTACAGCGTTGTTGGTGATTTTAATTGATTCTTTTGGATTCTTTAAATTTATCATTGACAGGCAAAAAATTATTACTGTTAGTTACTTAGAAAGTTTTTGAGGTCTCGATTCTTTAAATGTTTCGTCCTTTAAAACATCCCTTTAGGGTTGATAAGAAATTGATGCCGAGCTTCCAGGACCATCTAGACCACAAATGTGATTTTTGACACAAGTTTCATATAGTTTGGTCTAGTATTTTCGGAGAAAAACCGCGGACGGCGGACGGACGGATTTTTAGCATGAATATGCTTTAGCCGTGACCTAACTACCGAAAAATGTCCCACGAGAGTGCAACGAAAGTAGCGCCAATAATTGTGATGATTTCCGCTTACAACCGAGTCGTTGCTAGGGATATGATACTTCGTCGTTTTTCATCCCACAAAATTCGTTGACCATTCGTTCGAAAGCTCTCGATTTATCCAACCATACTATATTAACTACTGCGAAGTGCGTGGCCAACAAGCTGAGTTATGAGCATGGTCATATGAATAATTGTTTACACACAGGTGATCATTCTCAATTATTGATATTGTGAACATGATTGCAACCGCTTGTTAATTTCTGATGATTTCATTGAGCTGGTGTTTCGATTATGTGATTCATAGCAGGTGATCCGAATATTGCGAGAACGGTTAGATTTGTGAAGTGGTGGTTAAATTATTTTAATAGGTAATTTCTATACTTTACACTATAGGAAGCTGTAATTTCGTATGTAGCCTCTTTAGCCTCTTTCTATAATAAAGTGAATGTTTACTCGCGAGTTTCTATTAGGAGATCATCATCTCACAAGAGCTCAATCGTCGTGATCATTTCTATAATAAAGTGAATGTTTACTCGCGAGTTTCTATTAGGAGATCATCATCTCACAAGAGCTCAATGGTCGTGATCATTTCTATAATAAAGTGAGAGCGAGGAGCTGTTTTAGGATTGATGGCAGAATGATAAACAGAGTTCAGAGGCCGATGGGGGGTCGGGTTCAGAGAATCGACGAGGAGTGAGTCGTGTACGGCTAAAGCATATTCATGTTTTTTAATTTTAGCCGTCAGGCTCAAAGGAACTGTGACTTTTTTTTCTCGATTTTTTTTATTCTACGCATCTTGAAACAAAAACCAAAAAATTTTCAGGGAGTGTTAACAAAATTTTTTTTTTCTTGGTCGATTACAATGGTTCATTATTGAAAATAATTAACCAAAAGTTTGAAACTATAATAAGCACAGAACAAGAGGTTATAATACATATATATATGCAGAGTTAAGTACGAAGTAATTGAACATAACAAACAGGATTCGAAGGTGACTGCACTAGTGTTATATCCGTCCGTGTGCCTTTATATCCCCAAACGGGTGACGTTAAAAGAGCTATCCTAACTTACGACGTTGGTAACGTCCCTTCATGGTCACGTACTCTTCGGTACGTTAGGGTGACGTTAACGGGTCGTTAGAGGTCACCAAAAACTCTCTAATAATTATTGTAACCTTGGCTGAAGAAATGGGAATTCCGTTGATTTATTTTCGTCTTCGAGTTCTGGCGGTTCTGCTTTCTGTCCAAAGAAGGGATCTGTTTGTAGCTATTGCAGGCTATTTGGCTCACCGACCGGCTCAAGACCGTTTGGAATCGAAACCTGGACAGTCGAATTCCCTCGGAGCCGACGGCATCCGATAGCCCGTCCGATCGAAGGGCCCCTATAAATAAAAGCTGCGTCTCCTCAACTCAAGTGGCCTCAGAGTGAAGTGAAAAGGGCTCCCGAGATTTTGGCCGCCCGCCTAAGCAAACGACGCCCTAACTTCTGTGTGGTTTTTTATTTCGAATCATTCGTGTAATCGATTTATATTACGTCCAGTGATCGAAGTAAGTCATATACATGTGTGACCATATGTCGCCAAATAAACGTCTGGTGCGAGGCTCCACCTTTCGCACCTGTTTTAGCTAATTTTTGAAGAAAATTAAGCTATTGCTCTCGCCTCAAAATTTGTAGAATGTGAATTTTTGAAAAAATTTTATGCAGAAATCCGTTTCAGGCTATTCTGAATCATATTCTGAAGTTTAACGCATTTTTTTATGTATGTATGTATGTATGTATGTATGTATGTATGTATATATCGCACCCATCCTAGAATAAGGGTACAACTCAAAAATTGTCATTTTCGGCAAATCGCATTCAAAGTTTTCCTTCCACACCATTGGCTACCCGTTCTTTGGAACACGATGAACATAATTTATCTTTGCGAAACTTGTTTCCTACATTATTACTCTAACGCCCCATGGTGAATAAATAGTTTTTTTGCCAGTGGGAAGGGAGTGGGGGGAACGGTTTTGTTGATTTTATAAGAATTTTTGAGTTGTTCCAACTCAAATACTGAAATCTCACCAGTCAGGATCCAAAATGTTCAGAAAAGAAAGACACAAGTTAAAATTGTCCACACAACAAGGAAACAACTCAAAACGAGACACAGACTGATTGAACTCAACTGAGTTGTGTCTTTCTTCCTAGGACGTGAATTGGTTACTCCGTCCATAGAAGAAAGACACACGCACTCTCTAGCGGAATTAGAGTGCCCTACACATATCTCCACCTTCTACAGACAAACTAGACCGTTTCTACTTCTCAGAACCACAACTAACTCTAAAATCGCGATTTTTGAGTTGTACCCTTATTCTAGGACGGGTGCGATATGTATGTATGTGTCATTCCAGACGATAACTGTCCGTAGAATTGTGCTAGAAACTTCTAACAAATTTTAAAATGTTAAGGACACAAAACGAAAGTTCAAGTTCGTTGGCCAGCATGATCGGATTACATCTTCGGGTTGAAATTTTCAAAAATGTAGTCAACAATTTCAAAATAGCCTGTTTTTTGCGATTTGTTGTGCGAAATAATTTTTTCAGCATACTAACATGTGGTATATTCGGAATCAGCGTAAAATTTCCTATAAGAATATGTATCAAGTTTTCAAAAATTTCAAAGTTGAAAAATCAGTCAAAAATCGAAATAATGCCGTGATGATAGGATACTGTTAAGATTTCAACTGCCTTCAATACTGACCACATTGGACATCGAAATCTATGAATATTTACCTACATTTGTCTTTAAATCTACAAGATTAGTTTAATAAAGATTATTATTTGATAATAAAGTATGAGTACCCCCTAATTATTTTTAATAATTTGATTCCATGTTTGTCTATCAAAATCATAAACCAAAATTTCTCAACACGATCAATAGCGACTGAAATGTCGAAGATTTCTTCAAAAATTCGCTCATGGGGCCATGCTGCATGACTGGACTTTTTCAACTTCCACCGGTTCTATTGGCGATGGTTTGAGGAATTTTTAATCACTTATAGAATCGATTACTGCAATACGTCCAGCGATTGAATATAGTTAAATAGGAAGGTACTTACATGAGACTATGTGTTGCCCAAAAAACCTGTGGTTTCAGGCTCCAAAGCACATATTTTCAACTTGCACGGGATATATTTGCAATGGTTATAGGAATTTCGAAGCAGTTGGAGAATCGATTCCTGCAGTACGTCCAGTGATCGAATATCTTTATATATAATTCCGAACGGTCTTTGAAATTGTGAAGAACTTCGCGGTCCGATTTAAGTGTTAGTCTGCTCATTCGAATCAGCACGGCCCCAAGTTTGTTGCAAAAGTGTGGCCGTTCGTCTCTATACCCGCCTTGATCGTATTCTAGGCGGTCCTTATCAACGAGAGTTGTTTATTAGGCTGTGGCGGTAACAACAGTTGCCATCAATTCACGGTCAGTAAGAAACGTAGTGTAGTTACTAACATCTAGGAAAGTTATTTCTGAGACTTCATCTTCTTTATATATAATTCCGAACGGTCTTTGAAATTGTGAAGAACTTCGCGGTCCGATTTTAGTGTTAGACTGCTCATTTGAATCAGCACGGCCCCAAGTTTGTTGCAAAAGTGTCGCCGTTCGTCTCTATACCCGCCTTGATCGTGTTCTAGGCGGTCCTTATCAACGAGAGTTGTTTATTAGGCTGTGGCGGTAACAACAGTTGCCAACAACAGTAAGAAACGTAGTGTAGTTACTAACATCTAGAGAGTTATTTCTGAACGAAGAAATTGAAACTGAAGAACTTAGCGGACTTTATATATAATTCCGAACGGTCTTTATATATAATTCCGAAGAAGACTCGAGATAGAATTACACCATCATCTCACCATGCACAAATTCTGAATTCCCCGATTCAACTTTGTTTAGTCTCATAGTGGCGAGGACCACCTCAGCTGGTGATATTTATTTTATTACATTACTTACATAGTATTTCCTCTTTTAGCGAATTTTTGAAGAAAATTAAGCTATTGCTCTCGCCTCAAAATTTGTAGAATGTGAATTTTTGAAAAAAATTTATGCAGAAATCCGTTTCAGGCTATTCTGAATCATATTCTGAAGTTTAACGCATTTTTTTATGTATGTAATATGTATGTATAAATGTATGTATGTATATATATATATATGTATGTGTCATTCCAGACGATAACTGTCCCTAGAATTGTGCTAGAAACTTCAAACAAATTTTAAAATGTTAAGGACATAAAACGAAAGTTCAAGTTCGTTGGCCAGCATGATCGGATTACATTTTCGGGTTGAAATTTTCAAAAATGTAGACAAAAATTTCAAAATAGCCTGTTTTTTGCGATTTGACGTGCGAAATAATTTTTTCAGCATACTAACTTGTGGTATATTCGGAATCAGCGTAAAATTTCCTATAAGAATATGTATCAAGTTTTCAAAAATTTCAAAGTTGAAAAATCAGTCAAAAATCGAAATAATGCCGTGATGATAGGATACTGTTAAGATTTCAACTGCCTTCAATACTGACCACATTGGACATCGAAATCTATGAATATTTACCTACATTTGTCTTTAAATCTACAAGATTAGTTTAATAAAGATTATTATTTGATAATAAAGTATGAGTACCCCCTAATTATTTTTAATAATTTGATTCCATGTTTGTCTATCAAAATCGTAAACTAAAATTTCTCTACACGATCAATGGCGACTGAAATGTCGAAGATTTCTTCAAAAATTCGCTCATGGGGTCATGCTGCATGACTGGTTTCAACTTCCACCGGTTCTATCGGCGATGGTTTGAGGAATTTTCAATCACTTATAGAATCGATTACTGCAATACGTCCAGCGATTGAATATAGTTAAATAGGAAGGTACTTACATGAGACTATGTGTTGCCCAAAAAACCTGTGGTGTCAGGCTCCAAAGCACATATTTTCAACTTGCACGGGATATATTTGCAATGGTTATAGGAATTTCGAAACAGTTGGAGAATCGATTCCTGCAGTACGTCCAGTGATCGAATATCTTTATATATAATTTCGAACGGTCTTTGAAATTGTGAAGAACTTCGCGGTCCGATTTAAGTGTTAGACTACTCATTCGAATCAGCAAGGCCCCAAGTTTGTTGCAAAAGTGTGGCCGTTCGTCTCTATACCCGCCTTGATCGTATTCTAGGCGGTCCTTATCAACGAGAGTGGTTTATTAGGCTGTGGCGGTAACAACAGTTGCCATCAATTCACGGTCAGTAAGAAACGTAGTGTAGTTACTAACATCTAGGAGAGTTATTTCTGAGACTTCATCTTCTAAATATATAATTCCGAACGGTCTTTGAAATTGTGAAGAACTTCGCGGTCCGATTTTAGTGTTAGACTGCTCATTTGAATCAGCACGGCCCCAAGTTTGTTGCAAAAGTGTTGCCGTTCGTCTCTATACCCGCCTTGATCGTGTTCTAGGCGGTCCTTATCAACGAGAGTTGTTTATTAGGCTGTGGCGCTAACAACAGTTGCCAACAACAGTAAGAAACGTAGTATAGTTACTAACATCTAGAGAGTTATTTCTGAACGAAGAAATTGAAACTGAAGAACTTAGCGGACTTTATATATAATTCCGAACGGTCTTTATATATAATTCCGAAGAAGACTCGAGATACAATTACACCATCATCTCACCATGCAAAAATTCTGAATTCCCCGATTCAACTTTGTTTAGTCTCATAGTGGCGAGGACCACCTCAGCTGGTGATATTTATTTTATTACATTACTTACATAGTATTTCCTCTTTTAGCGAATTTTTGAAGAAAATTAAGCTATTGCTCTCGCCTCAAAATTTGTAGAATGTGAATTTTTGAAAAAAATTTATGCAGAAATCCGTTTCAGGCTATTCTGAATCATATTCTGAAGTTTAACGCATTTTTTTATGTATGTATGTATGTATAAATGTATGTATGTATATATGTATGTATGTATGTGTCATTCCAGACGATAACTGTCCGTAGAATTGTGCTAGAAACTTCAAACAAATTTTAAAATGTTAAGGACACAAAACGAAAGTTCAAGGTCGTTGGCCAGCATGATCGGATTACATCTTCGGGTTGAAATTTTCAAAAATGTAGTCAAAAATTTCAAAATAGCCTGTTTTTTGCGATTTGTCGTGCGAAATAATTTTTTCAGCATACTAACATGTGTGGTATATTCGGAATCAGCGTGAAATGTCCTATAAGAATATTTATCAAGTTTTCAAAAATTTCAAAGTTGAAAAATCAGTCAAAAATCGAAATAATGCCGTTCGCTGGTTGTAAAAATCGGTAATATTCTTCAAAAATTCGCTCATGGGGTCATGCTGCATGACTGGACTTTTTTAAATCATTTAATAACATCGCCTTAGCTTTGCACCAGGTCACATAACGCCACAAATAGGTAGGACTTATATCGTTACTATAATGTGCTGAGTTCCTGTTAGGTACAACTGTTATTAGGGCTTTCCAAGCCCTAACAGGCCTCTAGTAAATATATAATACCGAACGGTCTTTGTATATAATTCCGAATCAGCACGGCCCCAAGTTTGTTGCAAAAGTGTCGGTTAGTAAGTTACGTAGTGATGGGGTCTTTTCTGATCAGCTGAGTGAGCTAAATTATTTAATGTTCACTGTAGGAAGTTGAAATTAGGGTCATTCTCATTTCATTTGCCGCTTTGGGGCGTTTTAGAACCTCAGTGACGTGAAATATGAAAGTGCTCGAAAATGAGGTTAGATCTGCAAATACTACTCATTGTACATAGCAGATTTGTGTTCCATAGATGAACAGTGAGTTTTTCATTGATGTATTTTATAGGTTTTTTTGTATTAAAAAACAGGATATCCAACTCTTGAGTGTTACCAGATTTCAAAAATTTGATTTATGTAAAAATTGATGATTTGGCAAAATTGTTGTCGGGGCTCAAGTAAGTACAAAAGAATCACGTTCAAACGTAATATTCAGATTTCACGGAATTCATGTTGAAGGCAGTGTAATTGAGCTTAAATCTCAGGAGTGTTACCCTATCAGTGTTACCGTAATATCAGGAGTGTTACCCATCCTTGGTCACACTCCTGAGAGGTAACACTCATGAGAATTTCCGATAAAAATGGTGTCACACAGGATGATGAAGTGACAAAACTCGGGGATGGCTACTGTTTGAAACCTGTCACCAAGCAGTATGGTTGTTGATATAGGATTATTTTGTTTAAGCACTAACAACACTCGTAATTTGTGTAACACTTCTGATTGAAAATAAAAATACTCAACATGTTTTTAGGCTTATTTCACTGTAAAAACTGCTGCAACTCCAAGCCCTCCACTGCAGTCTCAAATCTTCAACTGGACAATATATATCCTTCACATCTGACTGTTTTCCGCCATTTTCCATCAGCTTCCTTGATCGCAAAAATGATTACACTCCTGAGGTCCTATTGAGAAGAGATATGGGGGACTGACTGAAATACTAGTTTTTCACGGGTTGGGGAAAATCTTAAAAATGTAAATCCTTACTCTAAATAAAGAGGAACCAACTTACTGCAGCTAGTAACCCTGGCCAGTTCTCGATTGTCATTGTTTCGTAACTACCTAACTTCTACTTAGGTGTTAGGTAGAAGGGGACAGTAACACTCATGAGTTTCCAGGATTACAGGTTTCATTCGTCATCACTGTGTATTGGTTAGGTAAAGGGGATTTTGGGCAGTCAAATTATTACTTCGTTGATCTCCCAACTTATTCTACCTTTTTTCCCCCCAAAATCACTAGTTTTGGTCAAGAATTGTGAGAATTCGTCGTCGGGGACATGAAAGCGGCAAATGAAATGAGAATGACCCATTTGGTAGGGAGACTCTCTGAGACATTAAGAGACGAGTGAAGTGATGGGGTCTTTTCTGATCAGCTGAGTGGCGAGGACCACCTCAACCGGTGGTATTCATTTTATTACATTACTTACAATTTGATCGTTATTTCCTCTTTTTAATCATTTATTAACATCGCCGTAGCTTTGCACCAGGTCACATAACGCCGCACATAGGTAGGACGTATCGTTACTATAATGTGCTGGGCTCCTGTTAGGTAGGTACTACTGTTATATGGACTAGATTATGGCTTTCCAAGCCCTAACAGGCCTCTAGTAGTCATATACTTATGATATCGTGTGTTGCCAAAATGAGTGTTTCGTGTGATGCTCTATGAACGACTTTCCCAAAATATTTTCAACTTGCGCAGGTTCTATTCCCTCATCCCACTAATCTGCACCCTGAGGGAAACAGGGTTCCCATTGAGAGGGAAAAATCCCCTTTCAAATGAGGGAAACTTCTTCTTACCTGGGAGCTGGTAGCAGGTTAGTAACAGTTAGCAATGACGACGTAAGTGAGAAAAGATGCAGACCGAGGGCCCGACTAGATTGGGAAAATTTCTTTATTAAGTTGGCACTCACGAAAACTGAACAAGAAGGGGTCACTACCCCGCCTGTCCTTCATACAGGTAAAAAGGAAGGGGAATTCTTGGTCCCATACTCAAATCTCTCAGACTATACTTAGTGCAGGTTTCAAGTTAGTTATTGCTCGAGTTATCGCTGTTAGCGAGTATAATCCTGGAGTTATTGCCAAGAAATGCGTTTCATAGCAAAATGATTTTACTGTCAGAATAAAAGTTATAACTAATTATTTATAGTTTTTTCTTTCTTTTTTGTTAAAAATCAAATTTAAAGTTATGAGTTTTTTAAAGAAATTTTCAAAATTGAAATGATTTTCAAAACACTTTTAACTTTAAATTAGATTTTTAAAAAAAAAAGCCACAGTTCCTTTGAGCCTGACGGCTAAAATTAAAAAACATGAATATGCTTTAGCCGTACACGACTCACTTCTCGTCGATTCTCTGAACCCGACCCCCCATCGGCCTCTGAACTCTGTTTATCATTCAAAACAAAAAAATGTTTTAGCTCCTCGCTCTCACTTTATTATAGAAATGATCACGACCATTGAGCTCTTGTGAGCTGATGATCTCCTAATAGAAACTCGCGAGTAAACATTCCCTTTAAATGATCACGACGATTGAGCTCTTGTGAGATGATGATCTCCTAATAGAAACTCGCGAGTAAACATTCACTTTATTATAGAAAGAGGCTAAAGAGGCTACATACGAAATTACAGCTTCCTATAGTGTAAAGTATAGAAATTACCTATTAAAATAATTTAACCACCGCTTCACAAATCTAACCGTTCTCGCAATATTCGGATCACCTGCTATGAATCACATAATCGAAACACCAGCTCAATGAAATCATCAGAAATTAACAAGTGGTTGCAATCCTGTTCACAATATCAATAATTGAGAATGATCACCTGTGTGTAAACAATTATTCATATAACCATGCTCATAACTCAGCTTGTTGGCCACGCACTTCGCAGTAGTTAATATAGTATGGTTGGATAAATCGAGAGCTTTCGAACCAATGGTCAACGAATTTTGTGGGATGAAAAACGACGAAGTATCATATCCCTAGCAACGACTCGGTTGTAAGCGGAAATCATCACAATTATTGGCGCTACTTTCGTTGCACTCTCGTGGGACATTTTTCGGTAGTTAGGTCACGGCTAAAGCATATTCATGCTAAAAAAAATCTGAGGGAGGTACAGTTTTCAATGGTTTCCTTGTTTAAAACCCTTCCTTCTCTGTTTATTCCACTGTTTATCTTTCAACCTTTCGTCTCTTTATCAACTGCGCACTTGACAACTTCAAGGCTACAAAAACTGCTGCAGTAAATTAATGAAACGTTCTTGCCCATATTTTTTCTTACGGTGGGGCAAGTGCGTTTCATTAAAAACCACATGAAATCACCAGAAAAAAAAAACCAGTCATGCAGCATGACCCCATGAGCGAATTTTTGAAGAAATCTTCGACATTTCAGTCGCTATTGATCGTGTAGAGAAATTTTAGTTTATGATTTTGATAGACAAACATGGAATCAAATTATTAAAAATAATTAGGAGGTACTCATACTTTATTATTATTAAACTAATCTTGTAGATTTAAAGACAAATGTAGGTAAATATTCATAGATTTCGATGTCCAATGTGGTCAGTATTGAAGGCAGTTGAAATCTTAACAGTATCCTATCATAACGTCATCAAATATTGACATAAAGTTGTTTAAAATTGGTATAAAATTGGTTATACAGGGATACTTCCATAAGAGTAGTTCAATCTGAATTTGGACAATGTTTCTCGCAAATATTACCGATTTTTACAACTAGCGAACGGCACTATTTCGATTTTTGACTGATTTTTCAACTTTGAAATTTTTGAAAACTTGATACATATTCTTATAGGAAATTTTACGCTGATTCCGAATATACCACATGTTAGTATGCTGAAAAAATTATTTCGCACAACAAATCGCAAAAAAAAGGCTACTTTGAAATTTTTGACTACTTTTTTGAAAATTTCAACCCGAAGATGTAATCCGATCATGCTGGCCAACGAACTTGAACTTTCGTTTTGTGTCCTTAACATTTAAAATTTGTTTGAAGTTTCTAGCACAATTCTACGGGCAGTTATCGTCTGGAATGACACATACATACATACATACATATACATACATACATACATATACATACATACATATATACATACATACATATATACATACATACATACATTAAAAATGCGTTAAACTTCAGAATATGATTCAGAATAGCCTGAAACGGATTTCTGCATAAATGTTTTTCAAAAATTCACATTCTACAAATTTTGAGGCGAGAGCAATAGCTTAATTTTCTTCAAAAATTCGCTAAAATAAGAAAATCAAGGTCTTTTTTTTTTTTTTTTTTTTTTTTTTTTTTAAATTAATTAGATAACTTTATTGTTTAAAAACATTACAGTTTTGCTCGAAATTAAATATAGTAGGATAAAGATCCTAATTCACATGGCACATGTAGTGAGGTGTAGGCCAGTAGCTACCCCTCATCCAGTTTATTCCAAATTTTCGAACTCTATATCTCCTAATAGAGCGTCTTGAAGGCGACTTTTTTTCAGGCGATGCCTCGGTGGGAGTTCAGGTGAATTGATGGGAATGGATGCTATTAAGGGATTAGTATGGTCCACCATTTTGCTGCTCATTCTCACATATGTGTCCTTGATCACAGTCTTCACCATCGGGATTCCAAGATCATTGTGGAGAACTGAATTTCGCACAAACCAGTCCGCTCCAGTTATCATGCGCAATACCCGGTTTTGCAACACTTGGATTTTATTAATGTGACATGTTGCAGCTGCTCCCCACAGTCCACATGAGTAAGTCCATATTGGTCGGATGAGAGAAAGATATATCAGTCTTTTTGTTGAGATGGAGAGAGGGGAATGTTTTGTGAGCAGAGGTCGAAGCTGGCGAATCCGCTGTCGGATCTTATTTCTCAGGTAGGTGACATGCTCCTTCCAAGTCATTCGCTCATCTAAGTGAAGACCAAGGTATCGCACATGTGTCACAATGGGTATTGTTTCGTTGTTCATCGTAAGTTGGTCTGTGAAGTTCTGTCTCAAATAGGTGAAAGGTACTGCAGCTGATTTGGAGCTGTTGATCTTGAGTCTCCATTTCCTTGACCAATCCTCAATTTCACTAAGGTGACGTTGGAGTACCTCTCCAGCTTCGCTAAAACTGTCGGCTTTTGTCAACGTAGCTGTGTCATCTGCAAACTGAGCTGTCATTACGTCTGGTGAACTAGGAATGTCATGAGTGTATAGAAGGAATAGGAAGGGACCAAGAACACTTCCTTGGGGCACTCCTGATTTCATTGATTTAGAGGTAGAAAGTGCTCCTCCGCATTTTACAGAGAAAGTCCGTCCGTCTAGGTATGAAAATAAGATGCGGTATAAAGTGTCAGATAGGTGCGGCTTCACTTTAACCAAGAGACCTTTATGTAGAACCTTGTCAAATGCTTTTTCTGTGTCCAAGAACACTCCTAGACACACTTTTTTGCTCTCATACGTCTCAAGAATACTGTCGATAACTCGATGTAATTGGTGGGAACAGGAGTGGGAGGAGCGGAAGCCAAACTGCGTATCTGGAAGTAATGAAGAGAGCGCCGAGAGAAGATGGGGAAGCAAAAGTCTTTCAAATATTTTTGAGAAGAGTGGCAGTAAACTGATGGGCCGGTAGCTCAACGGGTCATCAGCACGTTTATTTGGCTTCTTGACCATAACTACGTGGGCATGCTTCCATTTATAAGGAAAGTATGTCGTTCTAAGTACTGCGTTATAGATTTGAGTCAACATGACAATTCCTTTGCGTGGGAGGCATTTGAGAAGCTGCTTAGTTATTAAATCGTGACCTGAAGCTTTTTTGTTGGGAGAACGGTTTATAGCATTACGAACTTGCCCAGGTGTAAAGAAGAGGCGATGTGGTTGGAGCTGGAGAGGTTCTTCAAGCTTAGTATCTATCTCTTTGTCAAATACAGGATCTGACGGGGGAAATGGAGTGAACTGTTCTACGAGAAGTTGTCCGAAGATATCCGCTTTGTTCTGTTCTGTCGTGTACCATTGCCCCATTCTTTTCAGAGGTGGAATGCTTGTTCGGTCGCTTATCATGATTTTAGTTTTTCTCCAAAGCGAGCAGTCTTTAGTATTGAGGGTTAGTAGTTTTGTTTGTTCTGCTCTGTCCTGTTCTTCCTTCAAGGTTGCCTTCAGTTCTTGGGTCAGTTGGTTGAATCTTGTTTTGTCAGGAGGATATTGGGTGATTTGCCACCGCCTCCTCGCCGCATTTTTCGCATGTAGAAGGTTTAAAACCACTGGAGAGGCTGTTATTACATGTCTTGGGTTCTTGGCTCGAGGTTGCATGGATGCTTTCCCTGCAGCAATGTGAATCACATTGGTGATTTGGGATATAGCAATATCAATATCCTTGGGGGTTTTAAGTGACATACTTAAACTAATCATCTCATTGGCCACATCTTGGTAAGTTTTCCAATCGAATGGATGATTGATTAGTCCGGGTTTGCGACAAAAGTTTGATGAGTCCATTTCCATGTCGAGTATGAAAGGTAAGTGATCGGAACTCATCTCGTGTGCGACCCATGAGCTTTTAATGAAGTTTGACGACTGCTTTCCTTGAAAAAAGTCTAAAATATCTGGCATATGTCTATCAGAAGAATAGAATGTGGGTTCAGACGGCGCAATGATTTCCAGAGAGTATCTAATTATGGCTTCCCGCAGAATCACACCCCTAGGATTACTGGTATTCGAGCCCCAACAGGGATGTTTACAATTAAAGTCACCACCGAGCAAGAATCGTGTTTGCAGTTCGTGTATAATCCCCAGGAAATCACTCATAACAACACGATCTTCTGGTGCTGAGTAGAACGAACCTATTCTGAATGCGGACAACTGCGGATGTCTCAGGTTGATTTGAGCTACTTGAAAATTGGGTTCACAGATAGGAGGATGTTCGTCGTGAGGAATGGAGTTCTTGACGATCACGGCTGATCCACCTTTACTGCTACCACTGGGATGATCAGATCTGTAAACCTTATAGCCATCAATATATAGATTCTTGCACGGTGCCAATTTAGTTTCTGTTAACAGCAAAACATCTATTTCATAAGATCGTAAGAATAAAACAAGTTCATGGTATTTATTACCTATGCCTCTACAGTTCCATGTGCTCACCCGGAATATTTTCGTTGATTTGTTATTCATTTCGTGTTCAGTAGAGTGGGAATTATTCGGGTCATCATCTGAATTAGCGGTGTGATAACGGTTAAGAGTTGATCAATCTTCTCAAGAAGCTGATCGTTTACGGAGGAGTGTTGATGTCGAACTACAGATGCATAAGAAGGTTGGAATTCAGGTGTCATGTTGGTAGAGGTAGTTGGTAGAATGTTTTGTCTACTGTCGTCTTGATTTCGGTTTTCAAGGGTCTTATGCGATATTGTACCCTTTGTTGCATTCCTTGCAGTCCAAGGCATTTGTAATGCTTTGTACGCAGGACAACCTCTGTAATTGGCAGTGTGTATACCTTTGCAGTTGACACATTGTGGGTGTTCGTTTGATGATTTTGTGCACTCATTCGAAGCATGAGAAGCGTCGCATTTAACGCAGCGTGGTTGTTTGTGACAATAATTTTTTGAGTGCCCAAACTCCTGACATTTGAGGCATTGAATCACGGTGTTGCGGGGTTTTGGAGGTTCTACTTATATTCTGCAATAATACAAAGAATCAAGAGAATATATTTCCTGATTCTTCGGATTCGGCTTCAGATCAACAAAAAATAAAGGGAGAGGGATTTTAGTGACAGGGTGGTGTACTGGCAATATCTGCATCGGATCATAGCCTAGTTCTTTAATTTCTGTCATTAGTGTGTTCACATCACATTTCGGATGTAATCCACGTATGACGACCCGGAAATTCCGTTCAGATTTGAGCTGAAATGTATGAAATTCCGCACCATTGGTTTGGAGGCATGCTACTGCATTCCTGTAGTCATCAATTGCGTCGAAATTTAGCTTGAATTTATTATTGACAGTTGTGTGCCTGAATGATGATTTGCATTGACCTTTCAATGTATCAATTAAAACGTTCACATTATTAACATTGTTAATAAATATTGGTGGAGGTTTGGAAACCACGTTTGCTGGTTCATTGATTGTCAATGATGTTGAAGAGTTATTTGTGTCATCCATTTTTTCCAATGGTGCGAATTTGTTAGGGGAGAAAAACATTGATGAATGGTGAGCTTCAGAATTGCTTAGCTTCGCGCGCTTTATTTTGAAATTACTCACATTATTTGGTGGAGGCTGCCTCGGAAACTTGCTAACACCATTATGGTTGCTATGCTGAGTGACAACAACCTCGTTTGCATCGTTCGCCATCTTAACCATAAATTGCAAAAAATAAATCGTTCGTATCTTCCTATACGACGAATACCACTGCACTCAACTTTGGATAAAGTTTCACGTCTATGCACAGTCGGTTGGTCTCCACGGACTATACGAGTTTATCACGCTAGCACTTCTTAAACACAGTAAAACACTACATTTTTCAAGGAGCCACAAAGAAAAAACGGTTCAAGTCGCGTTGCTACCGGAGAAAAAAAAAAAAAAAAAAAAAATCAAGGTCTCGAAGCCTAGTTTCCATCCAGAACCTCTTCCTCAACCCCCACGCAGAACCGTACGCTTCTCCCAAACCACAGTCCTATCTGCAAAACTCTGGAGTCTTCAAATTATCTCTCACGCAAATCCCATTCCCCAACCGACAGCGAATCAGAGGACAGCCAACAAGTGGATGAGTTTATTGACCATTTTATCAACTCAGGAATTCATGTTGAGTTGCTAAAAATTTTCTATTTTGCAGCGTTTTATTTTTCATTAACAATTCCCTTTAAATTATAACTAAAATATATTTTCTTTGGTTCATTTTATTTTTATTATTATTCGGGTAGAAAGTTGAAAACGCACTTGCCCCAATATACGTACACTTGCCCCACTAAGCGTTATTTGAATGCTTCTAAATTTTTCCCAATTCTTAATGAATGACTAACTTCAATGCATTATATCCACACTTTTTTCAACGTACAAATGCTGTGAAATGGAATAAAACTGTAGTCAGTAGTCATTATTAATTTAACGTGTAGTTTCAGGGAAATATTAGCATCACAAAGTCTGATTCATGAAAAAGTCCAGTCATGCAGCATGACCCCATGAGCGAATTTTTGAAGAATATTACCGATTTTTACAACCAGCGCACGGCATTATTTCGATTTTTGACTGATTTTTCAACTTTGAAATTTTTGAAAACTTGATACATATTCTTATAGGAAATTTTACGCTGATTCCGAATATACCACATGTTAGTATGCTGAAAAAATTATTTCGCACGACAAATCGCAAAAACATTTTTGACTACATTTTTGAAAATTTCAACCCGAAGATGTAATTCGATCAAGCTGGCCAACGAACTTGAACTTTCGTTTTGTGCCCTTAACATTTTAAAATTTGTTTGAAGTTTCTAGCACAATTCTACGGACAGTTATCGTCTGGAATGACACATACATACATACATACATATATACATACATACATACATACATACATACATAAAAAAATGCGTTAAACTTCAGAATATGATTCAGAATAGCCTGAAACGGATTTCTGCATAATTTTTTTTTTCAAAAATTCACATTCTACAAATTTTGAGGCGAGAGCAATAGCTTAATTTTCTTCAAAAATTCGCTAAAAAAACGGGTTCGCACTCCCCCCCCCCTCCCTGGCCCTATAGTAGCGCCGGATTTGGTACTCCTCATCGTTGTGACGAACGACTCACAAAACTGTCTTCGTATTCAAATCGTGATTCCGGGCGACCAAGAGGGTTTAGTGTTTGTAAAAATACCGCCGTGTTGCAACAGTTCCCATTCTATTGTGACCACTCTTCATGTTGCCATAAGTATGATGAAATATTTTCACGCTCACCTTAAAGTTGAAAGACCTTCTTTTGTAACAAAAACTTCGCGCAGCCTACCCCTTGCCTGCCTTTTACTCTGCCGGTGCTCCCCCTTAACATTGAGAGCCTATCGGAAGACGAATCTGCTCCTTCGATCGGATTCGCGACTGCGGGATGTAATGAGCACAAATGGATTCTCGCAGCGGGAAGGTTGTTGTTCCAACTTGTTGGTTCGTTGACAGGAATGCGGGCAACGTCCTCTATATCTCAAGAACTTTCGTTGGATGTAGTAATTATATTAACTAGCTGTTTACGGTACACCGTCACTTCGCCTTTATTCGTATAAGGGTAATCTGGCAACGATAATATCTACATCATCCAGCTCTTAATTACTGGACATGGGTTCGGATCCTTTTGGATGTTTTGAAACGTCTCTGTTGTTATCCCAGTAAATAATCCAATGCCTCTAAATATGGAGGACATCAAAATATGTTATCCGTCCTAGGAAAAGTGGACCTTATCTTACTTTGGTAAAATTTTCAGAAGAGCGTTCTTCGATAAAATGGTCAAAAATATCGATTTATAGGTTTTCATCGATTCTGAAGTAATAACTACCCCTTTACGCTATCCCTTCATTTACTACCCCTTTATTTAGAACTGGATATCGGAGCCATAGTAAACCATTGTTTATAAAAATTGGAATACTCCCCCCTAGACTCACTTACGTTTTTATGTTACTTCAATACTATTTCAAGTGCCAACTTCCTAGAATCCCTCGATTACATGGAATGACTCGGCAAAACACATCAATAATGGTACCGATCCCTTACCCCAAGTATGATTTTTATTTAAGGCATTTTTGTTTTTTAGGTCCCAGGATTTACATAGAATTACCCCCTAACATAAAACTTATAGACAAATTTAGCCAATTTAAAAAAAGTGTTTATGAGTTTCTTTTGCAACAGTACTTGACTGATTCCTATATTAATCTTCCATTACTAAACTTTTTTCATTGATTCCTCTTGTTTTGTTTTACTTAGTAAATTCTTTGTTCCTTTTTTTTTCGCTATTTCCTCTACGTATACTTTTGATTTTTCTTTTGGTTTACTGATCACTAGTGTAAATTTTATGTATTACTAGTTTTGCATGCAACTCCTGATCTCCGGACAATTTCCTAAAATTATGGAGATCAGAAATTGCCAAAATGTTTTTGTTTTTTTAAATATTTTTTGTAAATGATGTAAAATGTTTTAAGTATCTAATACTTTATATATTGTATATTTCATATCTGTTAATAAATGGCTTTTATATAACAAAAAAAAACGCAGTACAATAGTCACTTATCCATGTTCAACTGATTATGACATCGAAAAACGAGAAGTAGTTGCGATCACACAAAAGGGACCTTATCTTACTCAAACCCCCTCTCTCATGTCAAATGGACCGTGAAAACAAGCCCGTATTGCTTTTATGCAACTAAAGACATTGTGTGCCCCAAAACTGCGAGAGGGAATAATGATGATGGAAAAGTTTTGGCGTACCAAGTGGACTCTGAAGGTGGGGTTTCTGAAGAAGAACACCCCACTCCTCCTCCACCAAAACGACGCAGTATTCGTCAAAAATAGTATTTTTGCTTCCGAGACTGCAAGGCAGCGGAAGCTTTGTTTTCACTTTCGAAATGAAAAAAAATTTTTTGCTCCAAAATCAAAATTTCCACTCGCATTTTGCGTTTTAAAGCCTCCTGAACAAATTTGGTTCCGTGTCTGTCTGTCTGTCCGTCCACATTTCCTTGTAACAGCTATGACTTCCACAATTTTGATCCGATTTTGACCAAATTTCCAGGGATCGTGCGGGTTAAGCTCTAGATGGTCCCCTATCAACTTCATCATGATCGAATCAACGGTAGATTCTGCGCAGGCGCTAACGTGAATTCCTTGTGACGGTCATAACTCGGTCAATGTTGAACGGATTTCGGTCAGATTTTCAGGGATGTTGTTGGTAAGGTCCCTTGAGGTCCCATAAGACAATCATCATAATTGCATTAGCGGTACGCTCTGCGCATGCGTGAACGAAATATTCTTGTTACGGTCCTTGCAACAGCCGTAATTTCCACAATTTTGAAGCGATTTTCTTCAAATTTTTAGGGATCGTCCGGGTATAGCTCTACATGGTCCCCTATCAGTTCCGTCATGATCGAATCAACGGTAGCCTCTGCGCAGGCGCAAACAAAATTTTCTCGTTTCCTTCATTACTCAGGCAATTGTGAACGGATTTCGGTCAGATTTTCAGGGATGATGAGGGCAAGGTCTCTTGAGGTCCCGTATCACACTCTTCGCGATCATCAATAGTGGTACGCTAGGCGCATGCGCGAAACTGATGTTTTTGTTACGGTCACAGCTTAGTTAATTTTATCGGATTTTGTTCAAATTTTCAGAGATGATACCGGTAGAGTCCCTTGAGGTGCCATACGAATCGTACGGTACTACCAGTGATTGTGCCCATCATGCAGGGAATTTATTTGCCGGCCGTTTCTAGTTTTCTGGAATTTAATGGTGACGTACTGTGAAGGTCACGAGGAAGCTCATGAGCCATTTCCTTGGCAGTGTATTTTTAATGTGAGCCAAATGAGCCAAAGAGCCAAATGAGGAGCTACACAAGGAAACTTCACATTTGGATAGGATCCCTAAAGAAGATTTCTATCGTTTGATTGAAGACCATCACCGAGAAAGCTGGAAGAAGGAGTACGCAATAACCATGGCCTAGGTACCTCATATAATCACAGATTTTTAAATGACCAAGCTTCAGCTATATGCGAAGAGTGCCAAGAAGAAGAGGTTACATTAGAACATAGGATTATGATGTGTTCCACATACTGTTCGACGACCTAACTCCGCTACTCGATTCCCCATTCTCCTACAACGATATAATGAGAACCAACTCGGCATTCCACAGACTCTATGAATTTATAGTTGAAATAAACAAAGACATTTAAACCTGTGAATAGAACTTGTAAATATTTTGTTAAGGCTGTATATATACATTGTATAATTCCAATAAATAAATTTAAAAAAAGTTAATAATCTTACTTATTAATGTTTTTGCTCGCCTGGAATTATGTATTGTTCTCTTAGAAATAGATATAAGTTGTGCTTTTTTTTTTTCAATTTATTGTTTGGCAAAATGTTCGATTTTGTGTGATTTCTGTTCAGTAAATACATTTTTTTTAACTATTTTTCTACCAAATTGAAATTTTTTTATCACATCCAAAATTATCAGCAGCGGCGATGGAATGAACCCTACATGCGCACGAATCAAAAAAATCATGTTGATATCGCCAGTAAAACGGCCACAATTCACTTTTGAATGTTGCTTCAACTGTGACCGCGTTTTTCTCAAAATGAGGTTTCCCGGAGACCAGATTTTGAAAAATCCTATCTTTGGAACTAATAAAGATAATTTTTTTTTAAATTCCAGCGTTTTCAGCAGGATCTTATTTTATGATGAAAATATGATGAATATTTATATATAATAATATAAAATATAATATAAAATATATATAAATACATATAAATATATATATAAATAGGTATAAATATACTCGGCGCTTCGCGCCTCGCCGGATCTTTTCTCTTTTCTACTGCGTAGAAAACGAGGATAATTTGCTATGCAATTCTTAGCCTGAATCAACTTAGTTTTGGAATGTAGCCAGGTACGTAAGGAGAGGGAAATTGGTAGCTTGAAATGTGAACATTTATCACATAAATCAAGCGCTTTCCAACGAGTGGCGAACGATTTTCGTGCGATGAAAACTGCGGAAGTTTCATTCCCCTAACAACGGCTGAGTTGTACGTGAAAAACACTGAAATTGTGACACAATCTATAGCAACTACTCGGTTGTACGTGAAAATCATCGTTAATTTCGTCACGGACGTTACATAAAAAATTATTGGGGGTCGGCCTAAGAATTGCATACCAATTACCTAATATAAATATAAAATATACAGGGTGATTCCCTCGCATATGCAAAAAAATTTTGGGTGAAACTACATCAAAAATGGAGTAAAATGCCGCCAACTGCATATTTTTATCTCAATCCGTTCTCGAGATATGATTTTTTAAAGATTTTTTCAGGAAAACCGTGTTTTTTTCCTTTTAAACTCAAATTTCTCCACTTCACTTCATTCAATTTTAACTTTTGACCACATTTTCGGAATCAGCATTAAATTTACTATAAGAATAGTGTACTTGGGTTCTTAAAAAGTACCATCCAAAGGCCCTCACATCAGCTCAAACATTGACGATTTTGAAAAAAGAATATTTCTGAAAATCTTTAAACCTTTACTACTCTTCCAAAACGAATCCTGGAAACTGGCAAATCTCATGAAAACTGCTTCGTCTAGTACTCTTTCCAACGTTATAATCAAGTTTACTTTTTTTTTTTTTTTGTTATTTAGTGGAGAAAATTATGTTTTAATGTTAAAAAATGTGGGTTTTACAATGAAATTGTTGGTTTTCTCGCAAGATGACCCTCCATGAACATACGAGTATGGGGTCGGTTTCTATGTATTTTTTCACGCTGTATCGAATGGTAACATTTGTAGATCTCTCCAACTCCGTTATAACCGAGTTTTACACTTAAAACCTCAAATGTTTAGTTTGTTTGTTACGATTAAATGTATGTGTGTTATGGGGTAAAACTAGTTAATTAAAGTGTAAAACTCTATTATAACGTAGTTGAGAGATCTGCAAGAGTTTCCATTTGATCCAGCGAGAAACAATAAATAGAAACCGACCCCATACTCGTTGGTTCATGGAGGCTCATCTTTCGAGAAAACCAACAATTTCATTGAAAAACCCACATTTTTTAACATTAAAACATTATTTTCTCCCCTAAATAACAAAATAAAAGTAAAATTGATAATACCGTTGGAAATCATATTAGATCAAGCAGTTTTCATGAGATTTGCCAGTTTCCAGGATTCGTTTTGGAGGAGTAGTGAAGTTTTAAAGATTTTCAGAAATATTATTTTTTCAAAATCGTCAATGTTTGAGCTGATGTGAGGGCCTTTGGATGGTACTTCTTAAGAACCCAAGTACACTATTCTTATAGTAAATTTAATGCTGATTCCGAAAATGTGGTCAAAAGTTAAAATTGAGTGAAGTGAAGTGGAGAAATTTGAGTTTAAAAAGAAAAAACACGGTTTTCCTGAAAAAAAAAAACTTTAAAAAATCATATCTCGAGTACGGATTGAGATAAAAATATGCAGTTGGCGGCATTTTACTCCATTTTTGATTTAGTTTCACCCAAATGTTTGTTTGCATTTGCGTGGGAATCACCCCGTATATAAAATATAATATCCCGAGAAGAGCGCGATAGAAAACTGGCAATATCAGAATGGGTATGTAAGCCATAAGAAGCAATGCGAACACTTACCTCTGGTCTACGTGGATTTAGTCAGTGCCGCTCGAAGCTTATTAGCTTAAGTCGTTCCGGAAGGCTTAAAGGAAGGAAGAGAACAAGCTTTAGCTCTGGTCACGGTCCTGAACACCCGATGGATATCAACCGCTAACGGAGCTCCTTCTCGAGGTATTTGTGCCGCCCAGATGAGAGAAGCCGAGAAATTACCCCGTTATTTGCCTTTGGATGGATAAAGGGAAAAGGTAGAGGGGAACTTAGAGGTGGTTTATTGTATAAAGTCGAGGACCCAATGTGAAACAACACTGAATGGGATACTAAGATGCGCGATAGTCATCTAATGCCCACATCCGAGATCGCTCAGCCGACTTATAATTTACAAGATGCCCCCAGGCTTTCGTATCAAGGGAATATCTTTCATCTCATATGTCTTAATGAATTTCATCCATATCTATATCTATACTATTTATAAGAATGAAACTCCGTCTGTTTGTCGTGTCTATGCACGGCCAAACGGCTGAGTGGGGGGAGTCTACGAGAGGTGGGATCTTCTTGGGATTTTCCGATAGGGTGTATAAGCGAATTTAAAATTTTCTAATCCCACCCGAGCCATGGGCCGTTTGGCGGGAGGGGGGTGGAAGTAAGAATTAATGTGCGCTTTTTCTACTTCCCTGCTTCCTCTACCCCCCTAAACGGCTGTTGAAAATTCCGGAAAAATACCGGTTTCGTAGGTTTTTGAACGAGGAAGACGACGGCGCGATCGGATCACGAAAAAAGTATCGGGAAATGCGTAAAAAAAATGCAAGAGTACGGACCCGTTTTCTCGAAAAGTCCGACGAAAAACTTGGTTTTTTCCGATTAAAATATACCCCATAAAGGTACGTTTTTCGGGACGGTTTTCGCGGGCGAAATACAGCTTTGGGTCCGCCGAATCTGAATCCGAAATCGGATATCAAAAAAAGTGACGAGAACTCGGTCAAATTGCGAGGGGAAGCGAGCAAAGCGATTAAAATGATTGTGCCGTGGACGAGAGAAGGCTCAAGAATTGACGTGAAGGGTTCGATGTTACAATGTTGCGAGGCGAGCAGGTATACATAGGTACCTACCTTGCGAGCGAAGCGAGAGCCATTTCAAATAATAAATACGGACTTTGTCCTACACATATACAGGTATACCTTGCGAGCGAAGCGAGCAACATCCCCGAATAAACTTTTCGTGGTTCCACGTAGTTTTATAAGATTTAATTTGTTTGTAATAATTCCCAACTGAAAAAAACGTCTGCCAAGTTGGGTGGGCAGTACAACATTCCCTAATAAACTTTTCGTGGTTCCACGTAGTTTTATAAGAATTAATTTGTTTGTAAGAATTTCCAACAGAAAAAAACGTCTGCCAAGTTGGGTGGGCAGTATAACTTCTTCAAGCGAGCGAAGCGAGCAGCATCCCCTACAGATTTAAAACCTACCCTTAGGGATCTACCATTTGCGAGCGAAGCGAGCAACATCCCCTACATGTTTCAATTGTAATACATCCCATGTATACAGCCACACTTTGCGAGCGAAGCGAGCAACATTCCCTACATACCACACTAAACTTTTCGTGGTTCCACGTAGTTTTATAAGATTTAATTTGTTTGTAAGAATTCCCAACTGAAAAAAACGTCTGCCAAGTTGGGTGAACAGTATAACTTCCTTTTTATGTAATGTACTCGCTTTGTAACGCACATGTGCTAAAAAAGTACTCAGTCATGCAGCATGTCCTGAGTAAAACTGAGGCGTCAGCCGTGTGACGAAATCGCAAAGACTTTTAAAACACGCAGCCGAACTTGAAAATTCGGTCAACTATGGAAATTTTTCACCTAAAAATCGATTTTTCTCGCTTATTTATGAGTCTTAGAGAACTGGGAGTGGTTGCAATCGTCTCAGCGCTGAAAAACGTTTCGACTGTGACACCCCACATGCCCTTTTGTCGAAAAACCGATTTTTTAAGCATTTTTCGGGTAACTAAATTGTAAATTTGAATCTGAAGTTCTCAAGCGATCGCGCTGGCCAACGAACTTGATCTGTCTTTTGACAATGTGGATTTTTCTGTGTTGGAACGACTATGTTACGCCGTTTTTTCGTCTAGAAATACACCCTATAAATAAATGAATATCTTTCTTAAATTTATTTATTGGCATTATACAATGTACATTCAGCCATACTTAACATAATATTTACAGGTTTGAACGTCTTTGTTTATTTCAACTATAAATTCACAGAGTCTGTGGAATGCCTGCCTATATATATATATCCCTGTCAGTTACCCCATAGGCCTCATCGACCTATAAGTGAAAATAATCAGCCATTTTTCCTTTTTGGTGAGCTTGGAGGGGGAGAGGGCACCACCTATTCTTCCATCTGTCTGTTGACTTTGTGCAGTGAGACGGAGAGGATGTGCTGTACCCTGGCTGGTAAGTAAAAAATTTTTTCCCGAAATTCACCAGGCCTCTGAGACCTAGAGGGTAACTCGAATGTAAATGTTCTAGGTCCCTCAGACCTATAAGGTAATTTTAGAAGCCGTATTCCTCTAGGTCTCCAAGACCTATGGGGTAAATCAAAAGTCCGTTTATTCCTGGACTCAAGAGACCTACACGTTGAATCTGAAGTCAGAAGAAACGTATGCGTGTGTGTGTGTATTATGTGTTTTGTGAGTGTGTTATAGGCGTACATTGAGTGACTTTACAAAAATAATACAAATACAAAAATCGTCCAATCGGATCTTCATCATTCGCCTTCAAAAAGGACTTGACAGCTGTGTCCTATGTGCCGGTGAAAAACAAAATTGTTGCTCTGATATCAACTCTTCACGATGATGATGCTGTCAATGCTGGAAATGGCAAACCTGAAATAAATTATATTATATTATAATAAGACTATTGTGGCAGAAAAACGAAACGATGGAATGTTTGTGTTTTCTTCAATATGATAAACATAGCCTGCATCAATTCTTACATTGTCTATGTACATAATTTTTACAAACGCCAGGCAACTATTGAGCGTAGAAGAGCAACGGATGAGCAGCGAAAAGGAGGGACAGCACATCAGAAAAAATTACTAAAACTATTATGCCGATTAGAGTTTTTAGAAAAGCTATCTGATCAGTTAACAGCCCCATGGATGCTCAAGAGACTGAACGGTTCATTGACGAATGATCTTCAAGATCAACAAGTGCTTAGGGATAAGAGACTTGCAGATTTCTGAAACAACGCCAGCAAGCCAGAACCTAGAGCAACCAAAAAGGATGTATTGTGCCTTTTGTAATTACAAAGAAAATAAAAAATGAAATGTAATTATTGTAATAAGGCTGTGTGTGGTGAGCACCATAAAAATATTTGTCCGGACTTTGAAAAAAAAACCTAATTTAAAATTTTGCAATGGGAAACTGTTTCAACTGTGATGAAACTCTTCCAGAAATTTCAGTTCCTATAATTATGTCTAGTGGTGATTAGAACTTTTTTCTTTTGTTTTCATTTTTGGAAAAATTGTTTGTATTGTAAAACATAATTAATTGGAAATGTCAGTTCCTTTTAGTAAGTATCTACTCGTATATGTAGTGGTAATTGCATTTTTTTCCTTCGAGTTTCATGTTTGAGAAATTCTAATTTGAAGTTAAGCTAATAGTTTATTTGAAAGTTGAATAAAATCTGTATTACGATTTTGGTAGTTTTATTTTTAGTCTGGTCCCCAACACCTGAATATGTATGAGGAGTACCTATGAGACAGTTTTTGGTTTATGATCTTTGTGTAATATAAAAACGGTAATTTTCCATTTGGGGTGAAATTATGAGGGATTTCAACAACATTTATTGGTGTAGGCCTCAGAGACCTACAGGGGTAACTCAACAGTTGAAAATGCAGGGGTAACTGACAGGGATATATATATACATATATATATCTTTTGGCACAGATGTGCAGTGAAAATTAGAACACAAATATATAATAAATGAAAGCTTACTAATGTTCTGTGTTCTAATTTTCACTGCACATCTGTGCCAAAAGATATACTGTTCTTATAGAACTATATATATATATATATATATATATATATATATACGACATCAAAATCTAGGATTGTGTTCTATGATGTATGAAACGGATTTGTGGGGGTCCCCGATCCTTCCTACCCACTTTTAAAATTACGAAGCCAAATAATTAGCTCATTTTTCTTTGAAAATTTGCTAAAAGGTTTGATTTGTTGATAATGTTTATGTAATCGTGAAGGAACCCAAATTCAAATTTCAACATGTACCTTCATCAAACGAGCGTGTTATGTCTTATGTACGATGCCATATTATCAAGTTGCCGTGAGGTTTGTAGGATTCATCCTAACTTAAATTATGCTGATGCCTTATGATGGATTCTAAAACTTCACGACCTACCATCAGTCCAATTTCGTTCGAGGGTATTCGGGTACAAGTCTCAGGATGTCATCGTACAAATTTGGTTGAAATAGGTAACCATTGCACCAGCCAAACCTGAAATTGGTTGTTATAGACGAAGCTCTGATACTGATAGATCGATTTTGATGAAATGGGTAGGGATGGAGCCACATTACAGAGAAAATCTCGTAAACACACGCCCTTTGTCGCGTATAGCGGGTATCCACATCTTCAATAATGAAACGTAATTGGCCAAGGGAAAAAAGTGTTAAATATTGTACATATATGTAGGTAATGGGTACAGGCAGGTAGGTACATGTTTATAATATAGGTATGTACATCTTGATCGTTGATCATGTTCAAGTTCCCGAATGAGATTCTCCTAGCCCAAGGCGGATTTCGATGTTGCCTTAACAACTACCTACCCTTCCAAGTTCCCTTCCCTCTTCTACTATATGTATTTCTAGTGAAAAAGTTAAACCACAGATAAAGTTGTTGCTAGTTTGATACTTCTTCCCATCATGAAAGAATTCATTACACGTTAGGTAATCTATGATTCGGGCTTAACTATGAAGATTTGGAATTGTGTAGTCACGTTAGTGTGACTTTTGAATCGATTCATTCAATCGTACAACGATTCCCTATTCGTACAGTACGACTCAGCGGTTAGCTTCTGGTTTGCTTGCGCTAGAAAAACCTCACGACACATGGAAAACTACAGAAACTCCCTATTGCTTGTACCGTACGTATGCCTTTTAGAGAGGTAGTACGCTGAGTTATGAAACACAGCAAAACCGGCAAATTTTACATAATGAAAAAATTTTCACGTTCGGCTGGCACTCAACTGTTTTGAATAACGATCTACTGACTGCGTCAGACACACAAGCCTCCGACGAAACAGGCTTAATCCAGAGAAAAGTTTGTTGTCGGAGTTCACAACAAGCCGTTTCCGCGGGACTTTGAAAGGCTAATGACCCACGCGTGACTTCATCTGCATACATTCATATTCAGACCGGGTCATGTTTTCTGAATGAAGACGCCAGCCGTCTCCGCAAAGCGCGAAATTTGAATGATTATCAAGAACAATTCCAAGTTTTTTCTTCTACCTATAGGTAGCAGCGGAAGCACTTTGTTTTCATTTTCGGGAGGTGAACAATTCGCACCCTGGGAGTGATACTGGTATAAGTCCAAAAATGCCAGTTTTGAGTTATACCAGCCGCTCCGGCTCGCTACGCTCGCCTCCACGTCCAGCCGGGGGCAAGCCCCCCGGACCCCCCATTAAATTGCTCGCTTCGCTCGCAAAGTGTGGCATGTAGGGAATATTGCTCGCTTCGCTCGCAAAGTGTGGCATGTAGGGAATGTTGCTCGCTTCGCTCGCAAAGTGTGGCTGTATACATGCGATGTATTACAATTGAAACGTGTAGGGGATGTTGCTCGCAAACGGTAGATCTCTAAGGGTAGTTTTAACTTCTGTAGGGGATGTTGCTCGCTCCGCTCGCTTCAGGAAGTTATACTGCCCACCCAACTTGGCAGACGTTTTTTTCTGTTGGAAATTCTTACAAACAAATTAAATCTTATAAAACTACGTGGAACCACGAAAATTTTATTAGGGGATGTTGCTCGCTTCGCTCACAAGGTATACCTGTATATCCTTGAGGAAGTTATACTGCCCACCCAACTTGGCAGACGTTTTTTTCAGTTGGGAATTCTTACAAACAAATTAAATCTTATAAAACTACGTGGAACCACGAAAAGTTTATTCGGGGATGTTGCTAGTATATTTGTAGGAAAAAATCCGAATTTATTCTGTTGAAATGGCTCTCGCTTCGCTCGCAAGGTACCTTATGTGTACCTGCTCGCAACACCCAAACACCGAAACCTGTACCTGAGTTATCGAACCCCAAACACGTCTGTCTTCCTAGAGCCTTCTCGCGTCCACAGCCCATATAATTTTTCATTTTAATAGCTTAGTCTCGCTTCCCCTCGCAATTCGACCAACTGCCCGTCACTTTTTTCGATATCCGATTTCGGATTCAGATTCGGCGGACCCAAAGCTGTATTTTGCCCGCGAAAACCGTTCCGAAAAACGTACCTTTATGGGGTATATTTTAATCGGAAAAAACGTAGTTTTTGTCGGACTTTTCGAGAAAACACGGTCCGTACTTTCGCATTTTTTTTACGCATTTCCCGATACTTTTTTCGCGATCCGATCGCGCCGTCGTCTTTCTCGTTTCAAAACCTACGAAACCGGTATTTTTCCGGAATTTTCGACGGCCGTTTAGAGGGGTAGGGGAAGCGGGGAAGTCCTAAAAGCGCACATTAATTATTACTTCGACCCCCCTCCCGCCCTACGGCCCATGGTTCGGGTGGGATTAGAAAATTTTAAATTCGCTTATACACCCTATCGGAAAATCCCAAGAAGATCCCCCCACTCGTAGATCCGGCCCACTCAGCCGTTTGGCCGTGCATAGACACGACAGACAGACAGACAAACAAACAAACAGACAGACGGAGTTTCATTCTTATAAATAATTATATACTACTGTGTACATTTTGACGAGCTCTACATGCGGCTAGCATCGGTTTAATCATAGGTCAAAAAGTGACCGGTAGAGAGCAGGATAAACCAGTATGATTCTGGTCAAAGTCTTCATCTAGCGTCGGGGAAAGGTCGGTCTATGTCAGTCATGTTCCAGCTGTCAACGAAGATGGAAAATTTTGTGGTAATAGTGGTTCATCCCGACATAAATCACTATCGATGCGACAAACCAGGTATTGCTTCCGAGACTGCAAGGAAGCGGAAGCTTTGTTTTCACTTTCGAAATGAAAAAAATTTTTTTGCTCCAAAATCAAAATTCCCCCTCGCATTTTGCGTTTCAGAGCCTCCTGAACAAATTTGGTTCCGTGTCTGTCTGTCAGTCCACATTTCCTTGTAACAGCCGTAACTTCCACAATTTTGATGCGATTTTCTTCAAATTTTTAATGATCGTGCGGGTATAGCTCTACATGGTCCCCTATCAGTTCCGTCATGATCGAATCAACGGTAGCCTCTCCCCAAGGATGTTTTAATCATGAATTTAGATCAAAATATTAATGAAATCCTGTAAATCAATTAAAAACTCCTTCAGTTTTGATCCGATTTAGACGAAATTTTCAGGGAACATGCGGACTACATCCTGGATGGTCCCATATTAAAATCAAAATTTTCCTTATTAATTTCATTTATTATATGTACCGTTCAGCTTCCAATTCCCCACCTTATTAATTCCCTGATGCCAGAACCGGTCGTTTCTAGTTTTCTGGAATTTAATGGTGACGTACTGTGAAGGTCACGAGGAAGCTCATGTGCCATTTCCTTGGCAGTGTAGTTATCCTTTATTTTTACTGCAATACTGGTCTATTTCAAGAAGTACCGCTATTGAACCAAGGAATATCAAGTTTCTTCGTGTTTTTCACTGTCGTACCGGTACATAATTTGCAATGCACCACTATTCGCCCAAAAGATTAGTAGTCGTACTGAGGCTACCTGGTGATTAACTCGCGATGTACCAATATTGTACGAAGGAAAAAATCAAGGTTTGTTGTGTTTTACCGTGTTAGAGGTACATCTTAAGATTTTTATAATTATAATTATGTTAATCAAAAACAGAAAGGTGGAGAAGCTAATTAGAAGTAGGGCAGTATAGGTAGATGGTATATGCATGACACAGACCAAAAAGAACCGAGAAAATATGAATGGTGTGTCTGTAGTACGCCAACAATGTCATAAAATAAAAAATCTTTAAATGCGATTTACCAGAATTCATGTTAGCGAATTTTTGAAGAAAATTAAGCTATTGCTCTCGCCTCAAAATTTGTAGAATGTGAATTTTTGAAAATATTTTACGCAGAAATCCGTTTCAGGCTATTTTGAATCATATTCTGAAGTTTAACGCATTTTTTTATGTATGTATGTATGTATGTATGTATGTATATATGTATGTATGTATGTGTCATTCCAGACGATAACTGTCCGTAGAATTGTGCTAGAAACTTCAAACTAATTTTAAAATGTTAAGGACACAAAACGAAAGTTCAAGTTCGTTGGCCAGCATGATCGGATTACATCTTCGGGTTGAAATTTTCAAAAATGTAGTCAAAAATTTCAAAATAGCCGGTTTTTTGCGATTTGTTGTGCGAAATAATTTTTTCAGCATACTAACATGTGGTATTTTCGGAATCAGCGTAACATTTCCTATAAGAATATGTATCAAGTTTTCAAAAATTTCAAAGTTGAAAAATCAGTCAAAAATCGAAATAATGCCGTTCGCTAGTTGTAAAAATCGGTAATGTTTGCATGAAACATTGTCCAAATTCAGATTGAACTACTCTTATGGAAGTATCCCTGTATAACCAATCCTAGAACCATGCTGTTTAAAACTTAGGTAGTAGGTGCTTTAAAAAAAAAATAAATAAATAAATAAATAAATAAATAAATAAATAAATAAAATAAATAAATAAATAAATGTAATCACAACTGATGAGTTTACTCTGTGCATGTGTTAATAATTTGATTCCATGTTTGTCTATCAAAATCATAAACTAAAATTTCTCAACACGATCAATAGCGACTAAAATGTCTAAGATTTCTTCAAAAATTCGCTCATGGGGTCATGCTGCATGACTGGACTTTTTTTGGACTTATTACAGTATCACTCCCAAGGTGCGAATTTTGCTCCTCCTCAATCAAAGGGTGGAGAGGTTCAATGTGGCCCAAGGTAGCATAGTGTGTAAGCATATTTTTATGCAAGCTATTGACATGAGAAACTGATCCAAATCATAAATATACTAATATATGTATAAGTCATCATGATCTAACTGGTATATACCCACATTATCTATTGTTATTAATTATCACAATCATAATTTCAAATACATTGTAGATGATGTGCATCATACGAATTTCACAGCCGTTTTCAGTGTAGGTATAGCTATTACCGATTATCACACGCAGTCAGAGCGAATGTGGACTAATGGAATTTCAACGGCTGGCTTGTTGGTTTAATAGGTGGAGGTCAGCTCCTCCGGGGGGCCCAAGGACGAGGAACATAAGCTGACAAATCAATAGACTTCCAGGTCAACGCCACTTCAAGGTTTACAATGGTCACCCGTCATAACCATTTAGGTGAAGAATCATCATTCCCGGTACAAATACAAATATAGCTTATCCAAATAGCATCCGAATATTTTCCGCATTGAAATCAACATTAGTCATGGTTCTAAGAAACGTTCAAAAAGTCCAGTCATGCAACATGACCCCATGAGCGAATTTTTGAAGAAATCTTCGATTATTTCGATTTTTGACTGATTTTTCAAGTTTGAAATTTTTGAAAACTTGATACATATTCTTATAGGAAATTTTACGCTGATTCCGAATATACCACATGTTAGTATGCTGAAAAAATTATTTCGCACTACAAATCGCCAAAAACAGGCTATTTTCAAATTTTTGACTACATTTTTGAACATTTCAACCCGAAGATGTAATCCGATCATGCTGGCCAACGAACTTGAACTTTCATTTTGTGTCCTTAACATTTTAAAATTTGTTTGAAGTTTCTAGCACAGTTATCGTCTGGAATGACACATACATATATACATACAAACATACATACATAGATACATACATACATGCATATATACATACATATATACATACATACATACATAAAAAAATGCGTTAAACTTCAGAATACGATTCAGAATAGCCTGAAACGGATTTCTGCGTAAAAGTTTTCCAAAAATTCACATTCTACAAATTTTGAGGCGAGAGCAATAGCTTAATTTTCTTCAAAAATTCGCTAAAACAAGTTTCACGCATATATTGTCGTAACACAATGTTACCAATAAGTATAAATGAAAACAATACATACCTACGTAGTTATCTATCCAAATGATGATAACCTCACAAATTTCGCAGTTTGGGTTATAAGAAAATTGTAGCTAAAAACGAGCACATATACAGGGTGATTCCCTCGCAGATGCAAAAAAAAATTTGGGTGAAACCACATCAAAAATGGAGTAAAATGCCGCCAACTGCATATTTTTATCTCAATCCGTTCTCGAGATATGATTTTTTAAAGGTTTTTTCAGGAAAACCGTGTTTTTTCCTTTTAAACTCAAATTTCTCCACTTTACTTCATTCAATTTTAACTTTTGACCACATTTTCGGAATCAGCATTAAATTTACTATAAGAATTGGGTACTTGAGTTCTTAAAAAGTATCATCCAAAGGTCCTCACATCAGCTCAAACATTGACGATTTTGAAAAAATAATATTTCTGAAAATCTTTAAAACTTTACTACTCTTTCAAAACGATTCCTGGAAACTGGCAAATCTCATGAAAACTGCTTCGTCTAATACTCTTTCCAACGATATAATCAAGTTTACTTTTATTTTGTTATTTAGTGGAGAAAATTATGTTTTAATGTTAAAAAATGTGGGTTTTTCAATGAAATTGTTGGTTTTCTCGAAAGATGACCCTCCATGAACCTACGAGTATGGGGTCGGTTTCTTTGTATTTTTTCACGATGTATCGAATGGTAACATTTGTAGATCTCTCCAACTCCGTTATAACCGAGTTTTACACTTAAAATCGCAAATGTTTAGTTTGTTTGTTACGATTAAATGTATGTGTGTTATGGGGTAAAACTAGTTAATTAAAGTGTAAAACTCGATTATAACGTAGATGAGAGATCTGCAAGAGTTTCCATTCGATCCAGCGAGAAAAAATACATAGAAACCGACCCCATACTCGTAGATTCATGGAGGGTCATCTTTCGAGAAAACCAACAATTTCATTGAAAACCCCACATTTTTTAACATTAAAACATAATTTTCTCCACTAAATAACAAAATAAAAGTAAACTTGATTATATCGTTGAAAAGAGTATTTTAGACGAAGCGGTTTTCATGAGATTTGCAGTTTCCAGGATTCGTTTTGGAAGAATAGTAAAGTTTTAAAGATTTTCAGAAATATTATTTTTTCAAAATCGTCAATGTTTGAGCTGATGTGAGGGCCTTTGGATGGTACTTTTTAAGAACTCAAGTACACTATTGTTATAGTAAATTTAATGTTGATTCCGAAAATGTGGCCAAAAGCTAAAATTGAATGAAGCAAAGTGGAGAAATTCGAGATTAAGAGGAAAAAAACACGGTTTTCCTGAAAAAAACCTGTAAAAAATCATATCTCGAGAACGGATTGAGATAAAAATATGCAGTTGGCGGCATTTTACTCCATTTTTGATGTAGTTCTACCCAAATTTTTGTTTGCATCTGCGAGGGAATCACCCTGTATGTATAAGTCATCATGATCTAACTGGTATATACCCACATTATCTATTGTTATTAATTATCACAATCATAATTTCAAATACATTGTAGATGATGTGCATCATACGAATTTCACAGCCGTTTTCAGTGTAGGTATAGCTATTACCGATTATCACACGCAGTCAGAGCGAATATGGACTAATGGAATTTCAACGGCTGGCTTGTTGGTTTAATAGGTGGAGGTCAGCTCCTCCGGGGGGAGCCCAAGGACGAGGAACATAAGCTGACAAATCAATAGACTTCCAGGTCAACGCCACTTCAAGGTTTACAATGGTCACCCGTCATAACCATTTAGGTGAAGATTCATCGTTAGAGAAGCTTCCCGGTACAAATACAAATATAGCTTATCCAAATAGCATCCGAATATTTTCCGCATTGAAATCAACATTAGTCATGGTTCTAAAAAACGTTCAAAAACAAGTTTCACGCATATATTAACGTAACATAATTTTACCAATAAGTATAAAAGAAAACAATATATACCTACGTAGTTATCTATCCAAATGATGATAACCTCAAAAATTTCGCAGTTTGGGTTATAAGAAAATTGTAGCTAAAAACGAGCACATATATAACCAAAAAAGTCCAGTCATGCAGCATGACCCCATGAGCGAATTTTTGAAGAAATCTTCGACATTTCAGTCGCTATTGATCGTGTTGAGAAATTTTAGTTTATGATTTTGATAGACAAACATGGAATCAAATTATTAACACATGCATAGAGTAAACTCATCAGTTGTGATTACTTTTTTTTTTTTTTTTTTTTTTTTTTAAAGCACCTACTAGTTACGATTTAAACAGCATGGTTCTAGGATTGGTTATACAGGGATACTTCCATAAGAGTAGTTCAATCTGAATTTGGACAATGTTTCATGCAAATATTACCGATTTTCACAACTAGCGAACGGCATTATTTCGATTTTTGACTGATTTTTCAACTTTGAAATTTTTGAAAACTTGATACATATTCTTATAGGAAATTTTACGCTGATTCCGAATATATCACATGTTAGTATGCTGAAAAAATTATTTCGCACAACAAATCGCAAAAAACAGGCTATTTTGAAATTTTTGACTACATTTTTGAAAATTTCAACCCGAAGATGTAATCCGATCATGCTGGCCAACGAACTTGAACTTTCGTTTTGTGTCCTTAACATTTTAAAAATTTTTTGAAGTTTCTAGCACAATTCTACGGACAGTTATCGTCTGGAATGACACATACATACATACATACATACATACATAAAAAAATGCGTTAAACTTCAGAATATGATTCAGAATAGCCTGAAACGGATTTCTGCATAAAATGTTTTCAAAAAATCACATTCTACAAATTTTGAGGCGAGAGCAATAGCTTAATTTTCTTCAAAAATCCGCTAAAAAACGTTCAAAAACAAGTTTCACGCATATATTAACGTAACATAATTTTACCAATAAGTATAAAAGAAAACAATATATACCTACGTAGTTATCTATCCAAATGATGATAACCTCAAAAATTTCGCAGTTTGGGTAATAAGAAAATTGTAGCTCAAAACGAGCACATATATAACCAAAAGAATGAAATTACTAGTACCAATTTTACAATGCAGTCTCTCCCACCCTTTGCTGATTTGAGGTCCGACGTATCTACGAGTAATAAGTTTAATGGTGTTCCAAAGGCTTTTCCATTTTCAGTACTGCGTACCTTCGTGCCTCCAAATTGTTTTAGAGGTGCCCCCAAGGAATTCCATCTTAAATTTCAGCACCCTCACTTAGGAATGAAATTAGCCCTCGAGATTCAACAGTTGATCAAGCCCCTCCATATTTTGTAATTTGCTATATCCTAGATACCTTTATGGAAAGATCTCCAGTTCAAATTTTACCATAATTTAAGATTTCAGGATGTATGTGAATATGTTCTCCATGTTTTATAACCTACCTATCATTGATTCTACAAGCGCCAACACTGATCAATCGTTTTAGATTAGGTGTGAGGCCCCTCTTCTTCACTGTTAGTTACTGCTCTTTATCATGCATTACATCTTCAGGGTGGTCCCCAAACGGAAATTTTTAATTTCCCTGACATTTCCCTGACAGAACTTCATATTTCCCTGAAATTTTTTTTGTCGTCATTTTATTGTACCTTTAATGCTTCTAAAACGAAGAAAATCGTATAATTTAAAGAAGAAAAAAAATAGACTACTTTATATAGTCTACTTATATTTAACAATTTCATTGCCCTCGAAGTGCTCAAATATCATAACAATTTAACCTAAATGCAATACGATCATTTACGAAAATTCACCCATAATATCATGCTGCATTACTTTTTATTTAATATTTTATGGTCTCTCAATTTGTGATCTGAAGCTATTTGTTGAAGTACATTTTTCCCTACAAGGATTTCTTAGCTCTGGAAATAATTCAAAATTTTCGTCTGACAGCAAAAATTGTCACGCTTTTTTGACATTTTCATGTCTTTGCCCTGGCACATTGCACAAAAAACTGTCACGTAACGTAACGTAAATATTTTGACGATTTCTGCTTACAACCGAGTCGTTGCTAGGGAAATGGTACTTCGTAGTTTTTCATCCCAAAAAATTCGTTGACCATTCGTTCGAAAGCTCTCGATTTATCCAACCATATTATGTTTACTACTGCGAAGTGCGTGGCCAACAAGCTGAGTTATGAGCAAGGTTACACTCAGGTGATCATTCTCAATAATTGATATTGTGAACATGATTGCCACCGCTTGTTAATTTCTGATGATTTCATTTAGCTGGTGTTTCGATGATTTGGTTCATAGCAGGTGATCCAAATATTGCGAGAACGGTTTGCCTCTTTAGGACATTTACTTGACGATGCCCAGGGTCCGGATCAGATGAGTGGCTCTTAAAGCTAATTTCTATGTTTTACACTCTAGGAAGCTGTAATTTCGTATGTAGTCTCTTTAGCACATTTACGTGACGATGCCCAGGGTCCGGATCAGCTGAGTGGCTCTTAGAGCTTGCATACGAGTCTGCAGGGGGGTAGGTGATGTAGCCTGGCTCGAATTCAATGAAGTACCCACGGGTGTCGGAACAATGAGTCAACACGATCGCGAATTCAATTAAGTACCCACGGGTGGGCGGTTTCTCTTATGGCCCATTTAATTGATTTGTACGCCCCGCCGTGCGATGCACGGGTGAGATCTGCCTAGTAATAAATACAATAAGAAAACACACATGAAAATGTCCCATTGTGTTGCAGACTCGTATGCAAGCATTTCAAGCTGCTTTGTCTTTCTTATGATTTTCACGTACAACCAAGCCGTTACTGGGGAAATAAAACTTCTTTAGTGTTTATGGGACCAAAATCGTTCTCCATTTGTTTATAGTAAAAATTGGCGTACACACGTAGCCCAGCCAATAGACATAGCCATATCAAGAGATGTTCGTTGTGTGCTACTTTTCTCAAATCATTACATACTTCATTCTGCGCATGCGCTAACGTAAATTGTAGCATTATTTTCCCTTTACCTTTTCACCTACTACCAATTGTTGCCAGAGAGAGTATTTAACTTCCTGATTTCCCATCCCACAAAAATCGTTCGTCGGGAAGTTGCTCTGTGAATTTATAACACATGGCTTCACATTCCAATGGGCCAATTTCTTCCTCCTTAACCCTCCTGAGAAGTCCTAGCTTTTGTATACAAATTAGTTCGGGTACTCTTACTGGATCAATCCACTACTCTGCTGGGTTTTTTTCCCTGGTTCAATACTCAGTTGATTTTTCTCACAAATGGGTTACTCTAGGTCAGGGGTGCTCAAAAGGTCGATCGGGATCGAGTGTGCTTTTTGAGTAGATCTCTAGAAGAAAAAAATTTTTAATAAGTAGGTAACTAAACTAAGGAAAGCAAGGATTCCTCAGTTGAATTATGATACGTATGAGGCTGAATTATCAAATATTTTGGTACAATTCGAAATACGTTTTTATGATTGCAGTAAATTGGCAAATATAGCATCTTTTATGAGTTATCCTTTTTCATGTAAAAACATTGAGGAATTAGCTACTGAAGTAGCAAGTCAGTTTAATATGAACTCATGTTCTGTTGAAAATGAGTTGGTGCAGATTATATCAGATATACATCTCAAAGCTACAGCATCTGATACAAATTTCTGGTGTTTTCTATCTGAACATAAATATCCGAATCTAAGGCAAATCGCCCTTCAACTGACGGCAATGTTTGGGTCAACTTACTAGTGCGAGTCTGCATTTTCTGAAATGAAGATAATTAAGTCAAAATATCGCAATCGACTAACTGACGATCATATGTCATCATGCTTGCGATTGGCACTCAGTGGTTACGCACCATCTTATGAAAAGTATGCTGAGGACATGCAGTGCCACGCTTCAACATCCAAAGTCACTCCTTAGTTGAGTTTAACACCATATGTAACTCTTTTGTTTTGTAACAACGAATAAACTCGCAATTTTGAATAACTAGGAGTTTTAACACAGAATGTGTTTTAGCCATGGAACGCGGGATGGTAACGAAATGTGTGACGGATGATTTTCACGTACAACCGAGTCGTTGCTAGGGAAATGGTACTTCGTCGTTTTTCATCCCACAAAATTCGTTGACCATTCGTTCGAAAGCTCTCGATTTATCCAACAATATTATGTTAACTACTGCGAAGTGCGTGTCAAACAAACTGAGTTATGAGCATGGTTATATAAATAATTGTTTACACACAGGTGATCATTCTCAATAATTGATATTGTGAACATGATTGCAACCGCTTGTTAATTTCTGATGATTTCATTGAGCTTGTGTTTCGATGATTTGATTCATAGCAGGTGATCTGAGTATTACGAAAACGGTTTGATTTGTGAAGCGGAGGTTAAATAATTTGAATAGGTAATTTCTATACTTTACACTCTAGGAAGCTGTAATTTCGTTTGTAGCCTCTTTAGGACATTTACTTGACGATGCTCAGGGTCCGGTTCAGATGTGTGGCTCTTAAAGCTAATTTCTATGCTTTACACTCTAGGAAGCTGTAATTTCGTATGTAGCCTCTTTAGGACATTTACTTGACGATGCTCAGGGTCCGGATCAGATGTGTGGCTCTTAAAGCTAATTTCTATGCTTTACACTCTAGGAAGCTGTAATTTCGTATGTAGCCTCTTTAGGACATTTACTTGACGATGTCCAGGGTCCGGATTAGATGAGTGGCTTTTAAAGCTAATTTCTATACTTTACACTCTAGGAAGCTGTAATTTCGTATGTAGCCTCTTTAGGACATTTACTTGATAAATCGCTCTTGATTTATCACGAATTTATTTCGTTTTTTTTTTTCGTAGTTTCATACTATAACTATATAAATTGATGTTATAAATGAATAGTAAACAATGACGCTTGTTTGGTTGTCACTTGGTTGCGCGACAACGCAAACACATTCTGTGTTTCAATAATTTCGTCCGAAGTATGTAAATAGAGGTAACCGGGGGTCCAGGGGGCTTGCCCCCTGGCGAGGCGCGGAGCGCCGAGTTTTCATTGATATTGTAGAGAAGAACTTGAGTAAACCTAACCCAAACCTTGACTAAAATAATGTAAATTGTGCGGAAAGCTAATATCTATATATGCTACGGTACGGGTCGTGTATGTACGACAACCCTGCATCACACATACTTGCAGCCTCTCAGAGTCGATCGTAAGTAGTCTAAAAATATTGAGGTAGATCGCCAGCAGTTCAAGTTTGAGCACCCCTGCTCTAGGTGATGAAGTTACCAAGGAAGCCAATGGCATATCCAATCACTTTTTATATGCGTGTAGCGTTACTTTTGAACAGTTTAACCACAACTCTTGATAATTATTTTTGTCGTTCGTACAACTCACTTATGAAATAATATGTACCTAGTATGGTAAAGTACGCTATTGAAGTTTGATTGTTTATGAGTTATAATAGACCTAAAAACGCTTTAAATTATTACACTAAGTTTTCATTTAAAAAAATTCCCTGACATTTGGTGATTTTTGCCAAATTCACTGACATTTCCCTGACTTTTCCCGACGCAAAGAATTCCCTGACGATTCCAGGTGGGGGCCACTCTGCATTTGGTTGTAAAAGGGTTTCCGGCACTGTTTGCTTGAGGGGAACTGAACTTATATCACCTTGCAACACGATGCTCACACGGAAAGAAGGGATAAGTAATGTTCAAAAGAAATGGAAAAAAGGGTTCTAGATAAAAACCTATACTACAATTTAAGACCTTCGCCAGCTCCCAAATCCTTATTGGGTCGCCGCAACTGGTCCGGACATCACTTCTGCCCCTTTCTGTGAGAATCACCCACTTACGAAAAATTATTATTGTACGATTAAAACACCTGAATACAAGATTATCATTTGTTTTTGAACACTTATTGACTAAGCTGGTTGGCTTCTTGAAAACATAATGCACTGAATTACATAACTCTTGAAATGACACCTTGGGCGACAAAATGGAAACTGACTGACTACACAGACAACACAGACGCATCCGAAAACCCGTGCATCTCAACAGGAGCCTCCGAACTGATCACTGACAAACGAGGAATCTCCGAACTTTCAAGGGTAGTTAGCTGATTTCGGAACTCCATCCACCTATCCCGAAGTGGTGAATCCAATTTAGTGTCCCAGCCCATTTGGGTCATTCTCATTTCATTTGCCGCTTTCATGTCCCTGACGACGAATTCTCACAATTCTTGACCAAAACTAGCGATTTTGGGGAAAAAAGGGTAGTATAAGTTGGGAGATCAACGAAGTAATAATTTGACTGCCCAAAATCCCCTTTAACCAATACTCAGTGATGACGAATGAAACCTGAAATCCTGGAAACTCATGAGTGTTACTGTCCCCTCCTACCTAACACGTAAGTAGAAGTTAGGTTGTTACGGAATAATGACAATCTAGAACTGGCCAGGGTTACAAGCTGCAGTAAGTTGGTTCCTCTTTATTTAGAGTGAGGATTTACATTTTTGAGATTTTTCCCAACCCGTGAAAAACTAGTTTTTCAGTAAGTCCCCCATATCTCTTCTCAATGGGACCTCAAGAGTCGTCATTTTTGCGACCAAGAAAGCCGATGGAAAATGGTGGGAAACAGTCAGAAGTGAAGGTTATATTGTCCAGTTGAAGATGTGAGACTGCAGTGGAGTGCTTGGAGTTGCAGCAGTTTTTACAGTGAAAGAAGCCTAAAAACATGAGGAGTATTTTTATTTTCAATCATGAGTGTTACACTAATTACTAGTGTTGTTAGTGCTTAAACAAAATAATCCGATATCAAGAACCATACTGCTTGGTGACAGGTTTCAAACAGTAACCATCCCCGAGTTTTGCCACTTCATCATCCTGTGTGACGCCATTTTTACTGGAAATTCTCATGAGTGTTACCTCTCAGGAGTGTGACCAAGGATGGGTAAAAAATATGTAAAATACAACATCAATCAAAAACTCACTGTTCATCTATAGAACAGAAATCTGCAATATACAATGAGTAGTATTTGCCGATCTAACCTCATTTTTGAGCACTTTCATATTTCACGTTTTTGAGGTTCTCGAACGACCCAAAGCGGCAAATGAAATGAGAATGACCCAGACGCATCCGAAAACCCGTGCATCTCAACAGGAGCCTCCGAACTGATCACTGACAAACGAGGAATCTCCGAACTTTCAAGGGTAGTTAGCTGATTTCGGAACTCCATCCACCTATCCCGAAGTGGTGAATCCAATTTAGTGTCCCAGTCCATTTGGGATTTTCAAAGCTCTTTCATGAACAATTTCGCCTGAAGTATGATTGGACCCAACAATCCCAATGGGTCAAAAATTCTGGCAATAGAGAGTTTTTGGCGACTTCAACGTAACGTCACTCGTTACCGTAGTCTTGAGGGAGCAAACGAAGATGCTAACCCAAATGGAACCGGGAGAACGGTTGCCTTAATTTTGATGTCACGTTAACGGTGGTTGGGTAACGCGATATTTTCTCCCCAGCTGTCTTGTTGTCTACTGGTTGACTAATAAATTTCTTCATTTCGATATGAAACGCCGATTACCAATCCTGAATTCGAAGTTCATCTTAGTTTCAATACAAATACGGGCTAATTTATCATTTTAGCGAATTTTTGAAGAAAATTAAGCTATTGCTCTCGCCTCAAAATTTGTAGAATGTGAATTTTTGAAAAATTTTTATGCAGAAATCCGTTTCAGGCTATTCTGAATCATATTCTGAAGTTTAACGCATTTTTTAATGTATGTATATATGTATGTATATATGTATGTATGTATATATGTATGTATGTATGTATGTATGTATGTGTCATTCCAGACGATAACTGTCCGTAGAATTGTGCTAGAAACTTCAAACAAATTTTAAAATGTTAAGGACACAAAACGAAAGTTTAAGTTCGTTGGCCAGCATGATCGGATTACATCTTCGGGTTGAAATTTTCAAAAATGTAGTCAAAAATTTCAAAATGGCCTGTTTTTTGCGATTTGTTGTGCGAAATAATTTTTTCAGCATACTAACATGTGGTATATTCGGAATCAGCGTAAGATTTCCTATAAGAATATGTATCAAGTTTTCAAAAATTTCAAAGTTGAAAAATCAGTCAAAAATCGAAATAATGCCGTTCGCTAGTTGTAAAAATCGGTAATATTTGCATGAAACATTGTCCAAATTCAGATTGAACTACTCTTATGGAAGTATCCCTGTATAACCAATCCTAGAACCATGCTGTTTAAAACGTTTCAATTTCTTTCTTGTTTAAAACGTTTCAATTTCTTTCTAGTTGCTACGGAAAAGCCAAGTGACACTTCCCCATAATTTAGGCTGTCAATAGATGCACAGAGACTACAGTTTGTCTGTCAGTTTCTTGCTGTAGGATACTAGATTCGAATGCAACTGACTTTATATCACTCGTAATATAAAGCCTCATCATCGATTGGCTGTGGAAATACGTTTCTTTCATATTACTTCGGTATGTTATTTTATTTTATGTCAAGATTTGATGATGTTATGACAGGATACTGTTAAGATTTCAACTGCCTTCAATACTGACCACATTGGACATCGAAATCTATGAATATTTACCTACATTTGTCTTTAAATCTACAAGATTAGTTTAATAATAATAAAATATGAGTACCTCCTAATTATTTTTAATAATTTGATTCCACGTTTGTCTATCAAAATCATGAACTAAAATTTCTCTACACGATCAATAGCGACTGAAATGTCGAAGATTTCTTCAAAAATTCGCTCATGGGGTCATGCTGCATGACTGGACTTTTTTAGTTTTCAATTGGTAAGCAGGGGATGGATAGTAAGCTTCAAGTGTGGAACACCGCGGTTTAGTTGCACTTATAGGTCATTAGTCGTTACGAACTTCATGTTTTTGGGTTTTCCGTTGGGCAAATTATCAACAAGTATGAAAAAGTATTTATCCCTATGACAATGAAACAGGATTTTACCTGACAAAATCATCAGTGGAGGCAGCACTGAGAGTATAGCTGAGAGTTCAGGTTAACTAAGAACAATACTGCGAAGAAGTAGTGTCTTAAAACTCAGTTTTCTCATTTAAAATATGTGAAATAATAATAGAAACAAGGCTCTAATCGACCAAATAGAGAATGAGCGCAAAAGAACGGAACTTTTCGATCGAGTTGAAGGCTAGTAAAGCTGGACAGCGGAGGCGGACTTCAGATGGCACATTCGGTTTCTACGTGACTTGAAACGTAAAACAACCAAGTTTGAGGGGTGTTTAAAAACCTACCTTCAACATCAACATAATTAGTTAGTAATGAGGCATTTGAAAAGAAAAACTGTTATATTTGCTTCAGCAGTATTCGAGTAATTTTGAGGTGAGCAGTAGGGTTACATTTACAGGAAGGTTAGGCTGGTGTCGTGTGCCTTTAGGTCCCCAAACGGGTGACGTTAAATGAGCCATTCTAACGTACGACGTTGCTAACGTCCCCTCAAGGTCACGTACTCTTGGGTACGTTAGTGGTCACCAAAAACTCTCTATTTTGATGTCACGTTAACGGTGGTTGGGTAACGCGATATTTTCTACCCAGCTGTCTTGTTGTCTACTGGTTGACTAATCAATTTCTTCATTTCGATATGAAACGCCGATTTTCAATCCTGAATTCGAATTTCATGTTACTTAGTTTCAATACAAATACGGGCTAATTTCTCATTTTTAGTTTTCAATTGGTAAGCAGGGGATGGATAGTAAGCTTCAAGTGTGGAACACCGCGGTTTAGTTGCACTTATAGGTCATTAGTCGTTACGAACTTCATGTTTTTGGGTTTTCCGTTGGGCAAATTATCAACAAGTATGAAAAAGTATTTATCCCTATGACAATGAAACAGGATTTTACCTGACAAAATCATCAGTGGAGGCAGCACTGAGAGTATAGCTGAGAGTTCAGGTTAACTAAGAACAATACTGCGAAGAAGTAGTGTCTTAAAACTCAGTTTTCTCATTTAAAATATGTGAAATAATAATAGAAACAAGGCTCTAATCGACCAAATAGAGCCTGAGCGCAAATGAACGGAACTTTTCGATCGAGTTGAAGGCAAGTAAAGCTGGACAGCGGAGGCGGACTTCAGATGGCACATTCGGTTTCTACGTGACTTGAAACGTAAAACAACCAAGTTTGAGGGGTGTTTAAAAACCTACCTTCAACATCAACATAATTAGTTGGTAATGAGGCATTTGAAAAGAAAAACTATTATATTTACTTCAGCAGTATTCGAGTAATTTTGAGGTGAGCAGTAGGGTTACATTTACAGGAAGGTTAGGCTGGTGTCGTGTGCCTTTAGGTCCCCACACGGGTGACGTTAAATGAGCCATTCTAACGTACGACGTTGCTAACGTCCCCTCAAGGTCACGTACTCTTGGGTACGTTAGGGTGACGTTAAGGGTACGTTAGTGGTCACCAAAAACTGTCTAATCTCAGACAGAATGCTACGTCATTTTACAACTCTGAGGGCGGAATTCATAGTCCTGGCCAGAGTAAAGATTTTTCCCGACTTCGGAAAGTAAAGAAATTTCTAAAGCAATTGCTCAGTCCTATTTGGAATTCATAGTTAAAGTTAAGTTTTTACTTTCCCAAGTCAGGAAATATCTTGACTCAAGTAAAGATTTTTCTTAACTTTCTCAAGTTAAGAAAAATTTCTACTTTAGGCAAGATTTCTCTTACTTGCAGAAGTTGGCAGCCATGGTGTTTGTGTATTATCCCTAAGAAAAAGGGAATTTCTCCGCACTATTTACAACTTGATGTAACCTACCTACTCTGTTATCACATCAGTTCTTCATGTTATCAGGTTGTATATGTACACTATCAATAGTAGGAACGTCGTAAAAATATTATTTTGGTATGTACTCTCGAGATAATGTAGAGCCGCATTTCTAGCCGAAAAAAATCACTCCTGTCATTGTGCTGTAGGTAAACAGAACAGTAGGTAAGGTACCTTACCAATACTCGAGTACGTGACCGAATCGAACGAAATTTCAACTTAGGTATTGCAATTTGCAACAAATTATAGAAAATGAAACTACAAGGATGAACTACGGAAGTTTTTTTCCCCCCAGCAAATCTATGTTAAAAACAACCAAACAAACAACAATGCAACAATCCTGGTCCTCGACTTTGTGGTCGTCGGGCATGTTATCTAATACCTACTGCGAAAGTATTGGATACAAGAACACCTAGAATGAATAGGGCAATTTCGAAAGTGAATAATCTTTCATTTCAAAAATGTGTGAGAAAAAGTTGATAGTTTCAACATAAATATGCGAAAACGGGGGAAATATCGGTTCATGTGCCGAATCTTTTATGTTCCCTACGTTCTTCCACCCCCTAGGTTTTTATATAAACTTGTTACTCTGAACGGCGAAAGAAAACATTGATAGTAATTTTCTTCTAATTTGTTGATATGATCAACCCTCCTTTCCCTATATAATTTTGATTCAAAGTTGATTTAAAAAAATTACTCCTGTCAGTACTCACAATACTAGGTACCTACCTACACCTATTATACATCGAGCACACGATGAACCATGAGACTCGAACGTTTCATCACCTCTTGCCCCACTCATGAATTTCAAAAATTTTCTCGAGATCCATAACTTCTTCTCGTATGAAAGCCACTATATACACACACTATAGGAAAACCCTTTTGGAAGGAAGAACTGATGGATTCTCACTAAGCAGATGCTCAAGGTAGCTCTCGTCCTGCCTTGGTTTTTCTGCGCATTTGAGGAAAAAAAAAACTTGAGCACTTGCTTGGTTTTCTGTTTATGAATCTCACTTAAGCGAATGCTCGAGCAATCGCTTAAGCAATTACTTAGTCACTGAATATGAATAGGTTAAGTTGCCACCAGCTACTCAAAGCGTCACTTAAGCATTTCCTTTCAACTAAGTGAGGACTATGAATTCCGCCCTGAAACTACAAAATTAGGGGGGTGGAGCGCTTTATGACAATATCTAAGAAATAGAGTTTCACGCCCACGAACAGACCCACCCAACCAACTACAGATAGCGGCCGAGGATCGCCCGGATTCCCACCCAGAGATGATTCCCCGCAAAACCATCATCCGCGATCCTGTTTTGAATACGTGACGACGACTGATTGAAGAACGGAACTCGGGAAGCAATCACTTCTCCGGCCCAAAAAGTAAAAAAAAAAAAAAAAAAAAAAAAAGGTTCCCGGCAAAACCATCTCAAACCCGATCCGATCGCTTTTGAAGACCGATCGTGTGTGGTTAATCGGTCATGTGCACCGACGTGCAGTTCTGTTACACGGCTGGATCACTGTTACACGATTTTCATCTCCGCTGCGATCCGACGGCGATCCTTCGTTGTGTGCCCTCGAATTACCTTCCGAAAAAAAAAAAAAAAAAAAAAAACGGTAGCGGGCAGGGAAATGACCTTCCGTGAAAACTGGTTGAACTCTGACCGTGGCACGTTCCCCGTTCCGGCGTATTATTTCCGGTATCGGTTCCTTTTTCGCGAACGGGTTCTTCGGGCGGTTCTTCTGTCTGGTGCGCTATAGTTTGGCGCGGCGTTTAAGGGGGAAGGCCGTTAGATTTTTGACCATGGACAATCGGACTGTTGCAGTTTAAACTCCGTCCCGAGGGTTAACGGAGCGGGACAATATTTTGGTCGGACTTGCGGTCAAGCTGATCTAAAAGTTTGTTCAGAATAAACTCTATTTTGTTTGTAGCATCGAGACAGCAGGCTAAGTGTCAGAACAGTTGTAGTAATCACTTCATTTGGGTAGAGAAGTGCTGTGTTCCTATTAGTAAAAAAATTAAATCATTGATAGATAACGCTTGCATACTAGTCTTCAACACATTGGGACATTTTCATGTGTGTTTTCTTATGGTATTTATTACTAAGCAGATCTCAACCGTGCATTGCACGGCGGGGCGTACAGATCAATTAAGTAAATGGGCCATTAATTTATTGAATGGGCCAGTACTTCATTGAATTCTAGCCAGGCTACATCACCTACCCCAGTAGCGTTGTTGTTACAATGTAATCGGTCAGTTGTGTTCAGAAGTCCCTCAAGGGGCTACATACCAAATCTCAGAATCGTCAATTTCGAACGAATGGTCAACGTCATTTCTGATGGTCATAATCATCGTTGTGGCCACTTGGGACAATTTTCGTGAGCAATTTTCGTGAGCAATTTTCGTGACGATTTTTTTGTTATGTGCCATATGAAAGACATGAAAATGTCAAAAACGCTGCAAATTATTACACAACGGTTTATTATTTATGTATTAGACAGCCCTTCTACGTAGATCTCTGGTCCATAATTATTAAACGCCGCTTATAGTATATTTAGTATCGGAACTCAGAGCTTCGGACCTCATAAATGGGTTCAATCCATTACAGCAGCGGAATCTCACAATTTTACGCTTTTTAATATAGCTGATAAACAAAACAATGCATTACCAAGTCATCTTTCCAACACATAAAAGTGTTACCTATACTGTATATTGATATCATCTAATTGGTAAAATTTCAAAAAATGTGCTGACAAAATCACTGAAAATCAAAAACTTCAAAATAGCCTGTTTTTTGCTATTTGTTGTTCGAAATAATTTTTTCAGCAAACTAACATGTGGTATATTCGGAATCAGCGTAAAATTTCCTATAAGAATATGTATCAAGTTTTCAAAAATTTCAAAGTTGAAAAATCAGTCAAAAATCGAAATAATGCCGTCCGCTAGTTGTAAAAATCGGTAATATTTGCATGAAACGTTGTCCAAATTCAGATTGAACTACTCTTATGGAAGTATCCCTGTAACTACTCTTATGGAAGTATGAAGTATCCCTGTATAACCAATCCTAGAACCATGCTGTTTAAAACGTAGGTAGTAGGTGCTTGTTTAAAAAAAAAAAAAAGTAATCACAACTGATGAATTTACTCTGTGAAATATTCCGTCCTCCGATTCTCTCGGTCGCTCTCTTTAATGTTTTACGCTCAACTGTTTTAGGACTTGATGTAGCTTTAATACTGACTGTGGCTTGGAAAATATCAGCCATGAAATTATGAAGAAGTTCTATTTATGTACGTACTAGCACGCAGACCCAAGGCTCGCTCCGCTCGGCCGTCAGTAACGTTAATCTCAAGGCCTCCCTCCACTCGGCCGTCAGTGGAGGGAATCAAAAATTCGCTCATGGGGTCATGCTGCATGACTGGACTTTTTTTTAATATTTCTTTTCGTTTCTATACGTATCACATTCCACTCATATTCATAGGCTTGATATTTGTTAGTACGAATTCGGAGAGCCCTTCAACCGAACAAAGTCGTTTCCTATAACCGGTAGAAGCTGAAAAATGTGTTATCTTCCAAAATCTTCTAGGTTTTTGCGTTTCAGAGGATGCTGATAAATTTTGGTTCCGTGTCTGTCAATCTGCGCCAATTCATTATCCCACCCAAAACAATACTAAGTTTTGTCGCGATGTTGATTAAGTCGTGGGTTGTGTGGGTTAGCTCCTAGTCGGTCCTAGGAAACCTACAAATATATCTTCCGTCGGATCAATAATATCGTGTGCGCATGTGCAAATCTGAATTTCCTGTAATGTTCATTCCTAATAATTGGCTATAATAGAGCATTACGTAGTAGTTTGCTGCTTTTAAAAATTCAATCATGAACTTGAAACATGCAAATTCTTACAGATGATTCTGCCCCTTCGGTTTCCAACGAATAAGAACAAATGCTGAAGTTAACACAGGAACTCGAAATTGGAGGGAGGCATCAAGAAGTTATTCATTCACATCAAGCCCTGCATGTCCCTACCCAATGTTATTCAATGACGTCATCAGCCGAGGGAGCAGGGAGCGTGTAACGCAGCCGTAATTCCTAAACATAACATAACATACAGAAGGGTAGTTACCCCTGTTGATCACCGCTACATGGGGTAGATATCCTTTTCGATTATGAATGTTGCTCCGCTGCCCTCGTTGGGGGGCGAAGAAAATGACAGGATCTTTCCCCTTTCTGGAAGGTGGAATGGATTTTCTCTGTCCCTTCTCCTCCTATACGCGTATAAACAATATCGACTCGTTTGAAGACTGACTGACTGGCCTTCCCCTCTCTTTCAAGGAAATTGGGAAGGAGCTTTTACCATTCCCCATCGCCCATCCACTTTACTGTTGTGAGAAAGAGGGTGCGGAGACGCTGGAACCGCTGCGAGTCGATAATTCCCTTCTCCAGCGCTCTTCTCCTCAGGGATGGAAATGTTTTGGTCATTACTCCCAACCTTCACGAATACCGCAATGTCTTTTAGCTGCGTATCTTCTTTATATATAATTCCGAACGGTCTTTGAAATTGTGAAGAACTTCGCGGTCCGATTTTAGTGTTAGACTGCTCATTCGAATCAGCACGGCCCCAAGTTTGTTGCAAAAGTGTCGCCGTTCGTCTCTATACCCGCCTTGATCGTGTTCTAGGCGGTCCTTATCAACGAGAGTTGTTTATTAGGCTGTGGCGGTGACAACAGTTGCCATCAATTCACGGTAAGTAAGAAACGTAGTGTAGTTACCAACATCTAGGAGAGTTATTTATGAACGAAGAAATTGAAACTGAAGAACTTAGTGGACTTTATATATAATTCCAAACGGTCTTTATATATGACACCCTCTTACAATCAAATAGAACCTCTTCAGAGCTGCCTGTTTAAGAACGTTGAGATAAAATACAGCTCCTATAGCAAAGAGCTGGAAATGCAAATAACCTCATCTACGAGAATCACTCCGTCCCGAAACGATCTCAACCAGGTAACATATATTTATACCAGCATCACCGATCTTCCAAACGTCAACACTGCCAACATTTTAGTAATTTGTGTTGGTCCCGCCAATGTGTGCACAGTGTCGCGCAATGACGAAGAGTTGACACTCTACAAAATCCCAGTAAGGCATAAAACCGGAACCGTCAATCTTATCCAATGGAGGGAAACAATTCAATTTCAACTCACATGACATCGTGGCAGCACACCTCATTGCAACCAAAAAATTCAAAAATATATTCGAAGCACAAATTGGACATGACGCAACACTCGAAATTAATCCAGACACAGAACAAGCACGAACTTTGCTGGAGTGGTACCAGACACATCAGTATGAAGATATCTGTAGCATCTCCTACACACAACTAAACACCAGTTCGACATCTACGAGCACTACCGATCAAGATACAATCAATGACATCAAGAAGGAGATAGAAGACACGGACGCGCTGATTCACACGCTTACAAAGAAACGAAGAAGACTCGAGATAGAATTACACCATCATCTCACCATGCCCAAATTCTGAATTCCCCGATTCAACTTTTTGTTTAGTCTCAAAGTGGCGAGGACCACCTCAGCTGGCGATATTTATTTTATTACATTACTTACATTTCGATCGGTATTTCCTCTTTTTCAATCATTTAATAACATCGCCTTAGCTTTCAACAGGTCACATAACGCCGCAAATAGGTAGCACTTAAATCGTTACTATAATGTGCTGAGTTCCTGTTAGGTACTACTGTTATACGGACTAGATTAGGGCTTTCCAAGCCCTAACAGGCCTCTAGTCAAAACTAAAGCCAAACGATGAAGATTTGAAACTCTATTTCAATGAAGGAACCCTAATTTACCTCATAAAAATTTGTCTACTTCCAACAAATGAAAATAGCTACAGTGAAACCTGCCCATATGGAACCTGCATGTAAGAAAAAACTCTATGTAAGCAAGAATTTTCGTGGTCCCCCTTGGAAGCCTAAAACCTGCATGTGGGTCATTCCATGTCAAATCAACACACTTTAAATTTAAATTTCACCTCACCATTTTAGATTTTGCTCAAATTTGGTATACTCATAGTAGGTGTTGAGACTAAGAAAAATACCAAATTTTAAATTTTCATATCAAACCGTTTCTTAAATATGGCTATGTAAAACTTACGAAATCTCGCCAAAAAACCATGTACGGATTTTATACTATTCGCTCTAGGAACTGTCCTAATTGAGCTAGAGAGCTGGGAGAGGTATCATTTTGCAGCTTTTTTTATGCTCTTTCCAGTGATATACAACAGGACATAGGTTCTAATAACAAAAATGTTGTCAAAATACAAATTAAAATTTTGATTTAATTTTTTTCCAAAAAGTACATAATTTAAAATTTTCAAAATATTCCTATAAATACTTAGTACTGTTGTAAACAATGTGACAAAATATAAATATGGGATGATGATGGGTTCATTGTTAAAAAAAATATTCCTGACACTAGTTTTCCACTAATAGCCCGGTTTTGACTAAATAATAAACATATTACGTACTTTTACCAAAGAGGTGAGCTATTTAATTAAATATATAAAGGAATACTATGTATAAAGGTAAAAAAATATCAGAAATATTAATTCAAAATACTATCTTGTTAAAACAAAACCAATAACCATAGATATACTCCAATAAAAATTAAGTTAGTTAGGTTGTTTGCTTCCGTTTATGGTTTTTTTGGCGAGATTTTGTAAGTTTTACATAGCCATATTTAAGAAACGGTTTGAGACAAAAATTTAAAATTTGGTATTTTTCCTAGTCTCAACACCTACTATGAGTATACCAAATTTGAGCAAAATCTAATATGGTGAGGTAAATAGGGTGTGTTGAATTGACATGGAATGACCCATGTAAGGAAGTTTTTTACCTCCATGTAGGGAATTCGATTTGACCACTCGTTACCTCTGTGTAAGGAAGATGATTGAGGGGAACCTGGATATAAGGAAGAGGGACCTCCATATAAGAAAGGCAAGCCAGCTCAGACATCTGTGTAACAAGTTTTCAACCAAACATATCGAATTACTTCAGGAAGTCAGGGTTTGTCGTCGGAGATGATTTTAGCACCATCAGCCTGTCTGCCCGAACCCCACAAATCGAATGGGATAAGGCAATTTCTGCCCTGCCATCATCATCATCTGGAGCGATGCCTTCCTTCAAAGAATGTGTTGATGTTGACAGTGAAGCTTCTATTTCTGGCGCTAGAACAGACCGAGAAATTGTCGCCGAAATTTCCCACTTGAACAACGAGGATTCAGATGAGGACGACACCGACTATGAAAACCTTCCAGCGCCGTCCAAAAAGTAAGCTCTCGCTATATTAGCCACAGCACAACGATTTTTTGAGTCCAACGAGAGTGACACCATCGTTTGACTTCATCCATGAACTGGAGAATCACGTCAAGATGACGACGGCTGAAAAGCATACGAACATTTCCGATTTTTACGGACAGCCCACGCAATAACGTCCACCTGAATCTTCTATTTTCTTGAATTTTTTTACACACTATATTTTGACGCTGCGTACATTTGCCTACTCCAAATTAAAATTGCCCCCCCTCCCTTCTTTTTTTTTTGTCGCGCCACTTTTACTAGAGATGGCTATGATAATTGTTTCAAAAAACTATTAAACCTTCTCTAACCAAACGAAAAATCATTTATACTTCCTACCAAGGTTCAGTGTTTGAATAAGAACACTTGAGGGGCTGAACTCTAGCTACTTCACTACGTTTTATTCAACATTTAATCAAAAGTAAAGTGTAACTTAAGAATTGAAAATTCAAGTATTCATACTCTAGTAATTATCAACCAATTACAAAACCATAAAAATGCCATAAATTATACCTTGAAACAAAAATTCTATATCCAATCAGTCATAGGATTTTTATTTTAACTACTTTAAATACAATTGTTTGTGAATAGTCATTCCTCAATTGGACGATTGTGGCAGATTATTAAATTATGATTGACTAAATTTCATATAATCATTAATCAACACATACAATTAACTTTATTTTAATGTCATGGACGGATTAAAAAGTAAAGTCTCTGTATACAAGATGGCTGAAAGAACTAATTGAAACAATGATTATGTTTGAAAAAATACATTTATTGATTTTGGAAAAAAAATAAATAAAAATCTACAAAAATATAATTGTTTTATTACAGTTTATCTACCTACTTGTAATGAAGCTATGCAGTAAACAATTAGATTTATAAGAACAAAAGATACAAGAATTATTTAGTGAAAAACTATCAAAAATATGAATTAGTAAAATGATATGTTTTGTTGAGTTATAATAGCATTCTTTAATTGTAATTATAATTGTGGAAAACTTTTTAAATATAGAAAACTGTAATAGGCTATAATTTCATGTTTTATAAAATGAAACATTTTGAAACTAATAAAGTGAAGTGAGGAAAAGTGTATTAGCATTTGAATAATACAAGACAAAATACTTGAAACGTTCGTGCCTTTTTAAGTGAAAATTCTTTTAATAACGTTCGAAACGTCAAGTTTGGATGCTAACTTGTGCTTAATGCTGAGAATGGCAAGGGAATTCAACCTTTCTTGGCCCATGGATGCTCTCTCCCAAGTCTTCAGTCGAGTGCCTACTGGTAAAGACGGTAAAGAGGGGGGGATTTTGGGCCATCGCAATCATCGCAACTGTTTAAGAGAAACAGTCTGGTGTAGTAAATCAAATATAATCTGATCAGGGCCCGTCAAGTGTAATACACTCTGTTTTATGTAGGCCTAAAAATTCTAAAATACTTTATTTATTAAATACAAGACTGGACCGGGCCCCCTCTGGGCCCGGGCCCGAGGCAACAGTACCCACTTCCCCCCCCCCCTCCCATGTGGCGGCCCTGCTGTACAATATATTTCATAATTAAAAAGCTATGCTACTTCAGAGCTTCCACTGGACGCATATCCTTTCCTTTTAATACTAATATAAACGAGTTGCCAGTGGAGTCCATGATGTCGCTCCTTTTTAGTCAAGGATGGTAACATGGCACCTTTTAGGATCATGTCACTCCCAGAGTCCCTTTGGACACCTTGTTCAATGCCGTAATGACCCTTCTGGTTGAGATGCGGCATAAACCTTAATAAAAAAAAAAAAACTCTGATCCCTTCAATGAGCGGATCACAATGTTGCACATTACTGCTTTATTAAGTAACTTTTCCTCAATAAAAGATGGTTTTCATCAAGATGGTATGGACTCTATCATGAGCCCAAAAACGTCGATACGTAGACAGTCGTCATCAGTAGCAACCGTCGAAATTAATCCAATATTAAAACCCTAAGTACTTATTGGCCAACAGAATTTTTATTAACCAACCGACCTAATCATTTGATAATATTATTTCAACAATATTTCGGTCTGTCACTCTCTGTTATAGTTGGCCTTATGAGGGACTTATAGTATTTTGGTTTATTATTTGCAAAAATGAACCTTTGTAATCGACGACTGCTTTACAAGCAGATACCATGTTACATGGATATGTCTTCGATTGGGGATTTCATAACGGTCGTCCTCGAGAGTTGTAAACAAATCCTTTAAATTTGGACTGTGGGCGAAGAAATGTGGGATAAAGAATTTATCATTCTTGGAGGCACAAAAAGCATACTATAAATTAGAGTTATTTCTCCAATACAGACGCAATGAGTTGTTGTTAACAGTCGACTGTTGTCAGGGGATGAAAATGTTTCCTATGGAGTGGAGTAAATGATGCTATTGCTTTACGTTAAGAATATTGTAACCGGCTTATTAAAATTGTTTATAGTCCAATCAACTTAGTTTAGGAATGTAGCCAGGTACGTAAGGAGGGGGAAATTGGTAGCTTGAGGTGTGAACATTTATCACATAAATCAAGCGCTTTCCAACGAGTGGCGAACGATTTTTGTGCGATGAAAACTGCGGAAGTTCCATTTTCCTAGCAACGGCTGGGTTGTACGTGAAATTTTTTCCTACATTTTGACATTTTAAGTATGTCTTTACTTTGGAACATGAACTAAAAAAAGACACTACGTCAGCTCTGCCCATTTCTGTAAGTGTCTTGGCGCGGCGGTCCATGAAAAAGTTACTCTGCCTTATTCTGACATCCTTTCTTAGAGATTTGGCAGGTACGAAGTTGCGTTGAGAAGTTGAAACCTAGGAGAAAAAGTTGAACAACCTTAGAACAAAAAACCTGAAAACCCTCGGAAACTCATACGGTGGATACAGCTTTCGTACAAGTACGCAACCACGAGAGACATTTTATGTCTTTGCGCCCCTTTTCCCCTTCCTATAAAACCCCGTATTGTATTCTAGAGCCACTCAGCTGATCTGGGATCGGTCAGTTGTGTTCAGAAGTCCCTCAAGGGCCCACATACCAAATCTCAGAATCGTGAGATCATTAGGAAAAAAACTGGATTCTAGAGCCACTCAGCTGATCTGGGATCGGTCAGTTGTGTTCAGAAGTCCCTCAAGGGCCCACATACCAAATCTCAGAATCGTGGGATCATTAGGCAAAAAACTGGATTCTAGATCCACTCAGCTGATCTGGGATCGGTCAGTTGTGTTCAGAAGTACCTCAAGGGCCCACATACCAAATCTCAGAATCGTCAGATCATTAAAGAAAAAACTGGATTCTAGAGCCACTCAGCTGATCTGGGATAGGTCAGTTGTGTTCAGAAGTCCCTCAAGGGCCCACATACCAAATCTCAGAATCGTGGGATCATTAGGGAAAAAACTGGATTCTAGAGCCACTCAGCTGATCTGGGATCGGTCAGTTGTGTTCAGAAGTCCCTCAAGGGCCCACATACCAAATCTCAGAATCGTGGGATCATTAGGGAAAAAACTGGATTCTAGAGCCACTCAGCTGATCTGGGATCGGTCAGTTTTGTTCAGAAGTCCCTCAAGGGCCCACATACCAAATCTCAGAATCGTGGGATCATTAGGGAAAAAACTGGATTCTAGAGCCACTCAGCTGATCTGGGATCGGTCAGTTTTGTTCAGAAGTCCCTCAAGGGCCCACATACCAAATCTCAGAATCGTGAAATCATTAGGGAATCTCCGCGTAACGCGTGACGCGTGACGCTCCCCCCCGTGACGCTTTTTCATTTGTGTGCCATAGCAAAGACATGAAATGTCAAAAACACTGAAATTGTGACATCAATTTTGCGTGACGGAAATTTTTGGTTGACCTCCCAGAGCAAAGACATATCCATGTCAAAATCCAAGTAATCTAAAACAGGATTCTAGGAATTATTACGAGTGCTCCATGGTTGTCAACTTGGATGTCAACTTACATCGAGATTTGAATATTCCGATGGTAGGAGAAGTCATCAAAGAACAATTTCATGACCTCCATACCCGCATGACTTACCATACCAACCAATTGGCATCCAATGTCGTGAGGAATCAGCCGACACGAAGAGAATCCAGAAGGCTCAAACGAAGACAGCCCATCGACCTTCTCGGAACCGAATGAAGTGCAATAAAATATGAGGTACTAGCCGCTCCGGCTCGCTACGCTCGCCTCCACGTCCAGCCGGAGGGCAAGCCCCCCGGACCCCCCCTTAAATTGCTCGCTTCGCTCGCAAAATGTGGCATGTAGGGAATTTTGCTCGCTTCGCTCGCAAAGTGTGGCATGTAGGGAATGTTGCTCGCTTTGCTCGCAAATGGTAGATCCCTAAGGGTAGGTTTAACGTGTGTAGGGGATGTTGCTCGCTTCGCTCGCAGACGGTAGATCTCTAAGGGTAGGTTTAACTTCTGTAGGGGATGCTGCTCGCTTCGCTCGCTTGAGAAAGTTATACTGTTCACCCAACTTGGCAGACGTTTTTTTCAGTTGGGAATTCTTACAAACAAATTAAATCTTATAAAACTACGTGGAACCACGAAAAGTTTAGTGTGGTATGTAGGGAATGTTGCTCGCTTCGCTCGCAAAGTGTGGCTGTATACATGCGATGTATTACAATTGAAACATGTAGAGGATGTTGCTCGCTTCGCTCGCAAAGGGTAGGTTTTACTTCTGTAGGGGATGCTGCTCGCTTCGCTCGCTTGAAGAAGTTATACTGCCCACCCAACTTGGCAGACGTTTTTTTTTTTTTTCTGTTGGAAATTCTTACAAACAAATTAATTCTTATAAAACTACGTGGAACCACGAAAACTTTATTAGGGAATGTTGTACTGCCCACCCAACTTGGCAGACGTTTTTTTCAGTTGGGAATTCTTACAAACAAATTAAATCTTATAAAACTACGTGGAACCACGAAAAGTTTATTCGGGGATGTTGCTCGCTTCGCTCGCAAGGTATACCTGTATATGTGTAGGACAAAGTCCGTATTTATTATTTGAAATGGCTCTCGCTTCGCTCGCAAGGTAGGTACCTATGTATACCTGCTCGCCTCGCAACATTGTGACATCGATTCCTTCACGTCAATTCTTGAGCCTTCTCTCGCTCACGGCACAATCATTTTAATCGCTTTGCTCGCTTCCCCTCGCAATTTGACCCACTGCCCGTCACTTTTTTCGATATCCGATTTCGGATTCAGATTCGGCGGACCCAAAGCTGTATTTCGCTCGCGAAAACCGTTCCGAAAAACGTACCGTTATGGGGTATATTTTAATCGGAAAAAACCAAGTTTTTGGCGGACTTTTCGAGAAAACGGGTCCGTACTCTCGCATTTTTTTGACGCATTTCCCGATACTTTTTTCGCGATCCGATCGCGCCGTCGTCTTCCTCGTAGGAAAACCTACGAAACCCGTATTTTTCCGGAATTGTCAACGGCCGTTTAGAGGGGTAGGGGAAGCGGGGAAGTGGAAAAAGCGCACATTAACCGGAACTTCGACCCCCCTCCCGCCCTACGGCCCATGGTTCGGGTGGGATTAAACAATTTTAAATTCGCTCGCTCCCACTTTTGGAAAATCCCAAGAAGATCCCCCCACTCGTAGATCCGGCCCACTCAGCCGTTTGGCCGTGCATAGCATGGACAGACAGACAAACAGACAAACAGACGGAGTTTCATTCTTATAAATAATAGAGATAGAGATAGAGAAAAATAGAGATATACAACCCGCTGAACCAGAATACTTGTGAAGGATGGCCAATGGGTCATACCTTAGCTAAAATGTCTTGTTATTATAAATATTCATTGTTATTTGCCAAATTTTATTGTTCAGAGAACAGAAAAATTGTCAATATAGTTTATAAAAAAAGTGATGGATACTCTATTGGATGCTCACTCCATGAAATTCACACATTGAACTTTCCTTAGCTAATATGTACCTACTTCAATCTGACTTCGGTTGAGTATAGTTTTGGTTCCTAACACCCCCACATCTCCTTAAACACATTAATATAGTGAATATTTCTCGACGACAATGAAAATGATGGAGAACATATATTCGAATGCGGATAATAGATATTGGATATTAACAATAAAAACTGCATTATATCAAATGCGGACAAACTACGATCTACACTACACCGGGAAGCAAAACGCATCCTCAGCCACGCTAGTTTTGGTTTATTATTTATAATAATAAGCCTATGTGATCGTGTAGCAAAAAATTTTTATAACCCCCCCTCAAACTTTGTCACTTTACGTTTCAAGGTGCGTAGAATCCAAATTTGAAATGTCGGTCCGCCGTCCGCCGTTCGCCGTCCGGGCCATCAAAGGCCTAAGAATTGACTTAAAAAACCCGTTCTTTCGCACATAGACTCCATTTGGGGTCTAGTTGGTCCTAACGTTTAACCATCCCGATCGCTTTACTCGCATAGATGCTATGGGCCAAAAACGGGCGAAAAAGTGTGTTTTTCTACGCGCGCACGCCTGGCACGCTTGGCAGGGGGTCACGGTGGGTGGTGAGGGGGGGTGAGCGGGCGGTGGAGTGAGAGGAGGCGCCGGCGCCGCGGCACCTTGTGGTGGGTACGGCCGGCGCCGGCGTTCCTTCGAGGCATGAATATATGTTTTTTCAAGGTCATAATACCAAAGCTTTTCCTACGCATATTTAATAACATATCCTCTCGACTTTTCGTACGTGCTTAGATAATGATATTATTAAGGCAATAACTATTTGAATAGATTGGAGCTCAAATCGAGAAATATAAACATGCGTATATAATTATAGAAGTATAGGTTGTGGCAACTCGAAATAGGATACGCCGAGGAGTCTGGACGGGCCTTATGACGTACGCTAGCCAACTAAAACTATGATCATACTCAATTGAAAAAATAATAAACCTTTGTGAAATAATTTGCAGCGTTTTTTAAATTATTCGGAGATACGTCTTTCCCAGGCACAAGCGAGGGGCCGGTAGTGTATCAGAGAGGATAGAAAGGTCATTCTATACTCATATATTTTCTGATTATTTATTCATAGGAGTGTGAATATGTATTCAAATGCTGATAATAGAAAGTGGATATTACAATAAAAACTGCATTATATCATATGAGGACAAAGTAGGATCTCCACTACACCGGGAAGCAAAACGCATCCTCAGCCACGCCATCAGTCTATGCTTAACCTCTTCGTTGTCGGAGGGCTCCTATAGGTTACATCTCAAATCTATAGGCGTCTCCGGAATCGATTGTCGTGATCGGTTTCGGTCTTTTCCAGACTTTACGTCCTGAAAAGGATGAAAGAGTGGAAGAGTCGGTTTCTTACCTGAAGTTGAAGCCGATTTTACGATCACAGCTTGTGTAGAACTCGATTTATCCGTCACGATGGAATCAACCCCACGTGGGGAAACCGAATTCACTGATAGCTTGTTTTCGTCCTGAGGAGTTATGGGGAGGGGTGTGACCCCCTCGACAGTCTCCAATGACATGCCAAAGTTGTCTAATTTTATTACATACCTTCTGCTTATCTAGGAAACGTGAATCTTGGTGACGTAGTACATATTTTTCAACATTTCTATCTGACTTCGGTTGAGTATAGTTTTGGTTCCTAACACCCCCACATCCCAACCAACCTGGGTAGATTCTTAACGGGTGTTAAGATTGCGTGCTACATTCATCACTACCTGCCCCCGAAACGTGAACACAGGTTTGTCCATTAATCATCATCAACCCCACCAGGGGATGTGATGTCGAATTAATTACTCAGATTCGTGAGGGGAGGAAACCCATCACATTAAAGACGGTGTTGATACGATACGAAGGGGAAATGAAAAGAGGTAGCTACTTCAACAAATGGAATACGGATGGTTTATGTTGGGATTAACGCTGCTATCTGTGAAACGACATAGAAATAAAATGGAATACAATTAAATAACATTAAAGATAGACCACTGATAGAAATTAGAAGAGAGAACAGTACACATGTTGCTCCAACGTTGATAGTACAAAAGTCAAATATTGTTTGGGGTTGTCTCGTGTTGGTATTAATTGATAAAATGGTCAACCTGTTATGATTTTAAGATGAGATGATAATTAACCGAATTTCACGTACCTAGATAATGCTTGCCGAACAATCTTATTAATAAATACCTCATTTTCTGTATTAAGAACTAGAAAATGAGTTTTTAGTACTTTTACTCAAAGTAGTTCAAAAATTTGTGACCTGAACGATGAACGATGCAATATTATATCGTCCAAATAGGTGTCTAACCTACTACGTAGTCAAAAAAGTCAAAGTTGTGGAAACCCATTTCAAAACGGAAGTTAGTGAAAAAACGTTGTCTATTTCCACGAAAAATAATGAGTTACAATGTTAAATCGATTTCGATGGTTGGGGCTAACTAGTTATAATGATAATATATAACTATAACTATAATTATAATAACTAGTTGAACGCCTGGCGGGAAAAACGTTGGATGTTACATATTTTGGAATTTTTTTTTTCGATGGAATAACGTTGGTTGTGTCTTCAGTCATGTGTTCCTGGTGTTTTTCGTTGTCATAGAACCTGATAAATCCCTCTAATTTTGGTAGAAAGGAACAAAGTGGTCACTTTTAGCGAATTTTTGAAGAAAATTAAGCTATTGCTCTCGCCTCAAAATTTGTAGCATGTGAATTTTTGAAAAAATTTTATGCAGAAATCCGTTTCAGGCTATTCTGAATCATATTCTGAAGTTTAGCGCATTTTTTTATGTATGTATGTATGTATATATATGTATATATGTATGTATGTGTCATTCCAGACGATAACTGTCCGTAGAATTGTGCTAGAAACTTCAAACAAATTTTAAAATGTTAAGGACACAAAACGAAAGTTCAAGTTCGTTGGGCAGCATGATCGGATTACATCTTCGGGTTGAAATTTTCTAAAATGTAGTCAAAAATTTCAAAATAGCCTGTTTTTTGCGATTTGTTGTGTGAAATAAATTTTTCAGCATACTAACATGTGGTATATTCGGAATCAGCGTAAAATTTCCTATAAGAATATGTATCAAGTTTTCAAAAATTTCAAAGTTGAAAAATCAGTCAAAAATCGAAATAATGCCGTTCGCTAGTTGTAAAAATTGGTAATATTTGCATGAAACATTGTCCAAATTCAGATTGAACTACTCTTATGGAAGTATCCCTGTATAACCAATCCTAGAACCACGCTGTTTAAAACGTAGGTAGTAGGTGCTTTAAAAAAAAAAAAATGTAATCACAACTGATGAGTTTACTCTGTGCATGTGTTAATAATTTGATTCCATGTTTGTCTATCAAAATCATAAACTAAAATTTCTCAACACGATCAATAGCGACTGAAATGTCGAAGATTTCTTCAAAAATTCGCTCATGGGGTCATGCTGCATGATTGGACTTTTTCAATTGTGTTATCAGTCATAACGATTTCTGCAGGCGGGACTGACTCTTCCCCTACCACGGGCAGTAGCCCCATATCGGGGAATAATTGTCCACCTATGTAAGGGTTAAGTCTAACTTAACTACTTAGTAGTAGCAACATGATTTCTGTTGTATTTAACCCTATTGATGTATGTTTTGTTCAATTAAGGACTGGTCTACTTATTCGATGAAACCCGGACGCCCCGGTTGCTTTCCACTTTGTGCCTTAGGATAAAATGCTAAAACATGGAACATGCTTTTTTCCCGCTAATTCTTAAATGTAAATAGATTTAAAAATTCGACATAAATGTTTTACTAATCGAAGTTAGAAGGAAGTATCGAGGTAGGTAATTTTCTGTAACGTTGCGCGTCGACAATTACCAAGATAACCAAGATTAACTTCTCAACCAAGAGACAACAAAAAAAGTCCAGTCATGCAGCATGACCCCATGAGCGAATTTTTGAAGATGTTTCATGCAAATGTTTCATGCAAATATTACCGATTTTTACAACTAGCGAACGGCATTATTTCGATTTTGACTGATTTTTCAACTTTGAAATTTTTGAAAACTCGATACATATTCTTATAGGAAATTTTACGCTGATTCCGAATCTACCACATGTTAGTATGCTGAAAAAATTATTTCGCACAACAAATCGCAAAAAACAGGCTATTTTGAAATTTTTGACTACATTTTTGAAAATTTCAACCCGAAGATGTAATCCGATCATGCTGGCCAACGAACTTGAACTTTCGTTTTGTGTCCTTAACATTTTAAAATTTGTTTGAAGTTTGTAGCACAATTCTACGGACAGTTATCGTCTGGAATGACACATACATACCTACATACATACATACATACATATATACATACATACATACATACATAAAAAAATGCGTTAAACTTCAGAATATGATTCAGAATAGCCTGAAACGGATTTCTGCATAAAATTTTTTCAAAAATTCACATTCTACAAATTTTGAGGCGAGAGCAATAGCTTAATTTTCTTCAAAAATTCGCTAACAAGCGGCATACTTTACTATATCCATATATAACATAAATAAATATAAAACTACGGCATGAATAGAAGATTAAGTACGAAAGAAATGCGTGATAAATCGAGAGCTTTTCAACGAATGGAGAACGATTTTTGTCCGGTGAAAACTACAGAAGTTTCATTTCCCCAGCAACGGAAACGTTGTAAGTGAAAATCATAAGAAAATTTCGTGTCTTCGATTGGGGATTTCATAAAGGTTGTCCTCGAGAGTTGTAAACAAATCCTTTAACTTTGGACTGTAGGCGACGAAATGTAGGATAAAGAATTTGTTGTTTTATTTGATAACGTTTCGTCCTCTTACTGAGAACATCTTCAGATCTTGCTTTCTTGACATTGAGTTGACTTGGTGAGCCGCTGTTTTATTTGACAAATCCGTTATATTCGGATGTTAATAAATTTCTTTCCTGGACACACCAGGATCTGAAGATGTCCTCAGTAAGAGGACGAAACGTTATCAAATAAAACAAAAACAAATCAAACCGTTCTCCAAATTATTTCTGTTCTAGAACCAAAAATTTCAACCATGTATCATGTTTTCTCCTCGATATTGATTCGAAATTCTATGAAAACATCAGAAATTAACAAGCGGTTGCAATCAACAACAATTTATTGGAACGTAGAGGAATTAGGTACTTCAAAGAACTCTTTGGCTAAATTGATCCTCTATTTCTTTTGATCTCCTCATCTTTCATTGGTCCCTCATAAGCCTAACTGAAGTGCTGCTCCGTCTCCAAACCCAAGCTCCGCACTTCTCCATCTTTTTCTTGCGCCTCTAAGGCACATGCTGGATGCACGCAATATCGCCATTGTGATGCGGACTCTCAACCATCCTCGAACAACCGTCTGAGGCCGATTCCAAATGTCTGCTAAGCGCTCACCCAATACTTTCACAAAGGCATTCATTTGAGGAGCACATAGACCATCGACTGAACATACCAGGGGTGTGAATGAGGCATGCCTCTCTTCACATGCATTCAGATACGTTGCAATCATGTTCACAATATCAATTATTGAGAATGATCACCTGTGTGTAAACAATTATTTATATAACCATGCTCATAACTCAGTTTGTTGGACACGCACTTCGCCGTAGTTAACATAATATTGTTGGATAAATCGAGAACTTTCGAACGAATGGTCAACGAATTTTGTGGGATGAAAAACGACGAAGTACCATTTCCCTAGCAACGACTCGGTTGTAGGCGGAAATCACTGTAATTAATTTCGTGCGCGGAAAAAAATTGACTCGCAAAATTCGCTAGGACCCCAGGGCTAAAACATGATACATATTAATAAATGAAATAATTTCATTTATTTTCCCTCGGACGCATCCCGACTAATTCCAACAAAACAACGGTTTACTTATAGAAATGTTGAAAATAACTGTGGAGAGAAGCCACTACAATGAGTTGTTGTTAACAGTCGACTGTTGTCAAGAGGATGAAAATGTTTCCTATGGAGTGGAGTAAATGATGCTATTGGTTTTCGATAAGAATATTGTAACCGGCTTATTAAAATTGTTTATAGTCCAATCAACTTAGTTTTGGAATGTAGCCAGGTACGTGAGGAGGGGGAAATTGGTAGCTAAAGATGTGAACATTTATCACATAAATCAAGCGCTTTCCAACGAGTAGCGAACGATTTCTGTGCGATGAAAACTGCGGAAGTTCCATTCCCCTAGCAACGGCTGGGTTGTACGTGAACATCATTAGAAATTGTGACATCAACTTTTGCGTGACGAAAATTTTTGGTTGACCCCCAGAGCAAAGACATAGCCATGTCAAAATTTGGATCTGAAGATGTCCTCAGTAAGAGGACGAAACGTTATCAAATAAAACAATAAATGAAATAATTTCATTTATTTTCCCTCGGACGCATCCCGACTAATTCCAACAAAACAACGGTTTACTTATAGAAATGTTGAAAATAACTGTGGAGAGAAGCCACTACAATGAGTTGTTGTTAACAGTCGACTGTTGTCAAGAGGATGAAAATGTTTCCTATGGAGTGGAGTAAATGATGCTATTGGTTTTCGATAAGAATATTGTAACCGGCTTATTAAAATTGTTTATAGTCCAATCAACTTAGTTTAGGAATGTAGCCAGGTACCTAAGGAGGGGGAAATTGGTAGCTTGAGGTGTGAACATTTATCACATAAATCAAGTGCTTTCCAACGAGTGGCGAACGATTTCTGTGCGATGAAAACTGCGGAAGTTCCATTCCCCTAGCAACGGCTGGGTTGTACGTGAACATCATTAGAAATTGTGACATCAACTTTTGCGTGACGGAAATTTTTGGTTGACCCCCCAGAGCAAAGACATATCCATGTCAAAATTTCGTGACGTAACGTTTTCGGGCAGTTAGCTCAAGGCTAAAGCATGTTCCATGCTAAAAAAAAAAAACTGAGAGGTAAACTGCATTCGAAATGTAGCTTTTCCGTATTGCTTACGCAAATGTAGGATGATTTACGATTGATTCTGAGGGTGAAAGCTCGCATCAGCGATATCACTGGCAAGGCGAGTGCGTGAAATTGAGTGCTTTCCAACGAGTGGTCAACAGCGAACTGGGCTGATGAGAGATAACAGTATTAATTTCACCAATTTGAACAGGAAATTGTCCTTTTGTTCGCAATTAATTAAATTAAAAACTGTCGGGAACTTGGCAATATGTCGACACATAAACTGGTCGACACCTCCTGTCGCCATATTTCCACACCAGGTGTTGAAGAACGTCGATAACGCACATCTTTGAAACTGGTCGACGGATTTATGTCGAAAAATTTGAGATCCGTTTTTCGCTGTATTTCAACAACAGGAGTTGAACATGAGCTAAAAACACCCCTCTTGAAACTGGTCGACTGCTAAACGACGACAAAAGGGTTGTTTGGCCACTACTTGTCCTCAGCCTTGGTCCCATGGGGTCTTTCAATCCGAGGATTAAATGAAAAGTCACATTTACGTTTCTAAACTGTTATGTGATCGTGTTATGAGACCACGAAACTATACACTTCATTCTGATTTACACATCCAACTAATCTGCATTTTTACTAAGGGATTGACTACTTGATGTTATGTATTTTTGAGATGCGAGCTTGCGAGCATCCAGACCACCAAACTATACACTTCATTCCAACCTACATGTCAGGTATACGAAGGATGTCGATGTAAATATGTCGACGTATCCCCATGGTTGACTTGGACGACCTTTTTCAACAAGGGGTGTTGAAAGTTGTCGACTAGTCGCTGTATTTTTGTGTCGCCATATTTCCAATGCCTGTGAAATCGACATTGGTCAACCCTTGGTGTTGAAAGATGTCGACACGGCTTCTTGCCCGTTTGTCGACCAGTTTATGTGTCGACATATTGCCCCCCATCCAAACTGTCTATTCAATTATTCAATGCATAGCTGCAATATTACAGGTTATTACTCGCTTTGTGGCGTTAACAGGAGGCGCTGAACTGCGAAGTAATGCATAATGAAAAATTAGCCTTTCCCTTTCTATGTGGCAAGCGGTATGGAAAGAACCGCCTGACTAACTCGGCGTTTTGTTCTTCTTTAGTAGCTCGATAGGGATCGATATCGCATAGGGAAGTCATTCCCAGATCGCCTATGCGATAGTCCAATCTGGTTGGAGGGAAGTCGCGAATTAAAATTCCAACTGGACGGGGTGCATCTCGTTTGGTTCGTGAAGGTTGTTTTTCCCGTGAAATGGTCACGGTTGGATGTGGATGCGGCTTTCTTCCCCTTAACCACCTGCCTCAGGGTGCATTCCTCTCTCAGCTATGCATGAATCATTCGAACTAGCTCGCTATGAAGAGGGGCCTCCGATTCTGACAATGGCGTAACACCGGGTACGAAGTTAAGGAATGCTATTCTGTCGTTCTCGCGGTCCATGTTCTGATTGGTAACGAGAAATGGTCCAACAAAAAGTTCCAGTCATGCAGCATGATCGTATGAGCGAATTTTCCTAAATTACCTTTACTATTACAACATGTAACATTTTAATGAAATTCGAGCGATTTCAGAAGAAAGAAACTGTTAAATGAGAAACTCGTAAACTATCCGCTTTACAAGCAGATACCATGTTACATGGACATGTCTTTGATTGGGGATTTCATAACGGTTGTCCTCGACTGGGGAACTTGGCAATATGTCGACACATAAACTGGTCGACACCTCCTGTCGCCATATTTCCACACCAGGTGTTGAAGAACGTCGATAACGCACATCTTTGAAACTGGTCGACGGATTTATGTCGAAAATTTTGAGATCCGTTTTTCGCTGTATTTCAACAACAGGAGTTTAACATGAGCTACGAGTAAAAACACTCCTCTTGAAACTGGTCGACTGCTAAACGACGACAAAAGGGTTGTTTGGCCACTACCTGTCCTCAGCCTTGGTCCCATGGGGTCTTTCAATCCGAGGATTAAATGAAAAGTCACATTTACGTTTCTAAACTGTTATGTGATCGTGTTATGAGACCACGAAACTATACACTTCATTCTGATCTACACATCCAACTAATCTGCATTTTTACTAAGGGATTGACTACTTGATGTTATGTATTTTTGAGATGCGAGCTTGCGAGCATCCAGACCACCAAACTATACACTTCATTCTAACCTACATGTCAGGTATACGAAGGATGTCGATGTAAATATGTCGACGTATCCCCATGGTTGACTTGGACGACCTTTTTCAACAAGGGGTGTTGAAAGTTGTCGACTAGTCGCTGTATTTTTGTGTCGCCATATTTCCAATGCCTGTGAAATCGACATTGGTCAACCCTTGGTGTTGAAACATGTCGACACGGCTTCTTGCCCGTTTGTCGACCAGTTTATGTGTCGACATATTGCCAAGTTCCCGTATTTCATAACGGTTGTCCTCGACTGTTGTCAAGAGGATGAAAATGTTTTCTATGGAGTGGAGTAAATGATGCTATTGCTTTACGTTAAGAATATTGTAACCGGCTAATTGTTTATAGTCCAATCAACTTAGTTTTGGAATGTAGCCAGGTACGTAAGGAGGGGGAAATTGGTAGCTTGAGATGTGAACATTTATCACATAAATCAAGCGCTTTCCAACGAGTGGCGAACGATTTTTGTGCGATGAAAACTGCAGAAGTTACATCCCCCTAGCAACGGCTGGGTTGTACGTGAAAAACACTGAAATTGTGACACAAATTTTGCGTCACGGAAATTTTTGGTTGACCCCCCAGAGCAAAGACATATCCATGTCAAAACAATTCTATGGTAGCAAACTCATGGTAAATAAAATTCGCTGATTCAAAAAAGATTTTGGATTTTTAGGGTTTTTGACATTTTCATGTCTTTGCCCTGGCACATTGCACAAAAAACTGTCACGTAACGTAACGTAAATATTTTGACGATTTCCGCTTACAACCGAGTCGTTGCTAGGGAAATGGTACTTCGTCGTTTTTCATCCCGAAAAATTCGTTGACCATTCGTTCGAAAGCTCTCGATTTATCCAACCATATTATGTTTACTACTGCGAAGTGCGTGGCCAACAAGCTGAGTTATGAGCAAGGTTATTTGAATAATTGTGTACACTCAGGTGATCATTCTCAATAATTGATATTGTGAACATGATTGCCACCGCTTGTTAATTTCTGATGATTTCATTGAGCTGGTGTTTCGATGATTTGATTCATAGCAGGTGATCCAAATATTGCGAGAACGGTTTGATTTGTGAAGCGGTGGTTAAATCATTTTAATAGGTAATTTCTATGCTTTACACTCTAGGAAGCTGTAATTTCTTATGTAGCCTCTTTAGGACATTGACTTGACGATGCCCAGGGTCCGGACCAGATGAGTGGCTTTTGAAGCTAATTTCTATGTTTTACACTCTAGGAAGCTGTAATTTCGTATGTAGTCTCTTTAGCACATTTACGTGACGATGCCCAGGGTACGGATCAGCTGAGTGGCTCTTAGAGCTTGCATACGAGTCTGCAGGGGGGTAGGTGATGTAGCCTGGCTCGAATTCAATGAAGTACCCACGGGTGTCGGAACAATGAGTCAACACGATCGCGAATTCAATTAAGTACCCACGGGAGGGCGGTTTCTCTTATGGCCCATTTAATTGATTTGTACGCCCCGCCGTGCGATGCACGGGTGAGATCTGCCTAGTAATAAATACAATAAGAAAACACACATGAAAATGTCCCAATGTGTTGCAGACTGGTATGCAAGCATTTCAAGCTGCTTTGTCTTTCTTATGATATTTTATATAATAACCTCTCCAATCAACCAAAAAATAAAACCAATAATAAATTAAAATAAAACAAGTTAAATAAAATAAAATTTATTTTTAAACGGTTTTTTTTCGTTTATGTGCCAAAGTAAAGACATAAAATGTCAAAAGTTATTATGATGATGCATATCTGGTGTGAGAGATTTATCATGTCGTCGTACTAGTTGATACTAAACCCTCGATTTTACAAAGATTCTCCATTTTTATTTAAAAATATGAATGTAATGATGGATGTCGATGGGGTGTTGTCGAATTTGATGAACATGATGACATGCAGAAGTATAACTCCATGTACCATAGCAATACTAATTCCGTGAATACCACTTTTATGCCCACTTACTTTACATGAAACTTTTTTTCCCAGTTTTTATATATTTTTCATAAATATTGATGCAATTCAAGTACCAATGTTCTCAGCATAATTGTATGCATAAATTTTGTATGTCCCAGTTAATCGTTGATAACTAATTCTAAGCATGGCTAATAGAGCGAATTTTCAAAGAAAATTCGTGATAAAATTAAAATAGTGCCTTAAATTCTGATTGAGGCCAACCATGTCCTGTATGAAACTAAGAAGACAGCCGCGTGACGAGATCACAAAGAAAATTTTAGGACACGCAGCAGAGCTCGAAAACTACAAAATGTTGGTCAATTATGTGTATTTTTCCCTTAAAAATCGATTTTTCTCAATCATTTATGAATTTGAGAGATCTGGGGGTGGTCCTAATCAACTCAGCGCTGAAGAACATTTCGACTACATGCCATGATGCAAAAAATCGATTTTTTAAAAAGCATTTTTTGGGCTAAAAAATTGTAAATTGGAAGTGGAGTTCTGGAGCGATCGGGCTGAACAACGAACTCGACCTATCTTTTGCCAAGACGGAACGAAATGTTTACGCCGTATTTATAGGGAGTTGTCGTCTGGAAAAACACTGTAAAATAATGCTACTTAAATAAATGAATCTATGTGACCCTGCAAGGGAAAAGAGAGCTTAATTTGTCAAGGCTTTTTTTCCAGGAGATCAAAAAAACGAAGATTGGGTCAACAAATTAATTTATTTTTGTAATATTTTTTCGGGTCCTAAAACTATTTTTCTTTTTGCCCAATAATCATCAAAACTTGAATTTTCTACATTTAGCGAATTTTCTTAGAAAATGAAGCTATTGCAGTGGCTCCAAAGATTTTAAAATGAAAATTTTCAAAAATTTTCTCCATCGAAATCTGTTTTGAGGCATTCTGAAATGATTCCTGGATTTTAACGCTTTTTTATATATATATATATATATATATATATATATATATATATATATATATATATATATATATATATATATATATATATATATATATATATAAGTATATATATGTATGTGTCATTCCAGACGATAACTCTCGATAGAATTGAGATAAAAACTTCGTTCTTTCGCCAAAAAATCAAGCATTTCAAAAGAAAGGATGAGTTCGTTGGACAACACTTTTTGAGCACATTAAATTGGTCAAATTTCAAAAAATGTACTCAAAAAATCACTAAAAATAGCTAAAAACGGCTAAAAATCGTTTAATTCATATTTGCCGGTAGACTATTGCTCAAATAAAGTCTATTAACTATGAAATAGAACATTCAAAAATTTATGTCTAAAATTATGCTGTAAAATGTACTCAAAATTCATTAAAATTTACTAAAAAATCGATGAAAACCGCAAAAAAGCTAAAAATTTAAAACCTCTATTTGAACTGGAGATTATTATTTAGAATACGTTTTTTGTAATAAAATCAATAGTTAACAATTTACTTGCACTCAAAAAGCTCAAATTTCAAATCAATCTAATATTAGGTATATAATACGATGATTTACGAAAATTCGCTCATACGATCATGCTGCATGACTGGAACTTTTTCATTGTATTTGTAATTCCGAAAAACTGCAGCTTTGCAAATCTGCTGAAACCTGCTGAAATTTTGCAATTTTCAGGCCCGCTTTTTTCAAACTAAGAAAAAATCATAAGTTTTGATTAGTAGATTGGGTAGGTTGAGGGTAGAGAATTTTCAAGCTTCTCTGATAGTCATTTATTGAGGACTTTCTCCAAATACATGGCCTGTTCAGAACGTATTATTTTATAGATGAGCTGTTAAATGTTCATGTATAAGTTGGGAGGCCTCCTTGTACATCATGACCAGTTGTGGTTGGTGATGTTAACAGCTCATCTATCAAATAATATTTGGCGAAAGCGCTCAGCAAACCTCAGTAAATGACTATCGGAGTAGCCTGAAAATTCTCTACCCTCAACCTATCCAACCAACTAAGGAAAAGGCAACACTCCATAACCATTATAAATTTTGATTGGAAAATGATAGAGAAAACGAAAAAAGATTTTGTTCGGCATAATGTGGAGAAAAATTCATTAAAATTTCCACACAAAAACATCGAAAAAACTGCAAAAATGTATACGATCATTTTTGTTGCAAATTTATTAAGCTTCAATTATGTACTCATACGGTACACTTTTACCTCCGACCGAAGGTTCTCGAGATATTAACGAATTTCGTGGTTCCACATAGTTTTGTAAGATTTAATTTGAAAGTAATTTCCAACTGAAACCTCTTGAAACTCATACGGTGGATACAGCTTTCGTACAAGTACGCAACCACGAGAGACATTTTATGTCTTTGCGCCCCCTTTCCCCTTCCTATAAAACCCTTATTGTATTCTAGAGCCACTCAGCTGATCTGGGATCGGTCAGTTGTGTTCAGAAGTCCCTCAAGGGCCCACATACCAAATCTCAGAATCGTGGGATCATTAAAGAAAAAACTGGATTCTAGAGCCACTCAGCTGATCTGGGATCGGTCAGTTGTGTTCAGAAGTCCCTCAAGGGGCTACATACCAAATCTCAGAATCGTGGGATCATTAGGGAAAAAACTGGATTCTAGAGCCACTCAGCTGATCTGGGATCGGTCAGTTGTGTTCAGAAGTCCCTCGAGGGCCCACATACCAAATCTCAGAATCGTGGGATCATTAGGGAAAAAACTGGATTCTAGAGCCACTCAGCTGATCTGGGATCGGTCACTTGTGTTCAAAAGTCCCTCAAGGGCCCACATATCAAATCTCAGAATCGTGGGATCACTAGGGAAAAAACTGGATTCTAGAGCCACTCAGCTGATCTGGGATCGGTCAGTTGTGTTCAGAAGTCCCTCAAGGGCCCACATACCAAATCTCAGAATCGTGGGATCATTAGGGAAAAAACAGGATTCTAGAGCCACTCAGCTGATCTGGGATCGGTCAGTTGTGTTCAGAAGTCCCTCAAGGGCCCACATACCAAATCTCAGAATCGTGGGATCATTAGGGAAAAAACTGGATTCTAGAGCCACTCAGCTGATCTGGGATCGGTCAGTTGTGTTCAGAAGTCCCTCAAGGGCCCACATACCAAATCTCAGAATCGTGGGATCATTAGGGAAAAAACTGGATTCTAGAGCCACTCAGCTGATCTGGGATCGGTCACTTGTGTTCAGAAGTCCCTCAAGGGCCCACATACCAAATCTCAGAATCGTGGGATCATTAGGGAAAAAACTGGATTCTAGAGCCACTCAGCTGATCTGGGATCGGTCAGTTGTGTTCAGAAGTCCCTCAAGGGCCCACATACCAAATCTCAGAATCGTGGGATCATTAGGGAAAAAACTGGATTCTAGAGCCACTCAGCTGATCTGGGATCGGTCAGTTGTGTTCAGAAGTCCCTCAAGGGCCCACATACCAAATCTCAGAATCGTGGGATCATTAGGGAAAAAACTGGATTCTAGAGCCACTCAGCTGATCTGGGATCGGTCAGTTGTGTTCAGAAGTCCTTCAAGGGCCCACATACCAAATCTCAGAATCGTGGGATCATTAGGGAAAAAACTGGATTCTAGAGCCACTCAGCTGATCTGGGATCGGTCAGTTGTGTTCAGAAGTCCCTCAAGGGGCTACATACCAAATCTCAGAATCGTGAGATCATTAGGGGAAAAACTGGATTTTAGAGCCACTCAGCTGATCTGGGATCGGTCAGTTGTGTTCAGAAGTCCTTCAAGGGCCCACATACCAAATCTCAGAATCGTGGGATCATTAGGGAAAAAACTGGATTCTAGAGCCACTCAGCTGATCTGGGATCAGTCAGTTGTGTTCAGAAGTCCCTCAAGGGCCCACATACCAAATCTCAGAATCGTGGGATCATTAGGGAAAAAACTGGATTCTAGAGCCACTCAGCTGATCTGGGATCGGTCAGTTGTGTTCAGAAGTCCCTCAAGGGCCCACATACCAAATCTCAGAATCGTGGGATCATTAGGGAAAAAACTGGATTGTAGAGCCACTCAGCTGATCTGGGATCGGTCAGTTGTGTTCAGAAGTCCTTCAAGGGCCCACATACCAAATCTCAGAATCGTGGGATCATTAGGGAAAAAACTGGATTCTAGAGCCACTCAGCTGATCTGGGATCGGTCAGTTGTGTTCAGAAGTCCCTCAAGGGGCTACATACCAAATCTCAGAATCGTGAGATCATTAGGGAAAAAACTGGATTCTAGAGCCACTCAGCTGATCTGGGATCGGTCAGTTGTGTTCAGAAGTCCTTCAAGGGCCCACATACCAAATCTCAGAATCGTGGGATCATTAGGGAAAAAACTGGATTCTAGAGCCACTCAGCTGATCTGGGATCAGTCAGTTGTGTTCAGAAGTCCCTCAAGGGCCCACATACCAAATCTCAGAACCGTGGGATCATTAGGGAAAAAACTGGATTCTAGAGCCACTCAGCTGATCTGGGATCGGTCAGTTGTGTTCAGAAGTCCTTCAAGGGCCCACATACCAAATCTCAGAATCGTGGGATCATTAGGGAAAAAACTGGATTCTAGATCCACTCAGCTGATCTGGGATCAGTCAGTTGTGTTCAGAAGTCCCTCAAGGGCCCACATACCAAATCTCAGAATCGTGGGATCATTAGGGAAAAAACTGGATTCTAGAGCCACTCAGCTGATCTGGGATCGGTCAGTTGTGTTCAGAAGTCCCTCAAGGGGCTACATACCAAATCTCAGAATCGTGGGATCATTAGGGAATCTCCGCGTAACGCTCTCCGCGTGACGCTCCCCCGCGTGACGCTTTTTCATTTATGTGCCATAGTAAAGACATAAAATGTCAAAAGATTTTGTTCGGCATAATGTGGGGAAAAAACAAAAATAAACTCAGATTTGACTTCTGGAAAGTGAAGCTTCCTTTTCCCTAGCACGGTCACATATATGAATAAATATATGAATATAAACTTGAGGTTGATCAAGGATTTAGGTAGCCCCCCAGAGGTGTAATGGGGTCCTAAATCCTCGAAAAAGAGGTAGAGGAGAATTCTCCACATTCCAGCATTTCTTCTGTCATTACAGTATCCCGTCAGAGAGATGCCCACTCCTACTAAGGCCGTGTCCTACGTGGACGACCAAAGCGCGCGAGCGAGCGACCCGCGCGTGCGAGCGAGCGACCGGCTGATTTCAAACAAGGTAAAACAAACGAAGTGTCCTACGTGCCACCGCCGGACGCCGCGATTCGCGATGAGGTCGCACGCTCGGGTTTGATTTTCAAACCGGTTTGATTTTGGTCGCGCGCTCGCCTGGTCGCGCTGCCGGGAGGTTATATTTGTGTTTTCAAGTTTTGTTTGTGTTCCCGTATTTTTATAATTCTTTCCCTGGAAATGGCAGGTATTGACTGCGATCTGCTTATTAGTGAAATTCTAAAAAGAGAAGCGTTGTGGAACAAGCGCAGTAAATTGTACAAAAACAGATTTTTGGTAGAATCGTCGTGGGAAGAGGTCGCAAATCTATTGAAGTTGCCAAGTAAGTGATATAAATGAAGATAAAGATAAAGTGATAAAATGAAAATATAAATTTATACAGAGTAGAAAAAAAATCAATACCTACACAAAAGATAAAATAATAGTACCTTTTAACTAGGCTGGAAAATTAGAACAATAGGATATGATGTAGTTTTTAAATACGGAAAAACTATTGAAAAATAAATCAAGGCAATTATTCTCAGCTGCTGTTAAATTGTAATGTCTAGCCATGCGATAAAGGGGGATATTTAACAAATAATTAAACGGGACAAAAGGGACGGAAAACATTACTTCTAGCCTTGTACTTGCCTGATTGTCAACATCAATCTTTCCTCAGCTCCTACGAGCCTTTGCAAATTGGTAACTTGAAGACTAAATTCTCGTTCAATATATTCAACAATATGATCGAAGGTGGATATTTTCATCCTGGAGTAAGCAAAAAAGGCCCATCCTTCCTGAGTTGCGGGAACAAATTGTGGAACTCACCGTATTGTTCCCTCATTGAATAAATATTCGAAACTGGCTTCCATCTCGACGAATTCTTTTACGCCAAGTAATAAAGCATTGCTGCATTATTTAAAAGAAATAAGTCGTTCATAGTATCGCAAAAATAGAAAAACTTTTTACACTTAGCACGAAGCAAAGGAAAGGATTCTAGACGTGTACTGTGGACGCCTACTGTGGACACTATAGCAGCGCGCGCTCGCGCTCTTTGGTCGTCCACGTAGGACACGGCGTAATAGTATTAATGAGCTATGTTCGGAGTAGATTTGTTTTCCAGGTCTTGGATCACCCATCCAACGCCAAACTCAGCCTTTCAAGAACACGAGAAGAGGCGTGCGACGCCCGTTGTTTTCCAACGGAGCGACGGCAGCGCTTTCTCTGGGATTCTGACGGGAACTCTGTCACAAACTTGAGGTTGAGAAATGACCAAGCTAGTCTTTGTGTGGAGTTGTTTATATATGTATATACATACGATGTCAACACCTAGGGTTGCGTTGTCTGGTTAACGGATTTGTAGAGAGCCCCCGCCCCCTCCCACTCCCACCAACATTTAAAATTTTGAAGCCATCTAAATAGCTCATTTTTTCTTTGAAATTTTGCTAAAACTGCAAAAAAAAATTATAATAATAATAATAAATCTAAAAATCCAAATTCTTTGTTGAATTGCAGGTTTTTATTCAGAAATAGTTTTTTTTTTGCCATAAAACTGCATTTTAACAATTTCCTCACAGTGAAATTTGAGTGCAAAGAAATCGTTAGACACCAATATTATAAACACGACAGGTAATTTACGAAAATTCGCTCATTTGATCATGCTGCATGACTGGAACTTCATCGAATGATTTCAGGTTAATATTTCAAAATCTAATACGCTTCATTGTTGCGTTTCCCTTCTTTAAAGTAGACCCCATTTAGTTGGTATCGAACGGAATAAGACAATGAAAGGGAATTTCCCAATAAATCCGCTCTCACGATCGCCGTTGCGTTACGTTACGAAATATAAAAATGTACTGAGCTTCAACGGACTTCATCCAAAAGAATTCGTGACGCCGATTCAGGTCAATTCTCAGTGGTCGCTATAATGCGACCAGCGTCCATTCTCATCAACGAAGGTCCCGATGGAATACAAAACATGAATTCTACGTCAAGTGGTTTACTTTCTTATGAAGTAGGATGAAGCTAATATGAAGATGAATATCGCGTGTTGATTATTTCTTAAATACATTACATGAAGATATTTTGAAATTGAAACGTTCCAGTCATGCATCATGATCGTATGAGCGATTTTTCGTAAAGTATTGTATAATGTTAAATTATTTTGAAATATGAGCTTTTTGAGTGCAAGAAATTAGTCTAGAGCTGACGACGCCGATACGGCAAAATATTCTCAATTTTGTAAGTTAAATTTATCTATTTTCTATATTTTCCGACCGTGTTTTCTTCCTTCACCAAAACAATGTATATATATATATATATATATATATATATATATATATATATATATATATATATATATATATACTCGGCCCTTCGGGCCTCGCAAGGGGCTCCGCCCCTTGACCCCGCCAGGGGGGCTTCGCCCCCCTGGACCCCCCTACTCTATACTCGGCGCTTCGCGCCTCGCCGGATCTTTTCTCTTTTCTACTGTGTAGAAAACGAGGATAATTTGCTATGCAATTCGTCTCACGAGAAAAAAAAAAATTTTTCAAGCCTGGCTGGGATTCAAACCCACAACCTTCGTCTCACGAGAAAAAAAAAAAAAAAAAAAAAAAAATTTCAGGCCTGGCCGGGATTCGAACCCACAACCTTCGTCTCACGAGAAAAAAAAAAAAATTTTTTTTCAGGCCTGGCCGGGATTCGAACCCACGACCTCTCGCTTCCCATCTCGGGACAAAAAACGTTACATAAAAAAAGTGGACATTTTAAAAAAATTATTGGGGGTCGGCCTAAGAATTGCACAGCAATTAATATATATATATAGGGGTGAGTGCCCAAAACCGGACCCCTGTTTTGTTTTTGAATGAAAAAAAAAACAGAAAATAGTGAAAAATTATGTTTTAAAATCATCTAATATTTACTTTGTAATGTTGAGCATCATTCAACTTTTACTTTAAAAAATCTAATTCAAAATTAGTACAAAAAAATTGTTTTATTAAACCTTACACTTTTTCAATTTGTGATATAGTTGCCGAAACCTGACCCCTTGTCAAAATAACAATAAAAAAATTCAAATATCGTATTAAATCAAAGAATACTCATTTTAGTTTCAAATATAATTATAATTTAACAATCACAATACAATATAATGCAATAAGATGAAGATTTCAATCTCAGAAAATGATACAGAATGTATTTTAAACAGGGTCCGGGTTAGGCAATAAGAGGGGGTCAGTTTTAAGCGACTAAAGCCATCAGTTTGTTAACCCGATTAATTTTGAACCAAATATCTAAATGAAACGTTTTGAAGATAAACAATAAACTTAAATCTTGCCATTTAAGAATATATATAGATATAAAGGCTTACCTGAAAATATCTGGGAAAAATAACGAAAACTGTAGCACTGCTCAAAAACTTTTTTCACTATCAAAACATGTAATGGTGAACTGATAAGCAACATGTGAAGTGGGCGATGTGTGCGCTCCACTACATAGTGGTAGATGCCTAAACTACTGTTTACAGTTGAATAGGGTAGAGTTCAGGAGAATGCAGTGTCAGAAGACCAGGGGTCCAGTTTAGGGTACTTTCCTATCTAATATATAAAATTCTCGTGTCACAGTTTTCGTTGCCATACTCCTCCGAAACGGCTTGACCGATTTTGATAAAAATTTTTGTGCTTATCCGGTATCTATGAGAATTGGCCAACATCTATTTTTCATCCCCCTAAATGTTAGGGGTAGTCCACCCCTAAATTTTTTTTTATTTTTTAGACAAAATTTTTAATTTCTATTTTAATTAACGTCTGCCAAGTTGGGTGGGCAGTATAACTTCCTCAAGCGAGCGAAGCGAGCAGCATCCCCCACAGAAGTTAAACCTACCCTTAGAGATCTACCGTTTGCGAGCGAAGCGAGCAACATCCCCTACATGTTTCAATTGTAATACATTCCATGTATACAGCCACACTTTGCGAGCGAAGCGATCAATTTAATGAGGGGTCCGGGGGGCTTGCCCCCCGGATGGACGTGGAGGCGAGCCGGAGCGGCTAGTATATACATATATATGAAAAAGCTAGGATTCGACTCAGAATGCCTCAAAATTGATTTCGATGGAAAAAATTGTCGAAAATTTTGACTTTAAAAGTTTTGGAGCAATTGTAAAAGCTTCAGTTTCTACGAAAATTCGCTAAAATTGGATTCTGAAAAGCTCTAGTAATGGGATGCTAAACTGCCGTTCGTTATTGAGGATTAGATTTTCTTTTAGTCTGTTCGCCTGATTTCAAACATTGACTGAAGACGAGGCCAAGAAATGAAAAAGTCATAAACCTGGGCAGGACGAAAAAAATATTTGTTCGTCGAGAGAGAGGGTGGAGTATTGTCTCCGGGAGAGAGATAATGGAAGGCTGATAAGGCAGGTAAGATGGTTGGAAGGGGAAAACGTCTGAGAGTTGTATTTTATGGGAAAGAAAGAAGGTAGAAGGCGTTTGCGAGGGTTTAACGAGATCCTTTCAACTGACAAACGGATAACAACGGCTTTTTCATACTTATCAAGGCTTTGTCTTCAGTTTCCGCTGAAATAAATTAGAGAGTAGTGGATCTATTTATAAAATCCGTTTCCTCAGCGAAATTATTTCAAAATGTGTCTTTCCTGGAGGGTAACATCATCAAATGGCATCAACATTTGGTTATCTGGATCAATTTTGAGATGCGAAAAGAGGAGAAACTCATTTAACCACGACCTCTAAGCCATTGTAGTGTCTAGGAATGCTGATTTATTACTCTAAGTTAAAAGTACGAAAGAAATGCGTGATAAATCGAGAGCTTTCCAACAAATGGAGAACGATTTTGGTCCCATAAACACTAAAGAAGTTTTATTTCCCCAGCAACGGCTTGGTTGTACGTGAAAATCATAAGAAAGAGCAGCTTGAAATGCTTGCATACGAGTCTGCAACACATTGGGACATTTTCATGTGTGTTTTCTTATTGTATTTATTACTAGGCAGATCTCACCCGTGCATCGCACGGCGGGGCGTACAAATCAATTAAATGGGCCATAAGAGAAACCGCCCACCAGTGGGTACTTAATTGAATTCGCGATCGTGTTGACTCATTGTTCCGACACCCGTGGGTACTTCATTGAATTCGAGCCAGGCTACATCACCTACCCCCCTGCAGACTCGTATGCAAGCTCTAAGAGCCACTCAGCTGATCCGGACCCTGGGCATCGTCACGTAAATGTGCTAAAGAGACTACATACGAAATTACAGCTTCCTAGAGTGTAAAACATAGAAATTAGCTTCAAAAGCCACTCATCTGATCCGGACCCTGGGCATCGTCAAGTCAATGTCCTAAAGAGGCTACATAAGAAATTACAGATTCCTAGAGTGTAAAGCATAGAAATTACCTATTAAAATGATTTAACCACCGCTTCACAAATCAAACCGTTCTCGCAATATTTGGATAACCTGCTATGAATCAAATCATCGAAACACCAGCTCAATGAAATCATCAGAAATTAACAAGCGGTGGCAATCATGTTCACAATATCAATTATTGAGAATGATCACCTGAGTGTACACAATTATTCAAATAACCTTGCTCATAACTCAGCTTGTTGGCCACGCACTTCGCAGTAGTAAACATAATATGGTTGGATAAATCGAGAGCTTTCGAACGAATGGTCAACGAATTTTTTGGGATGAAAAACGACGAAGTACCATTTCCCTAGCAACGACTCGGTTGTAAGCGGAAATCATCAAAATATTTACGTTACGTTACGTGACAGTTTTTTGTGCAATGTGCCAGGGCAAAGACATGAAAATGTCAAAACGTCTGTCGAATTGGGTGTGGCAAATAGCTTCCTCGTTTACCTATCATGATTGTGTAGATCATTGAAAAGTTTTAAATGATCTTGAAAAATTCCATAGCGGAAAAGAGTAAATCAAAAAGTACCGTGAAACGTCATAATTGGTTAATTAAGAAACGAAAAAATTATACTCAATGGGATTTACAGAATGAAGTATTGATTTGGAAACAATGGAACTGATAGGGGTCAATCTACAACCTAAACCTTGCTCTCACTGACCGTGTGACAAAATAAAACTAAACTTTAAGAGTGCGGATGAACCCAAGGATATAATGTTCAAACATGAACTCTCAAATCTTGTTTGTAGCAAACTTTATTCCGCTAAAAATGAAGAAATTAAATTTGCTTGTTTACAACAAAATATATATACAGGAAAATCGGAAATACTCAGGGATCGGAACGTCACAGGTATAATAAATGCGGTAATACGGTAAAGATACGAAGTTAAATTCGGGAAGTTTCAAAATCACTAGCTCGTGGTAAGGTATAACGCTGACACTTACTTAAATTCTGACGATTACTTAAATTCCGCCAGTCGTGGAAATACTCAACAATATATTCTATTTTATACGTTACACTAGGCTGTAGGTAAGACTGTAGGTGAGGAAGGAAAGGACAGACGGCAGGCTTCCAATTCCGAGAGATAACCAGTCTGTAGGTAGGTGGTAGGTAGGTACCTAAAACTGATAAAATAAACGAAATATGCTTATTCTTTGCACGTTCTCACATAAGTATTTTGACGTCTGATCAAGTCTAAATTGCGGGACATACCGGTACGGTAGTTGATTCGCCACTCGTAGAATTTTCGATGTAGAGTAGACTATCGAGGGCGGTGTTGCGGTGAATTTTCCCCGAAGAATGTTCTCTACCAGGCAAAAGTCTTGGTCACAGATTATATGCATTTTGTGCCTCATATCTACCTACTTCTTCATCAACTACTACAAACAATTAATTAGGTATATGAACTATTTACAGCCCAATCAACTATATAATTTATATTCCTTATTGTCAATGACATCAGTAGGTTCAGTGGCCACTGTGTTTTGTGTTATATTATGCAAATTTAAATGCCTTTCAATTATACTATTTATTCATTGGAATAATTGTCACAGTTTATTGCACTACCATAATATCTCTCTGGTATTCCAGTGGTCCTTCGAAGAAAAAAAAACACAGTTCCTTTGAGCCTGACGGCTAAAATTAAAAAACATGAATATGCTTTAGCCGTACACGACTCACTCCTCGTCGATTCTCTGAACCCGACCCCCCATCGGCCTCTGAACTCTGTTTATCATTCTGCCATCAATCCTAAAACATGGAATCATGTTTTAGCTCCTCGCTCTCACTTTATTATAGAAATGATCACGACCATTGAGCTCTTGTGAGATGATGATCTCCTAATAGAAACTCGCGAGTAAACATTCACTTTATTATAGAAATGATCACGACGATTGAGCTCTTGTGAGATGATGATCTCCTAATAGAAACTCGCGAGTAAACATTCACTTTATTATAGAAAGAGGCTAAAGAGGCTACATACGAAATTACAGCTTCCTATAGTGTAAAGTATAGAAATTACCTATTAAAATAATTTAACCACCGCTTCACAAATCTATCCGTTCTCGCAATATTCGGATCACCTGCTATGAATCACATAATCGAAACACCAGCTCAATGAAATCATCAGAAATTAACAAGCGGTTGCAATCATGTTCACAATATCAATAATTGAGAATGATCACCTGTGTGTAAACAATTATTCATATAACCATGCTCATAACTCAGCTTGTTGGCCACGCACTTCGCAGTAGTTAATATAGTATGGTTGGATAAATCGAGAGCTTTCGAACGAATGGTCAACGAATTTTGTGGGATGAAAAACGACGAAGTATCATATCCCTAGCAACGACTCGGTTGTAAGCGGAAATCATCACAATTATTGGCGCTACTTTCGTTGCACTCTCGTGGGACATTTTTCGGTAGTTAGGTCACGGCTAAAGCATATTCATGCTAATATCATTACCTACCAAATTCATAAATTAATAATACCAGCAATAGTAAATCATATGTTGGGTATTTGTCCTAGTTACTTAATAGGTTATAAATCCAACTTTGTAATAGTACGTAGTAACTTGTGTCGAGCTTGCGTACGCCCTCGGTGAGTCTTTCTGAGAGAGATCTCATCGCTGATTCGAAATGAGGTGAAACGGCCACCTGACGATGGATTTATAGTCATAATGGTAGAACCCTACATTCGCACCTCGCGTTTGAGAGTTCGAAAGAAAAAAAAAACGCGTGATTGGATATCACGAATGACGTAGAAAGTCCGATACAAAAAACGGAAAAACACGAAGAAACACGTATTAAGCCCCGAATTATTGGAAGATTTTTTTTTTTTTTTTTTTTTTTTTCCTTTTTGCTTTCGATATTCAACGAGATGAGGGCTATAGGAAGTAGATGAATACATTCCGTTCGGTATTTTTCGAGCGGATAAAAGGCGGCGGAGTTGGCCCACCCGATCACGCTTCGGGCGTTTTCGACTCCTTCCCAAAGTCCACCTTTCTCCCGAGCGCTCACTTTTGAATCCGAATCGCACGTTTTAATACGATTCAAAAAGAAAGAAAAAAAAAAAAAGAAACAGGCAGGCGGGCGAGAGGATTTTGTTTGTAACGGTAGGCAAAAGAACGTTCTCCGAATCATGACCTGTTGATAAGTGTACAATATGCACTGACTGCCTTCTTAGCTCAGCATTAGAGTGAATGCGTGATCGATGACACCCATTGTTTGAAGGCTTTTGTCATGAATCAGCACAAGCCAGATCAACTTAAGGAGTTAGCCTCATGGATGGAAATTCTACCTGGTCTAATTGTAGTGTCAATTTTTTTGGCTTATTTTGTAGAACTCCATTATTAATTTTGTTGATTGAAATTGACTTTAATTCCACTCTTTGTTTTAAAATTATGAAATATATATTTCGGGAATTACGCCATCATCAGCCAAACTAATACAAAATAAACTACATCTCTAGTATCACATTCCACTAACAAACTACCTCTTCACTATCCACTTAACTAATTTTCACTACTACCTATTATTCCACTTTCCACTTAACTAAGTCACTTTCAATTAGGAATCTAATATTAAGTGTCACAGTGATAGTTTCACGTCACTATGACGGACTCACAATAATAACCTAGAGGAAGGTACCTTGTAAATGAGAAGGTTACAGTACATCCAGCATGGAATCTATAAATGGTCCCTATTCCATGTGTTACATGAGATTGTCCGTCTATAGTGATAGGGTACCGTCTAGAAGCTATTTCGCACAATATCTCGATATTAGTCTCCGATCGCGATCGCGACATAATTCATAGCTCATATTTTTAGAATACTAGCCGCTCCGGCTCGCTACGCTCGCCTCCACGTCCAGCCGGGGGGCAAGCCCCCCGGACCCCCCATTAAATTGCTCGCTTCGCTCGCAACGTGTGGCATGTAGGGAATATTGCTCGCTTCGCTCGCAAAGTCTGGCATGTAGGATATGTTGCTCGCTTCGCTCGCAAAGTCTGGCATGTAGAAAATGTTGCTCGCTTCGCTCGCAAAGTATGGCATTTAGGGGATGTTGCTCGGTACGCTCGCAAACGGTAGATCTCTAAGGGTAGGTTTAACTTCTGTAGGGGATGCTGCTCGCTTCGCTCGCAAACGGTAGGTCTCTAAGGGTAGGTTTAACTTCTGTAGGGGATGCTGCTCGCTTCGCTCGCTTGAGGAAGTTATACTGCCCACCCAACTTGGCAGACGTTTTTTTCAGTTGGGAATTATTACAAACAAATTAAATCTTATAAAACTACGTGGAACCACGAAAAGTTTATTCGGGGATGTTGCTCGCTTCGCTCGCAAGGTATTGCTGTATATGTGTAGGATAAAGTCCGTATTTATTCTGTTGAAATGGCTCTCGCTTCGCTCGCAAGGTACCTATGTGTACCTGCTCGCCTCGCAAGGTTGTGAAACACCTTAGTCATCGAACCCCAAACACGTCTTCCTAGAGCCTTCTCGCGTCCACGGCACATATAATTTCTCATATTAAACGCTTCCCTCGCTTCCGCTCGCAATTTGACCTACTTCCCGTCACTTTTTTCGATATCCGATTTCGGATTCAGATTCGGCGGGATCAAAGCTGTATTTCGCCCGCGAAAACCGTTCCGAAAAACGTACCTTTACGGGGTATATTTTAATGTGGAAAAACGTAGTTTTTCGTCGGACTTTTCGAGAAAACACGGTCCGTACTCTCGCATTTTTTTGACGCATTTCCCGATACTTTTTTCGCGATCCGATCGCGCCGTCGTGGGTCTCGTTCAAAAACCTACGAAACCGGTATTGTTCCGGAATTGTCGACGGCCGTTTAGAGAGGTAGGGGAAGCGGGGGGAAGTCCAAAAAGCGCACATTAATTCTTACTTCGACCCCCCTCCCGCCCTACGGCCCATGGTTTGGGTGGGATTAGAAAATGAGAAATTCGCTCGCTCCCCCTTTCGGAAAATCCCAAGAATATCCCCCCACTCGTAGACTCCCCCCACTCAGCCGTTTGGCCGTGCATAGCATGGACAAACAAACAAACAGACAAACAAACGGAGTTTCATTCTTATAAATAATAGAGATAAATACCAAATTACCTACCGATTTTGAACAAAATCGGACCAACAGAAGATGAGAAATTCACGTTTGCGCATGCGCATAGCCTGCTGTTGGTTCGACGGCATTGAAAATTATAGGGGACCGTCTAGGTCCTAACCCGCACAATTCCTAGAAATTCCATCGGAATCGAACTGAAGCTTGGTATAGTTACGGGCGTGAAGGGCCGATTACACGAGCAACAGAAGTTGCGCAACTCCAAAAAAATTGCACAAGAAAAGTTGTACACAACACGAAGCAATAAAATTGCCTCGTGTTGCGTCAAGATGTTGCAAGGAATTAATTGCACTGTGTTGCACCCAAAAGTTGAGCAATAGAAATTGCTCAATTTTTTCGTTTACACGGGCGACAACAGTTCGCGCCATGGACGGTGAAGAGGTGGTCGTCGCTGCTGCTGTGGTCGCTGGCTGCCAACCAAAGGAAAAAGAGGGGAATTTGGCAGCGCCAGTTTCTGAGCCAGAGAGAATGTGGGTTGGCTCTCACCTCTGAAATTCTTTCACGTCAATATTTGCTCATAAGGCCATGCTGCACAAATAAACTCCTATCTTTGCTACGTTAAAATTCTCTCATGGGGCAATGCTGCACCCCACCAGTGCAGTTTCACGTCAATATTTGCTCATAAGGCCATGCTGCACACATAAACTCCTATCTTTCCTATGTTAAAATTCTCTCATGAGGCACTGCTGCACCCCATCAGTGCAGTTTCACGTCAGTATTCGCTCATAAGGCCATGCTGCACCCCATCAGTGCAGTTTCACGTCAATATTTGCTCATAAGGCCATGCTGCACAAATAAACTCCTATCTTTCCTACGTTAAAATTCTCTCATGAGGCAATGCTGCACCCCATCAGTGCAGTTTCACGTCAATATTTGCTCATAAGGCCATACTGCACAAATAAACTCTCAATGTGATTGGCTGTTTCGTTCCCTCTCCCGACCCAAGGCCAAAAAATTGCCGCAATAGTGCAATAATTTTCCAAACCCCTTGGACTTCATTTCAACACGATGCAACAGTTGCCGAGAGGGCTCGTGGGCCTGAAATGTTGTACAACTCCCGTCAATTAATTGCGTGCAATCTTCGGCAATTTTTTCGAGGAGAGAATAGTTGTCCAACTTTTTTGAAATAGTTGTGCAATACTTTTTTCTTCAATTATTGCCGGAAAAAATCGCTCGTGTAAACGGGCCTTGGCAATGATTTACCACAGACAGACAGACAGACACGGAACCGTAATTGATCAGCAAGCTCAGCAAAAAGCGCAAAACGCAAAAAGCAGGTGGAAATTTTGATTTTTGAGGACAAAACTTTTTTCGACTTCAATCGCGACTATAAAGCTTCCATACCTTCAGTAGAGAGGAAACAAAAACCATTTTGCGCCTAAAGGTTATAGAGTGATGAGAATAGAATACCTACGTTTTTACCTTCTGTATTTAAAGGTTTTCTATTCATAGGTAGGTAAAATAGCAACAAATTAGCTCCGGGGCTCATCCAGCTGCTCTATTTTGAGAGCTAACTCTTAGTTTTGGGGTCGAAACGCTTGTTTTTTATGCTATACAGCTTTGCTTCGTTTAAAAATTTCCGTAGGGTATGTGATTTAGGAATTATTGGACAACAAATTTCAAATTTGTACATTTACTTATTATTGTGAGGCCGCTATCAAGTATTCCACCAATTTTGAGATGGCAGACAAGGAATCCAAATCAGAATAGACTACATTTTCAAAATCCAATTTCCAGGCCAAAGATATCCTTGCCAAAACTACATAATTTTCATTTGAACTAGTAGGTAGCCTGATGCATATTAATGTGGTTATGGACCCACATCCACATTATAAGGCGTATCCATGTTCCTATGTACTGTTTTCCCGTCCGATTTACGTTGTCAGAAGGCTTTCTCATTATCTTGGACACCCCATCAGCTTCTGAGCGGTAACATTGAAATATCTCGTCAAGGAAACCGCTAACCGAAACCTGTGTCGAATCTGAGGTGATGAGATTGAAGTAGATCAACGTGACGCCTTTGAATTATCATACCCCGCCACATACCTATGTACTCGGAACACACACAGAGTAACCTCAGCAAACAAATAATACAAAACGGCAAGTTAGGTATGTACATAACTTGTACATGAGCTATGCACATACCTCCATATAAGTTTAAATCGCCATTTGAAATCGTTTTTGAATGAGACCTTTTATTTTGGGTATTCAAATGGCCAGGATTCCACGATTAATGGTTTGCATTTAGCAAGATTCTCGAAGACCACCTCCATCTTGAGGAATCAATCCCTGATAGAGAAAATATTGCGTTTGCTGAATAGAAAACACCAAGAATTGAAAGTATCAACTAACAAGAGCATTTATTGCAAGCAATTTGGTTATTTTAATGTTTACTGTGATGAATAAGAATCCAGGACTGCTTAAGTGGCCACTAATTAAAATAAAAAAAAGTTCCAGTCATGCTTTTCAGTACAATTTTGTGCTTAAATTTTTAAATGTCCTAGTTCATGTTCGATTAATTTTTTTCGAGTAGCATTCTGCTAAAAAATAGAAATTTGTTAATTTTTAGCGGTTTTTTGCCTTTTTTAGTGATTTTTCAAGTACATTTTTTGAAATTTGACCAATTTAATGTGCTCAAAAAGTGTTGTCCAACGAACTCATCCTTTCTTTTGAAATGCTTGATTTTTCGGCGAAAGAACGAAGTTTTTATCTCAATTCTATCGAGAGTTATCGTCTGGAATGACACATACATATATATACTTATATATACATATATATATATATATATATATAAAAGCGTTAAAATCCAGGAATCATTTCAGAATGCCTCAAAACAGATTTCAATGAAGAAAATTTTTGAAAATTTTTATTTTAAAATTTTTGGAGCCATTGCAATAGCTTTATTTTCTAAGGAAATTCGGTAAAACAAACAGAAAAACGCTGCATTATTTCACAAAGGTTTATTATTTTTTCAATTGAGTATGATCATAGTTTTAGTTGGCTTGCGTACGTCATAAGGCCCGTCCAGACTCCTCGGCGTGTCCTATTTCGAGTTGCCACAACCTTTACTTCTATAATTATATACGTTTGTTTATATTTCTCGATTTGAGCTCCTTTCTATTCAAATAATCATTGCCTTAATAATATCATTATCTAAGTACGTAAGAAAAGTCGAGAGGTTGTTATTAAATACGTAGGCAAAGCATTGGTATTAACACACAAATAAGACCTAGAAAAAACGTATATTCATTCCTCGAAGGAACATGAAATTCGAAAGTAATACAAGTGTAGGAAGTTTTCCACGCCACCCTGGACCTACTCCCTAGGTCTCGTTACCTCACAACCGGAGGTTCACCGCCCTATTACGCTTACACTATCATATCACTCATATTTTTCCATCAACATTCATTTGAAAGTTGTGCATTTTGAGAATGAGTGAATTTCGTCCTAACGCATGAGAATAATAATTATTAGGTCGTGCAGTTGTGGTCGTGCATGATCTGGTCCTAAAGTGTTCTGTTGCGAAGTCCTACAGCCCATTGTTATCCTAACCGTGGAATATTAGCTTGCGCAGTTGTGGTTGAGTAGGTTGGAGTTTTAACTCAGTCTAACACTCAAAGTCTCGAAAAAGACACTTTTTCGCCCGTTTTTGGCCCATAGCATCTATGCGAGTAAAGCGATCGGGATGGTTAAACGTTAGGACCAACTAGACCCCAAATGGAGTCTATGTGCGAAAGAACGGGTTTTTCAAGTCAATTCTTAGGCCTTTTATGGCCCGGACGGCGAACGGAGAACGGCGGACGGACATTTCAAATTAGGATTCTACGCACCTTGAAACGTGAAGTGACAAAGTTTGAGGAGGGGTTATACAAATTTTTCGCTATACGATCACATAGGCTTTTTATTGGAAATAATAAACCAAAAAAGTACAGTCATGCAGCATGACCCCATGAGCGAATTTTTGAAGAAATCTTCGACATTTCAGTCGCTATTGATCGTGTAGAGAAATTTTAGTTTATGATTTTGATAGACAAACATAGAATCAAAATTATTGAAAATAATTAGGAGGTACTCATACTTTATTATTATTAAACTAATCTTGTAGATTTAAAGACAAATTTAGGTAAATATTCATAGATTTCGATGATTCATAGATTCGGGATTCATCGATTTTTACAACTAGCGAACGGCATTATTTCGATTTTGACTGATTTTTCAACTTTGAAATTTTTGAAAACTTGATACATATTCTTATAGGAAATTTTACGCTGATTCCGAATATACCACATATTAGTATGCTGAAAAAATTATTTCGCACAACAAATCGCAAAAAACAGGCTATTTTGAAATTTTTGACCACATTTTTGAAAATGTCAACCCGAAGATGTAATCCGATCATGCTGGCCAACGAACTTGAACTTTCGTTTTGTGTCCTTAACATTTTAAAATTTGTTTGAAGTTTCTAGCACAATTCTACGGACAGTTATCGTCTGGAATGACACATACATATATACATACATACATATATACATACATACATACATACATACATACATACATAAAAAAATGCGTTAAACTTCAGAATATGATTCAGAATAGCCTGAAACGGATTTCTGCCTAAATTTTTTTCAAAAATTCACATTCTACAAATTTTGAGGCGAGAGCAATAGCTTAATTTTCTTCAAAAATTCGCTAAAAGGACGTAGATGGGCGGACTGACTATTGATGGAAATATACTAGCTTATTTGATTGTTGAGGGTGCGCCAGTGGGTAGGCACAGTGATTACGAGAAATTGGGAGAGAAGTTGGTTGCGAGAAATTAGTTGGAAGGGTACAACGTTCGCTTTTGTTTCAAAGGTTTCTATTGATTTATGACTGTACAAAGTCGCCACCTAAATGACGCACTAAAAAGGGACGTCAACGCTTAGTGAAATTTTTTGTGAAGACAACAATGAATAAGTAGATTTATATAAGAAACAGTGTTAATAACTTTGAGCTCAGCAGACGCTTATGACATCATTATGATGCTATTGACAAACATGTAGTTACCTACATTTTAAAATTATTGTGAAATTCATCCGTGTAGTAAAGGTCTAACTGACAAAATTGGTCAGATATGGAACGTGAATTGAGATTGGAAATTTCGATTTTGAAGCTACACTAGAATCTTCGTGCATACTGATAGTAATGATGAAACAAAAGCCACAGTTCCTTTGAGCCTGACGGCTAAAATTAAAAAACATGAATATGCTTTAGCCGTACACGACTCACTCCTCGTCGATTCTCTGAACCCGACCCCCCATCGGCCTCTGAACTCTGTTTATCATTCTGCCATCAATCCTAAAACATGGAATCATGTTTTAGCTCCTCGCTCTCACTTTATTATAGAAATGATCACGACCATTGAGCTCTTGTGAGATGATGATCTCCTAATAGAAACTCGCGAGTAAACATTCACTTTATTATAGAAAGAGGCTAAAGAGGCTACATACGAAATTACAGCTTCCTATAGTGTAAAGTATAGGAATTACCTATTAAAATAATTTAACCACCGCTTCACAAATCTAACCGTTCTCGCAATATTCGGATCACCTACTATGAATCACATAATCGAAACACCAGCTCAATGAAATCATCAGAAATTAACAAGCGGTTGCAATCATGTTCACAATATCAATAATTGAGAATGATCACCTGTGTGTAAACAATTATTCATATAACCATGCTCATAACTCAGCTTGTTGGCCACGCACTTCGCAGTAGTTAATATAGTATGGTTGGATAAATCGAGAGCTTTCGAACGAATGGTCAACGAATTTTGTCGGATGAAAAACGACGAAGTATCATATCCCTAGCAACGACTCGGTTGTAAGCGGAAATCATCACAATTATTGGCGCTACTTTCGTTGCACTCTCGTGGGACATTTTTCGGTAGTTAGGTCACGGCTAAAGCATATTCATGCTAAAATACCAATCACTCAAACTTTTTTTATTGTAGTAATCGTGTTTTATGATGCTATTGACAAACATGTAGTTACCTACATTTTAAAATTATTGTGAAATTCATCCGTGTAGTAAAGGTCTAACTGACAAAATTGGTCAGATATGGAACGTGAATTGAGATTGGAAATTTCGATTTTTAAGCTACACTAGAATCTTCGTGCATACTGATAGTAATTATGAAACAAAATACCAATCACTCAAACTTTTTTTATTGTAGTAATCGTGTTTTATGATGTTATTGACAAACATGTAGTTACCTACATTTTAAAATTATTGGGAAATTCATCCGTGTAGTAAAGGTCTAACTGACAAAATTGGTCAGATATGGAACGTGAATTGAGATTGGAAATTTCGATTTTTAAGCTACACTAGAATCTTCGTGCATACTGATAGTAATTATGAAACAAAATACCAATCAATCAAACTTTTTTTATTGTAGTAATCGTTTCAATGGAACACCACAATATAGAAACATTAGGTAGGCTAAAAACGGCTAGTAGGGGAAAATAGGGAGTTTGGCCTATCAGTAACCTCCCTGATAAGTGAATGGATAAGAGACTATATAGGCCAGTTTTTTAAATTTTAGAGGGAAATTGTTCTTAAGTTGGTCAGATTGATACTCAAGAGGCCGTGATGTTGGCAACACTGATTATCAAGATGGCAGCTGTGTTAGGTTATGTTCTTTAAACAGTCGGTCATCTCTTATCAGGGAGGTTACTGATAGGCCAAACTCCCATTTTTTCCCTACTGCGGTTAAATGAAGTAATTAAGAGTCGTTCAGAAAAGTAACATACTTATATAAATTACTTTCATCAGCCTAGTTTTCAAAAAGTCTATTCAAAGTTCATAGGAATTTTACCTTTAACATTCATTATCTACCTAGGGTAGATGCACCAGTAGTAGGCACTTTAACAAAAACATCACGATTTTTGTGTGTCACGATGTTATTTTTCAAACTATTTTATTTCCAATGCTTGTTCAACATTACTTAACTCCTCCCAAAGCTAATTACATTTAAATTGTCTAAATAATAGACGAATATGATTTTTAAATTGAAAAAACTGGACGCAAGTTTTTTCACCAGTAGAAGGCATTGAAACTCCATTAGTAGGCAGGGAAATGAACCAGTAGTAGGCATTGAAATTCCAGTAGTAGGCAGGGAAATGAACCAGTAGTAGGCATTGAAATTCCAGTAGTAGGCAGGGAAATGAACCAGTAGTAGGCAGTTGAATCTCAATGAACGAATTTTATTAATTACATTTCCTTTCAACGAAAATATATCGAAAATACATCAAGGCCTGAAACATCATAGTTTACCACATGTCTCAGCCCTCATACTGAATTATTCTTTTAGTCGTAATACAAATTAAAAAAATACAAAATATAAAATGGAGTTTTACTAGGTATTGACTAATAACAAACTTCAGTCTATTACAAAACGACAAAGTATCACATTGGTACTTCAGCATCAGCAGTAAACAGTAGTAAACGTTCAGTATCCTAACATGTGGAGTTCTGAGATAAAAAAACCTATTCCAGTAGTAGGCACCCCCTGCCAACTATTGGAACAACTCATTTTCTGAGAAAACCTCAGATACTGTCGTATTCCAAATTAATAACTGATGAAAACTTTGTTGCTAACTGAAAAAGAAGGTATTTCCAGTAGTAGGCAGAAGTGCCTACTACTGGAAAATTCAGTATTTTTTATGACCCAGTAGTAGGCACCTTATTTTAGCCAAAATTAAAACTTCTAGAGGTACAGGAACATTCTACATCTTTTCGATAACAAGAAACATAAAATAGATCCAAAATTGCCTCAAATTGGGGCTAATATACTAAAAACCAAACTCACCTCGTTAGCAGATCTGTTAAGGCAGACAACCTCATGGAGATTGTTTTGTTAACAGGTGACATAATGTAACCAAGGCTGCCTTGATCATCTAGATGATTCTAGAAGAAATAGAGCACATGCTGACCTTTAAAACGGTGCCAAATTCAAATATTTTAGTGGTTCCAATCACTTATTTTAAGGAGTCGAAGTCACAAGTGCCTACTACTGGTGCACTGCCTACTACTGGTGCAGTGCCTACTACTGGTGCATCTACCCTACATATAAAATGAGTTTTAGTGTTTCATACTTGACTCTTTCACACAATACTCTCATTGTAATTTCTGTTACAGGTAAGGACCTTGCTATTCAATTCAGTTATGTCAACCAAGTATAATCGGGTGAGTGTTATTCTGTTATTACAACAACAACACCAATAATATGCATATGTTGTGAGCTCTTATACGTAAATTTTAGTTTTCTCAATATACGATACTTCTCAATATACTCAATATTTCTCGTATACCAAAACCATCCTGAGCCTGACCTCCTTCTCCTACCCAGACCGAAAGATGGCCGACGCATGCGTGAAAGTAGATAGGCTGCCAAACAGCCTGAAATTAAATCAGAGAAAAAATGTATGTATATGGGTGATTCTCACAGAAAAGGTCAGTTTTGAGTTTGACTTTTGAAAAAAGAAAATGTGATCGAATCGAGCTGAAAAAAATCACAGATGCTCTCTATATCGTATGTATCGAAATTCGAAGCAAATCCAAACAGTAGCGCTTTTATTAATTCAGAAAAAAAAATATTTAAAAATTTAGGCGGACAGGTCGATGACACTAGGACAGGGCGATGATGCGACCCGTTGATTCTCACCATTTGCATCACCACCCTGTCCTGGCATCATAAAAGGAAAATTTGCTATAACTGCCAAGAAACGTTAACCCTCAACATTTCAAGTCAAAAGACCGAAAAACGTGACCACTGTAGGGCGAATCCAACAAACGAAGAATGACAGAAATTCTCGAATAAGTCCTAGTAGACCTTCACAACGTTCGGCTAAGTAGATATGTGTTTTGAATGGTCAATACGAGAATATTGGATTACTAAATGCGAGAATACGGGAATACTAGAAAATCCAAAAAACATAATAGATTTGCCTTTTTCCTCATCGTCCTGCCCTCGAATTTTCAGGAGAGGACAGGTTGATGATGGACAGGTCGATGATGATTCTTCAGTTTTTCTCAAATGTTTCACCTTGTGGCAAGCTTTTTTCCCAAATTCGGCATATAACATGAAACTAGACCGTTCGGTGCACAATAAAAATACCATAAGAAAAAATTGAGTTAAAGTACTTACTTAGGAAAAGTGGACAGGTTTCGGACGATTGTGATTGACCAACCCACGGTCCAGCACACATCTGCTCCCGCTGACGACCACGAGTTGACTGAATTAAAACGAATGGCGGTTTTTCTGGTAACTGAGAAGGGCGCGAAAAAAAAAGCGGCAAAAAACCCGCTAAAATACAATTGTGACCGCGAAAATTCGAAAAACAATATTGGACAGGTCGATGACGGTGATGCTCCGGACACACATATTTCCATCCAAATACACTTTTCTAGCGGTTCTACATTAATTTTATCGATCAGAAACGCATCTCAGAAATCATACTGTTGTAGAAAAATTGAATAAAATCCAAACTCAAAAGCGGAAAGACCTTTAATTAAAGCTTGAAGTTGGGAAGGTCGCATTGGGACAGGACAGGTCGATGACGATTTGACTATATTTAGTTAATTTTCTATTTAAAGGAATAAACATAACCTAAAAATGGAAAAAAGGGTTCTAGATAAAAACCTATACTACAATTTAAGACCTTCGCCAGCTCCCAAATCCTTATTGGGTCGCCGCAACTGGTCCGGACATCACTTCTGCCCCTTTCTGTGAGAATCACCCATATACGGTCTAAAAATATTTCTAAATAAAGTTTTTAACAGTATGGTTTAGTTTCTTGACCGCTAGGTGATAATTAGCACAGTTTTAGGATCTCGAGAGTCGGTCAGGATAATAAAATTCAGGTCTTCAAAGCCAACGTTTCGATGTATTCATACATCATCATCAAGGCTATTTAGGCAGGTTAGGCAGACTGTGAAGAGCATGCCTTAAAGGTGAACCACTCGAAGTCCAATGTGGTTGTTTTCAGAAGGCATGGCACTATATCACCTCGTTATAAGTTTTTTTGCGGAAATTCAGAGGTCCCTATTGCCAGTTCCTATACCTATTTAGGAGTGAAATTTCTTAGCTCCGGTCTATTTGTTCAACATGCTAAAGATTGCGTTGGGAGGGGAGAGACGGCGGCCCGGGCTCTGCTGCCTATGCTTTATAAAGTCCGTGGGGGCCCATTTTCATCGTGGAAAATTGTGGTGAGTTCTTTGGTTCTATCATCCTCCCTATACGCCGTAGAATCATGGGGTGTTTCGCTTTGCGATGTTCTTGAAAAAATTCAACTTAGAGCCTACAAAACTATTCTGTTCCTTCCAAATAATACTCCGGACTATTTCATTCGCATCGAATTAGCAATCCCACATTTGGAAGTTACAATTGTAAAATTGGCCCTAAACTGGTGGCTGGAACTTAGAACTATGGAAGATTCTAGGCTCCCTAAGCTCTGCTTTAACCGCCTCCTTGCTCTACATGATTCCCAGCCTGACCCTCAGTACAACTGGGCCTCCCAAATGTGCGCTTTGTTCTCCAAACATGATGAGAGTCGCATCTGGTCGTCCCAGGATTACCATAATTTTAACCGGGATAGTTTATTGGAAAAAATTGCGCTGTTTTGGAGACGGTCGGATGGTTTGCGTAACCAGGATTCCTCATTCAGCCCTATATACAAGATTTATTGTCCACGAGGGGACGAATCGCCCTCTTATCTCAACTTTGACATGGGAATTCATATTAAAAGGCTTCTCGCCCAAGTCAGGCTAACGGGAAATTTCTATGCTAAGCTCAGTGTACCAGGCTTCGTGGTGAAATTTGATACCACTGTAGACTGCCCACTGTGTAATTATAATTTGCCAGAGTCAGTCTTCCATTTCCTCTGCGTTTGCCCTGTCCTTCGTGGCGAGAGATACTCTTTCTTTCTTGAAAATGAATTATCTTTTGATAGGCTTTCTTCATTACTCTCTCTTGAAGACATACTACATTGCAAAAAAATATTCTTCTTCGTTAAAAATTGTATAAGGACTAGGGTTTTTTTTCTTGAATGAGGGATTTTTGTAGGTACTAATTTTCTGTCTTCTGTATATTTTCGCCTTTCTTTCTTCTCTCACCTCGTGGGATTTTATAATGATGTAATGATGTACTTGCGTTGCTTTCTTCTTTATAATGAATTCTTTAAACTACATTGAATAACGTATTGTTCTTTGTGTAACCTTTTCTTCATCTGCTTCTCATTGTTCATTATGTACTTTGCACTATGTCTATTCTGTATATCTATATCTAATTCTTGTATGATTCGTTACACTATTTCTTTTCATTTAACGTGCAGATTGTTATTTCTTTATCTCTTTCTGCTTAAATATTCTACCTTGATTACCTATGTGTTGTTTGAACTTTTGTACCGCCGGAAGGCTTTTACAAATAAACAATTTCATTTCATTTCAAGTCATTTCGCAGTTGATGGAGCATGTATTATGTACATTCATTTGTCACGTTTTTCATTAATCAATGTATGTACATGACATGAATGTACACACTACATGCTCCATCAACTACGAAATGACTTTGTAGAACCTGCCTAAATTCTCCAAGCCCTGATGATGATGTATAAATACATCGAAACGTAGGCTTTGAAGACCTGAATTTTATTTAAGTTTTTATCTGTTGATCCAATGTTGATTTTGAAGAAGCTATTTTGAATAAGATATTAGACCCACACTCAGTAAAAAATGTCTCTGTACACCCACTCAACTTATCACAAATATTGAAGTTGCTCCTTCCAGACTTTGAAGAAGGGGATATAATCTAACAGTTAACAAAGGTCTCGAATAACATATTTTATGTCAACAAATTTTTGTACTAAAATATACCTAACAGAATTGCCCTAAATTGCATATGACTTCATAGGTATTATGAGGGTATTAGTTTTCGTACAGTCTAACAACAGGAATAACTGAACTAAAACAATGGATTGATAGCTTGTGGGACCTCATTTTCGCTTAATAATCTACAAAAAAGGGATTTCATCGGATCTAAGAGCTCACGAGTCACACCGGATTCTGGACCACTATTATTCTAGACCACTCGCGCGATAGCGCGACTTTTAATTTTTCTGTGTTCCAAACAGCTCAATTTTTGGATATCTTTGTCCCATGAGTGTTCAGTTGGGTTGAATTCTGGTGACTGCGGAGGAGCTTAGCTGCCTTGGAGCATTATACAACAACGACTACTGAGCTTATAGGATCATTGTCTTGATGGAAGACAAAATTGGACTCCAGTCTCATTAATTTTGCACTCGGTTTGAGATTTTTCTTTACAGTCAACTAGCGTTCCCCCCGCGCGCGTTGCTGCGCCCAAATTAAATTTGTTTATTGATCGTAATTTTAAACTGTTATTAAGTCAATCGTGGGATCATTAGGGAAAAAACTGGATTCTAGATCCACTCAGCTGATCTGGGATCGGTCAGTTGTGTTCAGAAGTCCCTCAAGGGCCCACATACCAAATCTCAGAATCGTGGGATCATTAGGGAAAAAACTGGATTCTAGATCCACTCAGCTGATCTGGGATCGGTCAGTTGTGTTCAGAAGTCCCTCAAGGGCCCACATACCAAATCTCAGAATCGTGGGATCATTATGGAAAAAACTGGATTCTAGAGCCACTCAGCGGTCGTTGTGCCCAGAAGTCACTCAAGGGCCCACATACCAAATCTCAGAATCATGGGATCATTAGGGAAAAAACTGGATTCTAGAGCCACTCAGCTGATCTGGGATCGGTCAGTTGTGTTCAGAAGTCCCTCAAGGGCCCACATACCAAATCTCAGAATCGTGGATCATTAGGGAAAAAACTGGATTCTAGATCCACTCAGCTGATCTGGGATCGGTCAGTTGTGTTCAGAAGTCCCTCAAGGGCCCACATACCAAATCTCAGAATCGTGGGATCATTATGGAAAAAACTGGATTCTAGAGCCGCTCAGCCCAGAAGTCCCTCAAGGACCTACATACCAAATCTCAGAATCGTGGGATCATTAGGGAAAAAACTGGATTCTAGAGCCACTCAGCTGATCTGGGATCGGTCAGTTGTGTTCAGAAGTCCCTCAAGGGCCCACATACCAAATCTCAGAGTCGTCGGATCATTAGGGAAAAAACTGGATTCTAGAGCCACTCAGCTGATCTGGGATGGGTCAGTTGTGTTCAGAAGTCCCTCAAAGGCCCGCATACCAAATCTCAGAATCGTGGGATCATTAGGGAAAAAACTGGATTCTAGATCCACTCAGCTGATCTGGGATCGGTCAGTTGTGTTCAGAAGTCCCTCAAGGGGCTACATACCAAATCTCAGAATCGTGGGATCATTAGGGAAAAAACTGGATTCTAGAGCCACTCAGCTGATCTGGGATCGGTCAGTTGTGTACAGAAGTCCCTCAAGGGCCCACATACCAAATCTCAGAGTCGTGGGATTATTATGGAAAAAACTGGATTCTAGAGCCACTCAGCCAGAAGTCCCTCAAGGACCCACATACCAAATCTCAGAATCGTGGGATCATCAGGGAAAAAACTGGATTCTAGATCCACTCAGCTGATCTGGGATCGGTCAGTTGTGTTCAGAAGTCCCTCAAAGGCCCGCATACCAAATCTCAGAATCGTGGGATCATTAGGGAAAAAACTGGATTCTAGATCCACTCAGCTGATCTGGGATCGGTCAGTTGTGTTCAGAAGTCCCTCAAGGGCCCACATACCAAATCTCAAAATCGTGGGATCATTATGGGAAAAACTGGATTCTAGAGCCACTCAGCCCAGAAGTCCCTCAAGGGCCCACATACCAAATCTCAGAATCGTGGGATCATCAGGGAAAAAACTGGATTCTAGATCCACTCAGCTGATCTGGGATCGGTCAGTTGTGTTCAGAAGTCCCTCAAGGGCCCACATACCAAATCTCTGAATCGTGGGATCATTGGGGAAAAAACTGGATTCTAGAGCCACTCAGCTGATCTGGGATCGGTCAGTTGTGTTCAGAAGTCCCTCAAGGGGCCACATACCAAATCTCAGAATCGTGGGATCATTATGGAAAAAACTGGATTCTAGAGCCACTCAGCCCAGAAGTCCCTCAAGGGCCCACATACCAAATCTCAGAATCGTGGGATCATTAGGGAAAAAACTGGATTCTAGATCCACTCAGCTGATCTGGGATCGGTCAGTTGTGTTCAGAAGTCCCTCAAGGGCCCACACACCAAATCTCAGAATCGTGGGATCATTAGGGAAAAAACTGGATTCTAGATCCACTCAGCTGATCTGGGATCGGTCAGTTGTGTTCAGAAGTCCCTCAAGGGGCTACATACCAAATCTCAGAATCGTGGGATCATTAGGGAAAAAACTGGATTCTAGATCCACTCAGCTGATCTGGGATCGGTCAGTTGTGTTCAGAAGTCCCTCAAGGGCCCACATACCAAATCTCAGAATCGTGGGATCATTATGGAAAAAACTGGATTCTAGAGCCACTCAGCCCAGAAGTCCCTCAAGGGCCCACATACCAAATCTCAGAATCGTGGGATCATTAGGGAAAAAACTGGATTCTAGAGCCACTCAGCTGATCTGGGATCGGTCAGTTGTGTTCAGAAGTCCCTCAAGGGCCCACATACCAAATCTCAGAATCGTGGGATCATTAGGGAAAAAACTGGATTCTAGAGCCACCCAGCTGATCTGGGATCGGTCAGTTGTGTTCAGAAGTTCCTCAAGGGCCCACATACCAAATCTCAGAATCGTGGAATCATTAGGGAAAAAACTGGATTCTAGAGCCACTCAGCTGATCTGGGATCGGTCAGTTGTGTTCAGAAGTCCCTCAAGGGGCTACATACCAAATCTCAGAATCGTGGGATCATTAGGGAAAAAAACTGGTTTCTAGAGCCACTCAGCTGATCTGGGATCGGTCAGTTGTGTTCAGAAGTCCCTCAAGGGGCTACATACCAAATCTCAGAATCGTGGGATCATTGGGGAAAAAACTGGATTCTAGAGCCACTCAGCTGATCTGGGATCGGTCAGTTGTGTTCAGAACCCTCAAGGGGCTACATACCAAATCTCAGAATCGTGGCATCATTAGGGAATCCCCGCGTAACGCTCCCCGCGTGTCGCTCCCGGCGTGACGCTTTTTCATTTATGTGCCATAGTAAAGACATAAAATGTCAAAAAAAATGTAGTAGGCCGTCAAGAAATATAATCATTGGAATTCATTATTCCATCGATTGCGTGAAGCTCATCCCCGCCAGTTGCACTTATGCAACCCCAGACCCCACCAGCAAGCGTAACAGCGGGTAGCAAATATTTCTTTTCAAGGACTTTTCCCGTTTATCGCGAATTTCTTGTCCTTCCATCAGCTCCAGATTCAGTAGGTAGAATATTAGGTTTGTTCGCAGTGACCATCAAACCGGTAAGAAACGGTTGGAAACGCGTTTGGGGAATTCTCAGACTGTATAGCATCCATAGTGGTCCGTTCGCAGTGACCACCAAACCAGTTTGAAACGCGTTGTGGATCGGTTAGACTGGTCAGAGAAATTTCTGCTGACCGATCTGACGGTTTGTCCCCCACCACACCGCTACTCGAAGTAGCCAATCAAATCATTCCACTGTGAGATGGAGGGTAGCGGGAGCTCAGCGAGCTGAGAGATGATAAGCCAGCCGAACAACATGAAAGAAGAGAGTCTCTCTTCTTCCATGCGAACGAGATTTTTTTTTTTTTTTTTTTTTTTTTTTTTTTTCAATATTCTTTATTGCACCAAGTATTACTTATTAACAATATTATTTTGAAAATATGGACTTTAATTCAAAACTAAGATACATCACTGAGTTCTGTTGATTATGGTGGATGTTTCACTTCACTGCTTCACAAGTAAGTAAGGTCGAGTGGTTTGGTACGCTTCAATCTTCTGATGATATCACTTGTATCAAGGAGTTGGACAGCTTCCTCGTTGATGTGACATCTTAACCGCTGTAGGTGTCTCACAGCTTGTCGCTTTATAGCATCGTTTATTGTTTCGATCCGAAGCTCATGATGGAGACGTTCGTTTCGAAAGTACCATGGTGCATTGACCACCGTTCTTAGCACATTGTTCTGGAATTTTTGGATGATGTCTCGATTTGACTGAGCCGTACAGCCCCAAAGCTGAGCTCCATAAGTCCAGACTGGTTTAAGGACTTGGTTATACAATGTTAGCTTGTTCTGGATTGACAACTTCGACCGTCTCCCCATTAGCCAGTGCATTTTTCTGAATTCTAGAAGGAGTTCTTCCTTCTTTTTCTTGACATGGGCTTTCCATCTAAGTTTGGCGTGTGCGAACGAGATGAGAAAGCTGTCGGACATCTGCATGACGTGCACTGTTCACTAAGTTCTACCTTTGCATTTACCCTCGTTTTACTTCTACGGTTATTTATTGAAAGTTTCCTACTAGTTGTGTGATATGGAAAATCTTATTGGTGACGACGACGTAGAATGGGAATCTTCGTCTGAATAGCAACAAAATACAACATCAAACAGTAACATTTTATTACTCAATCTCAACTGAAGAGTTATTTGTAAAGCTATTAACATTAAAAATTAAGAACGACGGTCGACTTCGAGATCGATTTAAATTCTTCCCTCGAAATAAACACCACATTCTCCCACAAAATCATCAGCTGGAGGCAAGAAAAGATTGAGCATGGATTTCTTATTCCTGTTGGAAGGTTTGTTCCCAATGAATATTTTTCATTTTTCAACCTGTGTGTTGTCTTGCAGGCCATCTCTTTACGGTTCAGGTTCTTTATTCATACATGAAATGTTTACCTACTCAAAGGATGGCGCGAGCCCACCAAGCAGGTTACAGCTGTTGGAGGCTATGCGACGGTTATCTTTAGTCAAACCCGTTCGCAGTGCGGATTCGGTTACAAACGGTTTGAAATTAGGTGTTGGTCACGCATGCGCACTAAACCAATCACAAACCTGGTCGCCAACGGTTGGTAACCGTTTCCAACCGGCACTGCGAACAAAGCTCTTTTTGGGGTTGATGGAAGGACAAATGTTTGGGGGAAGAGAGGAAAAACCTTTGAAAAGAAAACATTTTTGCTACCCACTGTTAAGCATGGCGAAGGGAATCCCATGGTCTGGGGTTGCATGATGTTTATGTTGGCATTATGAGAGAGAGAGAGAGAGAGAGAGAGAGAGAGAGAGAGAGAGAGAGAGAGAGAGAGAGAGAGAGAGAGAGAGAGAGAGAGAGAGAGAGAGAGAGAGAGAGAGAGAGAGAGAGAGAGAGAGAGAGGAGAGAGAGAGAGAGAGAGAGAGAGAGAGAGAGAGAGAGAGAGAGAGAGAGAGAGAGAGAGAGAGAGAGAGAGAGAGAGAGAGAGAGAGAGAGAGAGAGAGAGAGAGAGAGAGAGAGAGAGAGAGAGAGAGAGAGAGAGAGAGAGAGAGAGAGAGAGAGAGAGAGGAGAGAGAGAGAGAGAGAGAGAGAGAGAGAGAGAGAGAGAGAGAGAGAGAGAGAGAGAGAGAGAGAGAGAAGAGAGAGAGAGAGAGAGAGAGAGAGAGAGAGAGAGAGAGAGAGAGAGAGAGAGAGAGAGAGAGAGAGAAGAGAGAGAGAGAGAGAGAGAGAGAGAGAGAGAGAGAGAGAGAGAGAGAGAGAGAGAGAGAGAGAGAGAGAGAGAGAGAGAGAGAGAAGAGAGAGAGAGAGAGAGAGAGAGAGAGAGAGAGAGAGAGAGAGAGAGAGAGAGAGAGAGAGAGAGAGAGAGGAGAGAGAGAGAGAGAGAGAGAGAGAGAGAGAGAGAGAGAGAGAGAGAGAGAGAGAGAGAGAGAGAGAGAGAGAGAGAGAGAGAGAGAGAGAGAGAGAGAGAGAGAGAGAGAGAGAGAGAGAGAGAGAGAGAGAGAGAGAGAGAGAGAGAGAGAGAGAGAGAGAGAGAGAGAGAGAGAGAGAGAGAGAGAGAGAGAGAGAGAAGAGAGAGAGAGAGAGAGAGAGAGAGAGAGAAGAGAGAGAGAGACGAGAGAGAGAGAGAGAGAGAGAGAGAGAGAGAGAGAGAGAGAGAGAGAGAGAGAGAGAGAGAGAGAGAGAGAGAGAGAGAGAGAGAGAGAGAGAGAAGATAACTGTTTATTTAGTGCATAAAAACACAAAACAGGAGGTTGCGCCACATTACATAGGAAAAATAAACGTCACATTCTAAATCGCACATCTGTGAAACTTACAATACAAAAAAAAAATTAATAACTTGTTTTTTCTACAGTCCTCTTTGTTGACACTAAAGTTTTTTCTTACTCCCAAAACACAACCCCAAACTCAAACAAAACATTTTATTAATTCAGTGTATCCTTCCAAGTGACTGTACACAGATTTCTTACCAACACTACTACAAACAAAAAGTACTTTAAATTTTAGGTGCCTTATTTTAAACAAAACTTATTAACTAAATTCAAAAATTATTCTAAAAAATCAACCTCATTATAAATCAATCATTATAAATAATTATTTGTAGTAGGCTAAGCAAAAGTTAGTGTTTGAACTCCTTTTGTATTTGTTTTTTATATTGTTTTTAAAATTAGTATTTCTATTGATTCATTTGATTTAACTGTTCAAGTACATCATTAATTCCATATAATTACAACAAAAAAAAAAAAGCTTAATGTTAACAGATATTGATGTAATAAAATTTTTTATTTAAACAACTCATTTCGTATAGTATATCTAGGATTAGGAATTTTAGTATTTTAAACTACGACATAGTTGTGGTTAATATGGTTTTTTTATTGGTTTTAGTAAAATTGATCATCAAAACTATTCATTTCGGAGAAAGATCCTGAGCTTGAGGGCATTTATAAATAAAACATAAAAGACATCTTATTGATTTTGCCCTTAGAATCACAATTTAGAAGTTTAGGGAAATAATTTTCAGCCGTAATTGTATTCCTGTTGTACTGGGAAAAATAAGCTTTCCTTAATGGTTCGTAGTGAGGGCATTCATGTTGGCATTATGAATGCCATGGTCTGGGGTTGCATGATGTTTATGTAGGCATTATGAAGGAAAATCTCGAAGTCAGTGCAAGATTGATGCTACTGGAGTCCGATTTTACCGAGCTCCATAGTCGTTGTATAAAATGCTCAAAGGGTCATTCTCATTTCATTTGCCGCTTTCATGTCCCCGACGACAAATTCTCACAATTCTTGACCTAAACTAGTGATTTTGGGGGAAAAAGGTAGTATAAGTTGGGAGATCAACGAAGTAATAATTTAACTGCCCAAAATCCCCTTTAACCAATACACAGTGATGACGAATGAAACCTGAAATCCTGGAAACTCATGAGTGTTACTGTCCCCTCCTACCTAACGCCTAAGTATGTAGAAGTTAGGTAGTTACGAGACAATGACAATCTAGAACTGGCCAGGGTTACTAGCTGCAGTAAGTTGGTTCCTCTTTATTTAGAGTAAGGATTTACATTTTCAAGATTTTTCCCAACCCGTGAAAAACTAGTTTTTCAGTCAACCCCCCCATATCTCTTCTCAATGGGACCTCAGGAGTGTTATCAATTTTGCGATCAAGAAAGCTGATGGAAAATGGCGGGAAACAGTCAGATGTGGAGGTTATATTGTCCAGTTGAAGATGTGAGACTGTAGTGCAGTGCTTGGAGTTGCAGCAGTTTTTACAGCGAAATAAGCCTAAAAACATGTTCAGTATTTTTTTATTTTCAATCATGAGTGTTACACAAATTACGAGTGTTGTTGGTGCTTGAACAAAATAATCCTGTATCAACAACCATACTGCTTGGTGACAGGTTTCAAACAGTAGCCATCCCCGAGTTTGGTCACTTCATCATCCTGTTTGACACCATTTTTACTGAAAATTCTCATGAGTGTTACCTCTCAGGAGTGTGACCAAGAATGGGTAACACTCCAGATATTACGGTACAATAATAGGGTAACACTCTTGAGATTTAAGCTCAATTACACTTCCTTCAACATGAATTCCGTGAAATGCTTCTTGACCAAAACTAGTGATTTTGGGGGAAAAAGGTAGTATAAGTTGGGAGATCAACGAAGTAATAATTTAACTGCCCAAAATCCCCTTTAACCAATACACAGTGATGACGAATGAAACCTGAAATCCTGGAAACTCATGAGTGTTACTGTCCCCTCCTACCTAACGCCTAAGTATGTAGAAGTTAGGTAGTTACGAGACAATGACAATCTAGAACTGGCCAGGGTTACTAGCTGCAGTAAGTTGGTTCCTCTTTATTTAGAGTAAGGATTTACATTTTCAAGATTTTTCCCAACCCGTGAAAAACTAGTTTTTCAGTCAACCCCCCCATATCTCTTCTCAATGGGACCTCAGGAGTGTTATCAATTTTGCGATCAAGAAAGCTGATGGAAAATGGCGGGAAACAGTCAGATGTGGAGGTTATATTGTCCAGTTGAAGATGTGAGACTGTAGTGCAGTGCTTGGAGTTGCAGCAGTTTTTACAGCGAAATAAGCCTAAAAACATGTTCAGTATTTTTTTATTTTCAATCATGAGTGTTACACAAATTACGAGTGTTGTTGGTGCTTGAACAAAATAATCCTGTATCAACAACCATACTGCTTGGTGACAGGTTTCAAACAGTAGCCATCCCCGAGTTTGGTCACTTCATCATCCTGTTTGACACCATTTTTACTGAAAATTCTCATGAGTGTTACCTCTCAGGAGTGTGACCAAGAATGGGTAACACTCCAGATATTACGGTACAATAATAGGGTAACACTCTTGAGATTTAAGCTCAATTACACTTCCTTCAACATGAATTCCGTGAAATCTGAATATTACGTTTGAACGTGATTCTTTTGTACTTACTTGAGTCCCGACAACAATTTTGCCAAATCATCCATTTTACAGAAATCAATTTTTGAAATCTGGTACAACTCATGAGTTGGATATCCTGTTTTTCAATACAAAAAAACATATAAAATACATCAATGAAAAACTCACTGTTCATCTATAACACAAATCTGCAATGTACAATGAGTAGTATTTGCTGATCTAACCTCATTTTCGAGCACTTTCATATTTCACGTCACTAACCCAAAAGGAGCAGGGAGAGGCCTTAATTTTGATGTCACGTTAACGGTGGTAGGGTAACGCGATATTTTTTTCTCAGCTATCTTGCTGTCTACTGGTTGTCTAATAGACTTCTTTTATTTGATGAGAAATGCCGATTTTCAATCCTAAATTCGAATTTCATGTTAGTCTCAGTAAAAAAAACGGGATAGTTACTCATTTTTTTAGTTTTCAATTTCGTAAACAAGGCATGGATTTAACGCAAAGATAGTAAGCCTTAAGTGGAAAACACCGCGCGATTTAGTTGCACTTTTAGGTCTTTAGTCGTTACAAACTTCATGTTTTTGGGGGTTTCGGTTGGGTAATATCAAGAAGTATGAAAAAGTATACATCTCTATGACAATGAACCAGGATGTCACCTGATAATCATCAGTGGAGGCAGCACTTCACGCAATGTTCACGAGAAAACAGCTTGAGATCAGGCTAACTAAGGATAATACTGCGAAGAAGTAGTGTCTTAAAACTCAGGTTCCTCTTTCAAAATATGTAAAATTATAATAAAAACAAAGCTCTAATCGGCCAAATACAGCCTGTGCGCAAAAGAACGAACGGATTTTTTTCCGATCGAATTGAAGGCTAGTCAAGAAGCGCGACGGCGGAGGCGGACTTCAGATGGCACATTCGGTTTCTATCTACGCGACTTGAAACGAAAAATAACCAAGTTTGAGGGGTGTTCAAAAACCTACCCGCTATCAACAAAATTAGTTGGTAATGAGGCATTTGAAAAGAAAAACGACTATTATTTATTTCACCAATATTCGAGTAATTTTGAGGTACCCAGTAGTGTTACATTTACAGGAAGGTTAGTCTGGTGACGTGTGCCTTTAGGTCCCCAAACGGGTGACGTTAAATGAGCCATTCTAACGTACGATACGACGTTGCTAACGTCCTCTCAAGGTCACGTACTCTTGGGTACGGTAGGGTGACGTAAGTACGTTAGGTGTACGTTAGTGGTCACCAAAAACTCTCTACTGACCCCAAAGGCAAGGCAACTGGAAACCTCTTCTCACTCACTCTCGCTATAATTTTATCCCTCTGTTTTCTCTTCGAAACCCTTTCAGACTTTGGGGTTTTACGAACGAGAAAAAGTTGAAACCCATACGTATATAAAGTTCAGTTTTTCTTCCAGCGTCATTCCATTGCGTAGATCGATTCGCAGGTATAATCCCCGAAATGTTATGGTTTCATTTTGAACCTCTACGGCTTCCGAACGCCCCCACATCGCTCCTCTCGAGTATCAGTTACAAAACTGTCCCGCCTGACGGTAATTATTGCTTTCTGTCGCCCGCCGTTCTCCCGAATCCAATTGGAAACATCTAATCCGGGCTTGGACCGATCGAGAGTTGTCAGGGCGATCTTCTTGACAGAACGGCTACACTTGCGAGGAAGCCTCCAAAATGAATCAAAGAGCGAAGCATTTATAATCAAAATACCGGTGTGACTACCAGTTCGCACAGCAAATGGATATTTTAGTTTTTTTT